>CM046435.1:32990628-33490628 GCA_025506505.1 Flaveria sonorensis | reverse complement strand
AAAAATGATCTCAAAGATCTAAATTACAGACTCTTGTAAGATCATCTGAAGATTATGAGGCTGATGCAACCAACAAGCCAGAACAACCAAGTCTTCCATGCATGCACTAAGGAACAAAGATGAACTAGCTTTGGAAGTCTACACTCTCAAATGTGTCTAAGTGTAAGATCTTCCGAAGCTAACAGTTCAGAAGGAGTTACTTTGGAAGTTTCACACTCAAACAGAAAAATATTCTAAGTGTGAAATCTTCCGAAGCCAAAGACCAGCATCTTCCGAAGCCAAGATGAAATCTTCCGAAGCTTCAGAGACAAAGTCTTCCGAAGCTGTGAAGACTGATTTCTTCAGAGGACAGAGAAATATGCTTTCTCTGAATCAACTTTTGATAAAGCTGACACACTTTCCGCTGCCTGCTCTGGTGGTTCACCTACTTTACACAAGTTGGTGAAACTTCCATGCTTTATCAAAAGTAGGAATGGTTTGTCTGTAACTTACCTTACTTGTTCCTGTAGACTTTTTGTATTAGAAAAAGTCAGTGAGCTATGGCATGTCATAGTCACTAGTCAAAAGGCAATCTGCCTTTTGACTTTAGATTGATCTTGTTGTCTAGATTAGTCAAATCCCAACTGTCTTTACATGTAAGTGACGGTTGTAGGTTGTAGTATAAAGTGTCTCAGGTCCTTGTAATTTCTTTATGCTTTGTAACACTTGTAAAGAACTTGAGATCAATATACAACATCCTTGAAAACCAATCTTGTGTTGTTTCTTAGTTCTGTCTCTTTAATTTACTTGTGTTCTTAGTATCATCTGTTTTAAGTTACCAGTTCCCTATTTGATTGTTAAGTGATCTAAGATCTCTCCTCAGTGTGAACTAAGTGTTAAGTACCCTTACCCGGTCCTGCATTTGGTATCAGAGCATTCCAGGCTCTTGATTGTAAGATCTCACCATCTTTAATCCTCTTAGCTTCACACATCACTTAACTCTTCAAATGGCAGCTATCTCTAAGGCTGATATGAAACTGGAACTATGACAAAGTCCCCACTGATCACTCCTGAGGATTTTGACACTTGGTGCCAAAGAATGGAAGGCTTCATCAAGTCTCAAGATTCCAGGATGTGGGAGTCTGTTGTCAATGGACCTCATGTACCATGCACCTCTTCAGCTGCTGTTGGTGGTGGCATGATACCAAAGAGAGGGCTGACTTTTCTGATGAAGATGGAAAAGGATTGATATTGATCAGAAAGCCATGACAGCCCTCCAAACTGCTCTTCCAAACTCCATCTACAGAGGTTTCAAGAAGTGCAAGACCGCTAAACAGCTATGGGATGCACTGAAACTGATGTATGAGGGGTCCAATGAAGCCAAGGAAACAAGAAGGACCTCCTGAAGCAGCAGTTTGAAAACTTCACCTTCAAGACAGGTGAAACCATGACTCAACAATACTTCAGTTATGTTGAGATTGTGGATACTCTGGCTGATGTTGGAGTAACTATTGAGAACAGGGATTTGTTAGGAAGTTCATGTCCTCTCTTCCCAGACAATGGACACACTACTGTGTGGTCATTAAGAGGACTGAAAACCTCAAGACCCTTACTCTCACTGAGTTGTATGGGATACTCAGTGGATACCAGATGGAGATGAACATGCAAAATTCATCTGGTAACTCCAATACTCACCAGAGTTCAGCCCTTCATATGGGTGAAAGGGATAGCAGAGAACCACAGCATCATCTTATCTGCTACCCTGAAACTTCACAAAAGGGTCCTTTCATCACCTTCCCAGAGACACCCAGAGAGAGCTACATCCAAGGAAGTCCCTTCCAAGAGACAAGTTCCTCTCAAGCCTTTGTCTCTACTGATGAAAGTTCAGGCAACTTTCTCTTCACTCTTGAAGACCTGGACTGTATCCATCCAGATGATCTGGAATATATGGAGATAGTCCAGCAGATGGCTCTTCTCACTCACAGAGCCCAGAAGTTCTACAAGAGGACTGGGAGAAGGTTTCCTAGCAATGCAGCCAGTGGCAAGTTTGGGCTGACAAAAGCAATTAAAGTGTTACAACTGTAACCAGATGGGACACTTTGCCAGAGAATGCAAGGCACCTAAGTCAAATGGTGGCCAAGCATCATCCAGGCCAAACTACACTGAAGGAGGGCACCAGAATGAGAAGCCAAGACAGCAAGCTGCAGTTGCTGTTGAAGAAGGAGGCTTTGACTGGAGCTTCCAAGCTGAAGATGCTTCTCCAAATCAAGCACTCATGGCTGACCATGATGAAGCCAAGGTATTAGAACATCTTTGCTCTCCTGAATGTATTGCTAAAGTAAACAGATACAGGTCCTACAACTTAGAAATAAGATCTGATATTGAGTCTTAAACATTTTAAAAGCTGATTTTAAGAGAGCTGAAAATGATTATAAGCTTAAAATAGAAGATCTAGAGAAACAATTTCAACTCTTAAACATGAGCAAACAAACTACAAGACTCAAATAAAAGATCTTGTTACTAAGTTGACAGAATGCCAGGCTGAGCTTGTGATCAAAGCCAAGGCAGAAAAATGTGTTCTTGAAGAAGAGACCTTCAAGAACATAATATCCTCATCTCTGCATGCAAAAGTTTGTTATCAGAATAAGCAGGACTGGGATCTTGTGAGATAGCTCCTCCCACACCCTACTATCAGTAAGATCTCCAAGGTGTGAACTGGTCAAGATGAGCTGCCCTCTAGACCCACCAGTGATGAAGAGGATGAAGAGAGAGATGGTGAGGAATGACTCTGAAATGAGTGAAGAGAGTCATCAAAAAGGGTCACCATGCTCCTGAGGAGAGTAAGAAGGCTGGTATGACAAAGACAAAGAGGAAGAACTTGATCAGAAGAGCAAAGAGAAGATCAAAGAAGGCTCAAGAGATCAAGGCCACTTTTGACTCAAGCAGAAACAAGTGTTCATCTCTGCAGGGTTTGAAGTGGTAAAGGCTGAGGAATCAACTACAAACTCTAGTGAGTTTTAGTACAGTTCCAACTCATTCCAGCAAAGAGAAGGCTGAATTGTGTGTACCACTGCTACATAGTCTGAACCATCCTCCTCCAAGAGCAATTCTCTCCCTAAGAAAATTGCTGCATCATCTGTGAAGAAGAATCTGGAAGAAAGTGTTCAAGTTCAGTCTTGCTCTCAGAAGAGACTCCCAGAAGGAAGCAAATGGACTGCATCATGTGTGGTAGTACTTCTCATCTGGCTAAGGATTGCATCTACAATCCTAAAAGTACTATCCACATGGTCAAAGAGATGGCTTCTGGGAAGAAGAAGGAAAGAAAGCTTCAGAAGGAAAATCTGTTTCCTTCGAAGCTCCAAAATGAATAAGAAGGCAAGTGAAAAATTGCCTTCGGAAAAAATTTGGTCTCGAAGAAAGGAATGCTTTCGAAGTACTGAAGCTTGCTGCAGTGAAAGCAAGATCTTCCGAAGGTCCAGTCTCCAAATCTTCCGAAGCTGCAAAAGCTTCCGAAGCTTTGAAGGTCAAGCCAAATTTCCAAAGGTGGTGTGGAAGATGAAGGAAGACCGTGTGACTGAAGATTCTTCATCAGCAACAGCAAATGATCCTCAGAGCCTGAACATAGGATCACTTACTGTTTCATTGCCTTCAACTCATTTTAACAAGCCCAAGACCAATGAGGCTTGGTTTTCAAATGTAACTAAATCATCTCTTTTGTGCAGGGACAGCCAAAGGCAAACAAAATGTGTGGATCATTGATAGTGGCTGCTCCAGGCACATGACAGGCAATGAGTCCTTACTTCAAACTTTGAAAGATTTGATGGAGGACCAGTTGCTTTTGGGAGATGCAGGAGGTTACATTACTGGCAGGGCAAGGTTACAAATGGTAAGCTCAGCATTGAGAAGGTAAACTTTGTCAAGGAGCTTGGATACAATCTTTTGAGTGTGTCCCAATTTTGTGACCAAAAACATCACATGCTCTTTACTGAGCATGAGTGCATTGTTCTCAAGCCCGGGGTTGACATTCCTCAAGAGCATATTCTGCTCAGAGCCCCCAGGAGAGGGAACATGTACAAGATGGATCTGCAGGAAACATCTCCCTCTGGAGAAGTTTCTTGCTTTCTGTCTAAAGCAAATAGTGATGAGTCTTTCCTTTGGCATAAAAGAATGTGCCATGTAAACTTTAAAAACATGAATAAATTGATTAAGAATGATTTGGTAACTGGAATGCCAAAGAAAGAGTTTACAAGTGATGACCACTGTGTTGCATGCCCTGAAAGGGAAGCAACACAAAGTGTCTCACAAGCCAAAGGAAATGAACTCTATCACTACTCCCCTACACTTGTTACATATGGATCTTTTGGCCCACCAGTGTAATGAGTCTAGGAGGACCTCTTACTGTTTAGTGATCACAGATGATTTCACAAGATTCACTTGGGTGTTTTTCCTTAGAACTAAGGATAAACCCCTGAAATCTTAAAGAACTTCATTCTGAAAATTGAGAATCAATCTGATCACAAGGTCAAGACCATAAGATGTGATCAAGGAACTGAATTTAAAAACCAAATCCTTGATACATTTTGTGATGAAAAGGTATTTCAAGACAATATAGTGCTCCCAGGACTCCTCAGCAAAATGGTGTTGCTGAGAGGAGAAACAGGACACTTATTGAAGCTGCTAGAACCATGTTGTCTGACTCTAAACTGCCTATCACCTTCTGGGCAGAGGCTGTCAACATAGCCTGCTATGTGCAGAAAGAGTTTTAGTGGTTAAGACACATGGTAAGACTCCTTATGAACTGTGGCACAAAAGGAGACCATTCATTGGTTTTCTCAGAACATTTGGATGTCCTTGCACCATCTTGAATACCAAAGATCAAATAGCCAAGTTTGCTGAGAAATCAGATGATGGACACTTTGTTGGATACTCTTCTCAAGCTAAGGCTTATAGAGTATACAATCTCAGAACTAGAATCATAAGGAGTCAGCCAATGTGACTTTCAATGAACACACACCCTGTGTGAAAGGTTCTGGTCCGGATTGGCTGTTTGATCTTGATTTAGTTACCAACTGTTTTAACAAGTCTTGTGAGAATGTTTCAGGATCTACAGATAACAGATCAACAGAAGATCCTGATCCAAGATTTGAGCTGAGAAGACCAACCAAGAAGACTACTTCAGCTCCAGTGGTGACTAACCCTGTAATTGAGGCTCCTATCAGCACAAGCATGACAAATACTGCTGATTCAACTGAATTGCCTTCAAATTCCAGCTCAGAGGCTCAGAATTCAGGAGAAGGAACTTCTAATGCAGGAGGAACTGGAGGTGGTGACAGTGATCAAGAATTTCTTGATGCTGATAACCACTCCATTGAAGACAACATGAATGATGTCACACACTCATTGGATCAAGTTTCTCTTGATAAGTGTGCTGATGTGGTGGGAGACACCTCATTGCCAGATCAGATTTTTCTAATTTAGATCTGTCCAACCACTTGCTGTGATCCCTCAACTTCGGATCCACAAGTCACATCCCACCACAAACATCATTGGAAATGTTGACTCAGGGGTAAGAACAAGAGGACAAACTCATGACAGCCATGTTTGTCTACATTCTTGTTTCTTATCCCAGATAGAGCCGAAAAAGTTGATGAGGCTTTGAAGGATGGAAGCTGGATTGAAGCTATGCAAGATGAGCTGCTTCAAATCAGAAGACAGAAGGTGTGGAACTTATGCCCTCTTCCTCAAGGGAAGACTGTCATAGGTACCAAATGGGTATTCAGGAACAAGAAGGATGATAGGAATTATCATCAAGAACAAGGCTAGACTGGTTGTCCAAGGATACACTCAAGAAGAAGGGATTGATTACACTGATGTCTTTGCTCCAGTTGCAAGACTTGAAGCTGTAAGAATATTCCTGGCTTATGCTGCATCCAAGGATTTCAAGGTCTACCAGCTTGATGTGAAATGTGCTTTTCTCTATGGGGTGATTGATGAAGAAGTTTATATCAAACAACCACCTGGCTTTGCAGACCCAGATCATCCTGATTATGTCTGCAAGCTTGATAAAGCTCTATATGGACTGCATCAAGCTCCAAGAAAGTGGTATGAGACACTATCAACATACCTCTGTCATCATGGATACAAAAGAGGTACTATTGATGGGACTCTCTTCATCAAAGAAACAGGGAATGACACACTGCTAGTTCAAATATATGTAGATGACATCATCTTTGGTTCAACTAATCCAAAGCTCTGCAAAGACTTTGAGATGCTGATGAAGAATAGATTTGAAATGAGTGCCATGGGGAACTCAGTTTCTTTCTAGGAATTCAAGTGAAGCAGGTTGAAGATGGCATCTTCATTAGTCAGTCAAAGTATGTAGGACATACTTACAAGATTCAAGATGACTGACTGTAAGGTTGCAAAGACACCCATAGCCAGAAACCACTCCCTTGGTCCTGATCTTGAGGGGGAGTGTTTGATGAACATCTCTACAGGGCTATGAGGGTCACTTATGTACCTTACTGCTAGCAGGCCTGATATTATGTTTGCCACATGTATATGTGCAAGATATCAAGCCAACCCCAAGATGTCACACCTAATCACTGTCAAAAGGATTCTCAGATACCTCAAAGTGCTCCAAATCTAGGCCTTTGGTATCCAAAGAATTCAGACTTTAATCTGTATGCTTATACAGATAGTGATTATGGTGGCTGCAACATGACTGCAAAGTCCACATCTGGGGGATGTCAATTCCTTGGTGGAAGGATAGTCTCTTGGCAATGCAAGAAGCAATCCTGTGTGTCTGCATCAACTGCTGAAGCTGAATACATTGCTGCTGCAAGCTGCTGTGCTCAAGTGCTTTGGATTCAGAATCAGATGCTAGACTATGGGTTCAACTTCAAGGAGACTCCCACCTCCACATAGACAACAACAGTGCCATCTCTATTACGAAGAATCCTGTGCAGCACTCAAGGACCAAACACATCAACATCAGGTATCATCTGATTAGGGATAATTTTGAAAAGGGATTGATCAAACTAATCAAAGTTAACACAAATGAACAATATGCTGATCTGTTCACAAAGGCATTTGATGAACAGAGATTTAAATATCTTGTATCAGCTATTGGATGATTAACTTTGAATAGATTTTCTTTAATAACTTAATCAACTTTATTTCCTAAAATTGTGTGTCCTAAGTGTCTATTAGATCACCTCATAAGCCCAGTTCTCTTTGGAAGAAAACTAACTTTTAACTGATATTCCTTAGATTTGTGAAAATTTACCTTCGAAGAACTCAAATTGCCTTCGAAGAAATTTATGTCTTTAAATCATTTAACAGCTTATCTAAGATTTACCTTCGGAAAAAATTCTTGGAGTATCTTCCGAAGCTTAAATTTGTATATAAGCACTTAAATGCATTCAAAGAACAATATCTTCCGAAAGCAACTAAGTCTCGGAAGACTTATTCACTTCTTCCGAAGCCAAATTTTCAAAATTCTTTGAAATATCTTCCGAAGCAAAACTTGCCTTCGGAAGCTTTGCTACAAAGCTTCCGAAGCCAAAATTGTCTTCGGAGTTTTACAATTCCAAGAAAACTAACTTTTTGGGCGCACTTTTCAGTAGGACCCACTTGCGGATTTCAAAGTTTATCTTTTTGTCATAACTTTGTCTCAAATCCACAACATATATCTTCCAACGGTTCTATTTCGTCTCTCTACTCTCATTGATCCTTACCCTAAAATTACCCCTAAATTTCATCTTCTTCTTCCTTTCTTCACTGTAAAGCTTCCTCAAATGGCCAACATTGATCATCGCAACAACCCTGATTTTTCCATGCACCTACACAGGCAACACAATCAGGTTGCCCTGTTACACTCCGAGAAGGATCCAAGCTTCTCAGATATGTGCAGGTACCTTTCTTCGTCGTACTACTTCACCTCCCTTACAATTGATCCTCCTCTCTATGAGGATCAGTTGCTTGAGTTCTGGAGGACCTGTCAAGAGGTCACCATGGACGAGGAGAAGGCACTGTCTGCTACAGTGCAGGGGAGGATAGTTTTCATCACTCCGGCCATCATAAACACCCATTTGCAGCTGGATGATAAAGCAGGTGAGCTGTCCTTTCCCAAATCTGCTGTCAACCACTCCTTTTAGCAGATGGGCTATGAAGGTGACTTCTCAATCAAAACCTTCAGGAAGGAGAAGGTCTTATCTCAATGGAAATACCTCCTCCATGTCGTCATTCACAGCCTTTATAACAAGCATGGAGGATGGGATCAAGTTCCAGAAGACCTCTCCTTTATAGTCCATGGGATGGTACAAGGGGTCAAGTTCGGGTACTCTCAATTTGTATATACTAATTTACTTGCAAACTTGGACTCCTTAGAGTATTACACGTTCCCTATGTATGTTCAACACATTCTCAACTGTGAGTTGGGACCACAGTTGAGGGGAACAGGTAATATTCTTAAAATAGGACAAATGAGGCCCGGCATCTTAAAAATTTTGAAGAAGCCAACTGTCGACTTCTCTGGGATAGAAACAGCCCTTGTCCCAAAAATGTTTGAGCTCATTGCTCAGGGTGACATCCTAGCAGCACCAGCTAGTAATGAACCAACACCCTCTACCTCTCACCCACCTTAAACACAGCCTACCATCTCCATCACCTACAAAAGAAAATCCCAACGAACCCCTGCACTTGCTACTGAGCATATGCAGGGCCCCATATCAGAATCCATACAGGAGGAAGTGGAATCTCGAGCTCCCACTTCCCCTGAGGAGCAGAACACTCCCATCTTTCCATCACTCAGTGCTGAGGTTCCTCATGCTCATCCTGATGAGCTCACAACCCCACAAACAGCCTTAAGCCATCACTCTGAGTCTCAATACTGTAGTGATCAACCTTCTGGGGAAAGCTACCATCCCTAACCTCTTGATCTAAACCGCCCCATTCCCAGCCTTGACTTCTATTTTGATGAAGATTTGGGCTTCAGTGAGTACCATGAGTCTCTCCTCTCTTCCCACACTCAAGGAGAGATGAGTACTCCTGCTTCCCCCATCTCTGCCCACATCAGCAACCCCCTATTGAGGTGGATCATCCTGAACTTATTCAAGAAATCCATATGGCCGAGGCTATCACTTTTGTAAGGGATAACATCACTAGGACCTCTACCATGGCAACCCAGCCTCTTGACACTTCTCTGGAAGTTGTCATTGGGCAGGGGAAATCCAGCAGCCAAGAAACCCATGTTGGTGGTGAGGAAGAAGACTTAGGTCCAATTCTCTCATCCCCCAATGATTCTTCATCTGAAGATGAAGGGAGTCTGCAACAAAAGGTGCACAAACTGTCACATCTTTGCACCTATTTTGTTTCAAAGATAGCTCACCTGTAATCTCAGGTGACTATCTTACAAAAGAGGTCAATGACCAGCAACTTGAGATCACCGATCTCAAGGGAAAGTTGGCTGAGAGACCCATGAGGACAACTCATCCAGGTCCACAAGAACCTGTGGATGTAATGGATCAATCTCCCAGCTCACCTATGCAAGAGGGTGATGCTACCAAAAAGGGGGAGAAAATTCTGACAATCACAGAACCTGGAGTTTTTCCCAGAGTATGGACATAGAGAAATCACCATCCTCTCTTGCAGATGTTCATACTCAGCAACCTCCTCTAGACAGTGATCTACATTTGCTCATTCAACAACTGTTTGAGGAGGAATACCAAGAGCAATGTCTGCCCCTTCTGAGAACCCAATCTGGGGTTGGGGGTATGACAGTAATAGGAGAGCTCTTGTGATCTCTAAAGCTCAGGGTCAACTAGAAGTTCTCACCATTTCACACCTGAGTTTCTATGAGAGCATCAACTTGGTAGATCTGCCACTTGTAAACCTAAGCAATAACAGACAATCAGCAAGATTGGCAGAAAGAATCCAAGACAGGGTGCTAAAGGAGTTTAAATTAAGATCAAAATTATATAGAAAGAGGCTAGCAGGTGAGATCTTTGGTCAACTGGATGTTGAGGTAGACCCGGAGATTAGCTTCGAAGGGAAAACCTTGACTGAAGGCCCAGAGGTTGAACCTGTGAACCTTGAGATAGGATCTCCCTCTGCACCCATTACCCTCAGTGAAATACCAGCTGGTGATGGTATTTCACAACCTCTCTCTGGCCAGAGCTTGACAGCTGAACCAAGCAATAAAGGCCAAAGCACTCTCCAGCCTGAGTCACCAAAGCCTGTGGTTGACAAAGGCAAAAGGAAACTGACTCCTGAGGAGATTAAGGAGGAGAAGAGAGAGAGGAAGAGGAAGCTAAGGGGAGAGAGTTCAAGTGGTTCCCCAGGGTTTATGGAAGCTACAATCAGGGTTGCCCCCAGGCTAAACACTCAGGAAGATAAGTTAAGGGCAGCCAGGCAAAACTACCTGGGAACTAGAAACTATAATGTTGATGAACTCATCTCTCTCCCCTTACATGAGTTGAATGAACTGGCTGACACAGAGTCAAAGGAGAGGAAGGAAGCTGAGGATGCAGTATTGCTCCTCAAGCACAAGGAAGAAATGAGGCTGAAAAGACTCTATAAGAACATTCCTGTCCTCTCCCCAGTTCAAGAAAGTCCTGAGCCAAAGACTGTGGCCACTAAACAACCTCGGGTAGCACCTGAAGAAGAAAGACTAAAGATGATCAGCTACCTGAGTGCCACAGGTCTCTATCAGGCAGATGCACTTCTTACCTTACTATCTAAGTACATAATGTTTGAATACAATAAGAAGATGTAAGAAAAAGCTAAAGGAGAAAAACAAGCTGAAAAGAAAAGATTAAGGGAAGAAGCTGCAAAGTCAAGGGCCATCATCCATAAAAGCCAAAAGAAGTCTGCTGACAGACAAAGGATGATGAGCTTCTTGAAGCTGTATGGATTCTTCGGAAAGAGGCTTGGCCCTATGTCTCTATCCATAATGGATGAGCATATCAGGGTAATCAAGCAGAAGATAAAGAAGGGAGAGCTGGTGGACTTGCATTCTCCACCAAGTCCAGCTCAACCTAAAGTTGAGGTGAAGGTTGAACCCATTGAGACAACACAACCTGAACTTGGAGCTGCATCTCAGCCAACTTCATCTTCTGATCCACAGTAGGGTCCTCCTCTCTCTCCTTCTGAACCTGTGAGAGAGGAGATCCCAACTGAGGGGGAATCAACTGAACAACCTGGTACTCAAGACCAGTCCCCTCAGTTAAAATCATTAGGGAGAAGAAAAAGATGGCCAGAAGATCAACCTTAAAGAGAAAAAGAAGAAAGGCATCCACCTCCCAACCTCAGGATGAGTCAGAGCATCCTAAGGGAGTGCATGAAGAGGTCTTTCAACAAACTCCAATCATAGTAGAGCCTCTTGCTGTTGGAAGACAAATTATATCATGGTCTTATGATGAAGATCAAGACAGAAGGTATGTCATAAGAGATCAGGAAGGCATGCATGTCTATTCCTCAGAAGAAATGCTCAATCTTCCTCTATGATCTCTTTGACATGAGAAGGCTCTATGTTAGTCTGAAGGATCCAACCTAATGATAAGAAAGGTATGCTGAGGATCCTAATATAGACTATCAAAATCTGAAGAACTTCTCTGTTTTGGTAGCATCAGCCTAAGGGGAGTTTGTAAGATCATCTGAAGATTATGACGCTGATGCAACCAACAAGCCAGAACAATCAAGTCTTCCATGCATGCACTAAGGAACAAAGATGAACTAGCTTTGAAGTCTTACACTCTCAAATGTGTCTAAGTGTAAGATCTTCCGAAGCTAAAAGTTCAGAAGGAGTTACTTCGGAAGTTTCACACTCAAACAAAAAAATATTCTAAGTGTGAAATCTTTTCGAAGCCAAAGACCTGCATCTTTCGAAGTCAAAGATGAAATCTTCCGAAGCTTCAGAGACAAAGTCTTCCAAAGCTGAAGGCTGATTTCTTCAGAGGACAGAGAAAATATGCTTTCTCTGAATCAACTTTTGATAACGCTGACACACTTTCTGCTGTCTGCTCTAGTGGTTCACCTATTTACATAAGTTGGTGAAACTTCCATGCTTTATCAAAAAGTAGGAATGGTCTTTGTCTGTAACTTTCCTTACTTGTTCCTGTAGACTTTTTGTATTAGGAAAAGTCAGTGAACTATGGCATGTCATAATCCTAGTCAAAAGGCAATTTGTCTTTTGACTTTAGATTGATCTTGTTGTCTAGATTAATCAAATCCCAACTTCTTTACATGTAAGTGACGGTTGTAGGTTGTAGTATACAAATGTGTCTCAGGTTCTTGTAATTTCTTTATGCTTTGTAACACTTGTAAAAGAACTTGAGATCAATATACAACATCCTTGAAAACCAATCTTGTGTTGTTCTTAGTTCTGTCTCTTTAATTTACTAGTGTTCTTAGTATCATCTATTTTAAGTTACCAATTCCCTATTTGAATTATTAAGTGATCTAAGATCTCTTCTCAGTGTGAAACTAAGTGTTAAGTACCCTTACCCGGTCCTGCACTTCTCAATGCTCTTCTATCTTCATGGAAACAGACAGTCACTCTGTTAAAGCATACAGAAAAGTTTCCAATGGATCTAGATCTTTTGATTGCCAAATTGAATCTATTGAAATTGATGAGAGCTCCAAAAATATGATAGAGCTGCTTCAATGTCTTAGTATAAGTATGTTGCATCTCCAGTTAACACAGTGGAGAATGCTTTTCTGGCAAAAGATGATAACTCACCAAAAGACGAGGGTGATTTGTTCATTGGAGCTGGTTTCTTTACAGATTCTTCTTACACAAGTGCTCATGTTTATACAGCTCAACCTCAACTCAGTCTCCTCGTAAAACTCAAACTCCTAACCTCAAACTGAGACTTCATCTTCTAACTCTATTAAAACTAGGAAAGTTAAAGATGTTATTAATATCCTTTTACAGGATGATGAGTCAAAATCTGCTTTTACTGCTTTCATGGCAAGTTTTCAAGCTTATCAAGGTAGTCATCTAACCCAATTAGATCTTGTTTTGCAGGATTTGTTCGAGATGGATCCTGATGATGTGGAAGAGATGGACTTGAATTGGCAGATGGCAATGATTACTTACAGAACTCAGAAACACTCTTATGTTAAGGAACTACAAGCCAAGTGCTAACAAAACTGTTGGCTTTGACAAATCAAAGTCAAGGTGTTTCAACTGCAATAGTTATGGTCATTTCTCAAGAGAATGTAAAGCTCCCAGAATCAAGGAGGAAATGGTCAAGCAGGTTCTAGCAGTCAAAGATATCATCAGCAGTCTCAGAAAACCTTCCAAAAGCCTTATCAGAGTCTTCCTATGCCAGAACTTAAAGATGAATCAAAATCATCTGAAGAGCCAAAGAAAGTTCTTGTTGTTAGCATCAAAGATGGATATGACTGGAGTGCTTATGCTGAATAATTTGCAGCTGATCTAACCTCTAGTTTATCTCTTGTTACAGATATTCAAAATGAAGACTAGTCTGAAGATAATGATCCTAAGGCTGATAGTGATTCAGAAAATGATGATGAAGACTATGACTGGAGTGACAAATCTGACCCAAAAGAGGATTCAAAAGAGATTGCACTTATGGCTCAGTCTGACCAACCAAAGGTTGAGAATCCATCATCTACTCTGAGACTTCTTCTTCAAGTTATCCTGAAATTCCTGTTGAATTCAGAGAGAAAATGTGCACAAAAGCATGTTTTGATCAAGTTGAGCATTACAGAATATATTCATATAAGATATGTGATAAACTTAAAAAGAAGAAGTAATGCACAACAAACTGAAAAATGATCACAAAGTCTCTGATGAAAAGATCCTATCTCTACAAACCTCATGGAACAAAACTCTAAAAGAACTTGAACTTGTTAAAAAACAGCTTGAGGAGATGACTAAAAATTTAGAAGAGAAAAAAATAGCTCATGCTGCAACTCAGGTGGATCTAGCTAAAGTTAAAAGTTCTAAAACTATTGTAGAACAACTGGTAAGTGAGAGGAAAGATAAAAACAAAACAGGTCTAGGTTTTACACATGAACCAATGCCTGAATCTATCACAAACACTCTGCCAGAAACTTTAACACACATGATCACTCACCTGAAAACAAAGCTAAGATAAAAGCCTTTCAAAACAAGAAAAAGAATTCTAAAAGTGATAAAGAGAAAACAAATGTTGAAATATTTGAGGAACAAGATTCTGAAAAGATTAAAAATGGTCATCCAGTGAAGTTAAATCTTACGAACCAGGACCAAAGAATAAGAAATGTTTGTTCCGAAAGAGCATGTTGTTGAAGAAATCATTGTTAAGAATGACAAACAAAACTCAAAGAATAAAGAGAAAGCAAAACTAGATGAAGTAACATCTGAAGATTCATTTTCTTATGGATTAAACAATCCAGACTTTATCAAATGGTAGAAAGAACAAAAAGATAAAGAAAATGCAAAAGAATCTTCTATTGAAGATGTTAAATCCCAAAGCAAACAAAGATCATCAAGATCAAGAAATCAAAGAAGGAGAAGAAAAATGCTAAATCTAACTCCTCTCAGAACAAAATCAAAACAATCAAAATCAAAGAACAAATCAAGTTAATCAGTTTAAACTAGTGAAATTTGTGTCTGCATGTACTTTTGATATGAACATAATTCCAGAAATCAAATCAAATTCAAAGAACAAATCTAACTCTGATCTGAAAACAGGTTCAGGTCTAAAGTCTTCTGTTGTTAACAAAAGAATTGTATCTAAAGAATCTAGGAATGGTGTTAATGAGCAAAAGTCAAAACCCAAATTTCAAAAGAACAAATTCTCAAATCAAAAACAACAGATTAACTTTGTAACTCATAAATCAAAACAAGGATCAAATGTGGCTTCCACATCTAAAGTTAATCAATAGTTGTTTAAATTTCAACAAAGGTACTGTGAAATATGTGATATGTACAATCATAAGACTGATGAATGTTTCTTTAACAGATACTGTCACATTTGTGATATGAAAAACCATTCAACAGCTGATTATTATTTCAACAAGTATTGTACCATTTGTGATGAAGAAATCACAACACTGAGAATTGCTACTTCAGAAGGAACTTGCCAAGGATGGATATGTAAATCCATAATTTCAAAGAAATCAAAGTGTTGGTTTTCAAAGATTGACAAAACAACCTTCCTTAGGCTTGAGATCCTTTCGAATGATTAATTCTGAATATGATGATTCTTGTGCTGTAAAATCAAAGCAGTATAATCAAGAAAATTCGTTCCACGATCTGTGAGAATGAACGATGGGAAGTTTGGTAATCAAAATTTTCTAAAATGTTTCTTCTGATAGTTTGAATTATCTTGATGATGATCTTGAAAAATGGTATCATGCTTTAAGAATAAATAAATCAAAGATAATCAAAAATTTGTTAAAAACGGAATTGGTAAATTTACACATCAAAAGAAGCCTGATTTGAATAAGCTTTATTTTAAACAATTTACCATTGTTGATAAATTTGGCAAGCCCAGACCATATCGGCTTGGGTTGATAACTCAACTTAAAATTTCTTTGAAATGCAAGTACGCCCAAGAAACCAATTAACACGTGGTATGTTGATAGTGGGTGTAGCCAGCATATGACAGGCAACCATGCCTTGCTGCAACATTTTAAGTTAAAAGATGGTTGTCAGTTTTTATGTCCCAGATTAGTCTCATGGCAATGTAAGAAACAAACAAATGTCTCTGTTTCAACCGTAAAAGCTGAGTACATATCTGCTTCAACAGGATGTTCTCAAATCCTTTGGTTATAAAACCAACTGCTGGATTACGGGTTCAATTTTCTTAAAACTCCTATTTACGTTGATAACACTGCTGCTATGTTTATTACAGCTAATCCTATCCAGCACTCAAAAACAAAACATATCAAATTTGATATCATTTTCTCAGAGATAACTTTGAAAAAGGTTTATTATTTTGATTCAAATCACAACTGAAAAATAGTTGACTGACCTATTTACAAAAGCCTTTTACCAGGTCGATTTGAATATTTGGTCGAGTCAATTGGACTTATTAATCATGTTTAAAACTGGTTTTTGAGTATTTCAGTTGTCTGAATCATAAAAATGATAAGAACCTCCCTTAGCTTAATCTTGAATATAGAGAAACTGTCAAAGTAAACTGCCTAATTGTATATATTGTGTGTGCATGTTCAATAGAAAATAAAAAAGCAAATACAAAAATAGAAAATTGCAAAATCAAAAGGGAAAAATATAAAACAAAAAACTACAAAATATAGTTTTTCTTGTTAGTTAATTGTTTAGGATTGAATTTGTCTTTGTAATTTGTGAGAAATGATAGTTACATTAGTTTTGATCAGTTGCATACTTCACTCGCTACTAAAGTCTAACGTGATCAGATATGATGTGCAGGTAAGCTCATGCAATTATACTGAAAAAGTAAATTCTTGTGATTAAACTAAATCAATCATACATTCAGGTTTGTCCATTTTAGTACAAATGAGTAATGTTGACTTCTCAAATTGATTGCTTGTAAGTCATAAACACACACCTGGTGACGATATGAATACCATTGAGCTCTAATTATTTATAGCATCTATTCACTTCTCTGTTATGAGTCATCATAGACCTGAAGTGATGAGATATCCTCTGTTGTAAGTCATTACAGACCTGGATATTCTCAATTGATGCAAAAGATGCCAATGTGCACAATCTAAACATGAGATCTGGTTATAAGTATATGTCATGTTAACAAGTTGAGAAAAGTGATTTCTTGCATATCTTGATGACAGTTGAACTCTCTAAGTCTATGTGTAACTTACATAATGTCATACCTAATCGTACCTTAATCAATCCAAGAATTGAAAAAGTAAGTGTGCTGAGTATCTTGCCAAAAGCACTCATTTTCTGTCCTTAGATCTCGTGTCTCCTTTGCTGCAGAAATGCTGACCTGGAACACACTTGATCAGGATTTAATCACTGTCTATGACTATCCAACATTTTATTTTCTTTTAATGTGCTGATCTTAACTGATATGATCTCACAGCAGGCATATGATTCAAATGTATATAGTAGATTTTTATTCTGCTTTATTTTTGAAATTTGCATGATTTTCTGTGTGCAGGCATGTTGATAATGATTAGTTTCCTCTTCTTGCAAAGTCAAAAAAATTCTAAGTTTGTAAAACTTAAAAGTTTAGGGGAGTAAAAATGAAAAAGAGAAAATAATTGAATTTCAAAAAGTGGAAAATCAAAAATAAAGTGTTTTGGATGAAAGGATGAAGCTGCAATTTTAAGCATGTGTGTGTTTGATATGATGTAAAAATAAACCTGAAAAAGAATTCAAATTCAGTGGAAATGCTTCTTGCAAACAAAATGAGACTATTTGTTTTGTAAAAGTTATATAGAGACTAAAATGACTGGAAATTGTTTTTGAAAATAAAGTAAAAATAAAATGGTAAAAAATAAAAAAATAAAAGTTTGAATGTCAAAAAATGTTAAAATTTGAGGGTCATTAATGTAAATTTTGAGTGATAGTCAAAAATTGACTACGTGTTGAAAAAAAATTATATGTGAACAGTACTAATGTGCTTAAACAGTGTTCAGATGAATGGTATGAAAATTTCAAGTGTCAGGACTCATGGAAGGGTTCTCATATGCCTGAATAGTACTCATAAGTCTAAATCAGGAATATGATGAATTTCAAAAATTGTGTAAGTGTTGGGCGTTTCATTCTATGCTCATGCGCCTAAACAGTTGTCATGTGTCTGAAAAATTGGTTGTGTTGGGCGTATCATCTATGCTCATACGCCTAAACAGTACCAGACTTCCAAGTGTTAGTCTCATGCGCCTGAACAGTGTCCAAGCGCCTAAACAGTGCTTATGCGACTGAACAGTGCTCATACGTCTAAACCTCATGCGCATTCACAGTGCTCATGTGTCTGAAAACTTGGTGTGAAATTTAGTCTCATGCGCTTTCACAGTGCTCATGCACCTAAAAATTTACACTTGTATATATACAACACTTGTGTAGTTTTCATTCACTCATTCACAAACTCAAATACTCTCATTCACTCACTCGAACACCCGATACACTCATTCATTAAACATTCGATTGTTATCAGTTAATCTTCATGATATATAGGTATCACAAGAGAATTTGATTGCCGAGGAGTCTGCACTCGAAGTTATCAAAGTTGTTGCTGATTCACCTATTCATGTACCAGATGAAGGTGGAAGATCAACAAAAATGCTACAGTCCTTTCTGAGACCTTGAATGCTGAGCAGATCATAGAATCTTTGAAAGAAGTTCAAGTCTGCATTCAAGAAGGCCTTGTGAGAGTTGGAACTCTACAAATAGAAGCCCGTGTTCAAGATCAAAGATGAGACAAAAGAGTTCAATATGGACTAAAGACAATGTAAATCTTAGGGGGAGTATTGTTGAAGCTTCTAGAAGATTAACGTTTTGTCTTTATGTGTTTTTTGTCATAATATAGGGACTTATTTTGTAAATATATGTTCCTTTGTTTCTTGATAGTATAAATAGAATATTTTATGTATTTTGTAAAAGAAGGGAGTCAGTCAGTGAGTCAGTTAACGAACTGTAACCCTTACACATTGTATCCTGTGCGTTTGCTATCATTGAAATCTATGAACTTTTTGATGTAATTGCATGTGTTTGATTACTTTATGTTTGAATTGATCATTGTGTTATGATATCATCACAGATTTGATCCTTTTGAACCGATCACTATTGAACCTGAGATTAACTTCGAAGGGGATATACAGACTCATGGCCCAGCAACCAATTTGGAAGGGATAGGTAGTGCAGTTCCAATTACTTCTGAAGCAGAAATCCAAGCTGTGGAAGGAATAATTGAACTGTCTTCCTCGTCCAATGATCTGTTCATCACAGAAGCCATTATTGATCTAGCTTCTGAGGTAAACAGTGAGGACTTCCTTACAACCCCTCTCTCCTAAATACCACAAGTTCAAACCCCCTCTCCCCAGCCTGAATCCTCTAAACCTAAGTCTCCAAAGGCTGAATCTTCCTCTGATCCTAAGGGGAAGAGGAAGCTCACTGCTGAGAAGCTTCTAGAGGAGGAGAGATTGGAAAAGCTCAAGAAGAAAGGAAGAGTTGATATTGGGAAGCAGTTGGCTGCAAGTAGCAAAGCAGCAGCAACCGCTCAAGAAAGTATCAATAACAAAAAGAGAGTGGAGTTCATTGACAGGCTCATCAGCCTGGGAGTAGCTAATGAAGAAATCCTTCTGTGCCCACTTGATGAACTTATAAAGATAGAAAAGGCTACCTTGCTGCAAAAGGAAAGAGAGGAGGCAACAAGGTTGGCCGAAGAGTAAGAGAAGAGGAAAAGGAAGGAGGAGGCTATGGAAAGGGAGAGGATGGAGAGGATAGCCTTTCTCTGCTCTAGAGGCAATTCTCAAAAGGAGCTGGCACCTCACAAGTATGATACGATCTTGTTTCTTTTCCATAAAGAACAAGATCAGATCAACAAATAAAGGAAGAAGGATGCTAGGGAGAATAAGAAGGAGGAGGAAGAGGCACAATTTGTTGCTACCAAGAAGGAGGGAAATAAGTAATGAATGAAAACTTATCTCAAGCCTTTGGCTTCTCCGGCAAGCAAGTGGGTCCCATGTCACTGAAGACCCTACAGCGACATGTCAGCAACATCATGCCTGACATTCGCTTAGGAAGAAGGCAGGAGGTAAGTCAAACATCAGGTGTTCAGAAGAAGGCACCTAAACCAACACAAACACCCAAACCAGCACAACCTAGACCCACACCTTTTCCCTTCCCCATCAAAACTAAACCAACCATTGAGCCTTACACCCTTAAAACCACACCATCAGCCTTACCTACACCCTCACCCACTGCTTCCCAACAACCACCTCCACTACCTATCCTTAAACCCAAACACAACCCAGAACCTAATCTCTAACCAAACAATCTTCTGAAACATCTAAGCCCCTGACCTTAGAAGAGTTCAAGGAGATCAAGAAGAAGCTCATCAACTGCACAATATTGAGCGACATCTCTTGTGAACAAGAGACAATTAAGCTGAAATATAATGATGGCTCTTCCAGTTCCCTCACAAGAGATGCATTCCTTGATCTGCCTAGGGGAACACTGGACCACGCTCTCCAACTTCTTGCAGTCAATTCAGATGTTCTAACAGAAGAAGAGAAGAAGTTAAAAAGGAGACTGATGACTCTGCTGGATACTAGGAAGGGAGACAAGCTTTCATCCAAACTCCTCAATCCTAGAAAACAAATAGTCCAGTGGAGGTTTGATGAACCTTCACACAGCTTTGCTGTGGAAAGAGAGAATGGTGAAGTAAACAGGGTTGATACTTCATCTATGTTACACTCTAGCAGATTTGACATTGTTGAGTTAGCAGAGAAACCATTCTCCAATCTCACCAACTCTCAAGTTGCTGCTCACATCAGAAATCAACTAAGCAGTCTTCATCTGGCTGAGCTTACAAAGAAAGCCAAGACTGAAAAAGAGTTGAAAAATAGAGCAAAGGATGAGGAAGAAGGCACAACTACAAAATGAAAACCATTCCTTCAGATGGTTGAAGGCTCAACTTCTGATCCTATAGTTAGATGGGAATATGACTAATTCCCATCAACTAACTCTCTTCAGAGGGACGTAACAAAGGGTGCATGTCATTCAAAACAACAGACTTGATATATTATCTACAAATGACTTGTACAAGCTCCTCACCACCACATCAGGGAAGAACAAGGAGACAGATAAATATCTTTTTCCTTGATGTTGAAGACCTTAAGGAGCAGAAGGAAGTGAAGTTTTGGTAGCATCAGCCTAGGAGGAGTTTGTTGGATCATATGAGGCTGGTGCAACCAAAACAACACTTCAAATATTTTGAAGTACAATTGAATAAGTCTTCCGAAGCTAAAGCTGCTCTTCCGAAGACAAGTTGAAAGTATTCCGAAGATTAAGTATGAAGAACTTCCGAAGGAAAACTAAGTCTTCCGAGACTAAATAGTTTTCCTTCCGAAGTATATGAAGAACTTTCAAAGGTAGAACCAAGTCTTTCGAGACCAAGTAGTTCTCCTTCCGAAGCATTCACACTTAGAAGATCCAAGACAAAGTCTTCCAAAGAATGAAGTCATGAAGACTTGCAGAAGACTCGAAAGAAGTTGATTCTTCCAAAGTATAAATGGCCTCGGAAGAATTTATTCTTCCGAAGCCATTTTGCCTTCGGAAGAATCAACTATGAACCAGTGGACATAAGTATGGGTTGTCTGACATCCACTGATAACTCTGATACACTACATGGCGCTTTCCCACGCCCATGTAGTTGACCATACTTTAATCCACTGTTCACCTTTATCAGTTAGTACAGTTACCATACTTAGTACGTGACAAAAGGTAAGTCATGGACCTGTCATGACTACCTAATCTAGGATATTATTTTATCTTAGATACTTTACTTCTAGAAATATAGTATTTGTCTAGCGGTAAATTCCAGCTGGTTTTTCAAGTATAACCGGCTGTAGAGAGTAGTATATATAGTTTCTCATTGTAACTTAAGTAACCATGCTTGTAAGAGTCTTGTGATTCTAAGTTGAGAAGTAATATATACAAGTATCTTGAAAACCATTCTTGTGTTCATTAACTTATTATATTATTGTCAACTTAGTTAGAGATTCTGCTTCATCAACCGAGTGAGACTTAGTGAGTTTATGAGATACAAAACTTGTATTGAGAGACCAACACCGATCCTGCACTACTTAAAGAGGTCCTTCTTGTTTTCTTTTGCCTCATTTGACCCCTCATACATCAGCTTCAGTGCATCCCATAGTTGCTTGGCAATCATGCACTTCTTGAAGCCTCTATAGATAGAGTTTGGAAGAACAGTTTGGAGGGCGGTCATGGCCTTCTGATCTATGTCAATCTTCTTCCAGTCTTTATCAGAATAATCAGCCACTTCCTTTTGTATCATACCACCACCAGCAACAGCTGAAGAGGTGGATGGTACATGAGGTCCATGGATAACAGATCCCCACATCCTGAAGTCTTGAGCCTTGATGAAGCCTTCTATTCTTTGGCACCAAGTATCAAAGTCATCAAGAGTGATCAGTGGAGACTTTGTCATAGTACCGGTTTCCATATCAGCCTTTATGATAGCTGTCATTTGAGTTGTTAAGTGTTTTATGAAATTGAAGGGATTTAAGGTAGTGAGATCTTACAATCAAGAGCCTAAAAAGCTCTGATACCAATTGCAGGACCGGTTAAAGGATGGTCAATACAATCAGTCTCACAATGAGGAGAGTGTTAGAACACTTAACAGATCAAATGGGGAACCGGGTTTACGTAAATGATACTAAGAACGCAAGTAAACAATGAGACAAAACTAAGAACAAGAACATAGTAATATGGTTTTCAAGGATGCTGTATATTGCTCTCAAGTTCTATTACAAGTGTCACAAAGCATAAAAAAATACAAGGACCTGAGATACTTTATACTACGTCCTACAGCCATCCATACTATGAAAGCCAGCTGGAAACACTAATTTAGATAACAAGATTAATGTAGAATCAAAAGGCAGATTGCCTTTTGACTAGTGACTATGAATGCCATAGCTCACATCCTTTTATATTATAAAAAGGATAACAGGTACAAAGTAGGAAGTTATAGACCCAAGACAATAATCTACAGTTTACAAAAGCAAGGACCTTTTCACCAACTTGTATAAGTTGGTGAGTCTTCAGAGTTGTAGCGGAAAGTAAGACAGCTTTATAAAAAAGTAGATTAGAGAAAGCATGTCCTCTCTTTCTTCAGAAGCAATCAGTCTTCACTTCATTTGGCTTCAAAAGACTTTGTCTTTGAAGCTTCAGAAGACTTCATCTTTGGCTTCGGAAGATTTGGACTTTGGCTTTGGAAGATTTTACACTTAGAATAATTTTTGTGATGAGTGTAAAACTTTTGAAGCAACTTTTACCTTGTACATCAATGCATGCATGCAGGAAGCACCTTGGTTGTTTTGGCTTCAGTGGTTGCATCAGCCTTCTAATATAACCTTACAAGCATATTAGATAAGATTTGTTAAACATGTGCCTCTCGAGATCGTAATCGATGATAGGAGCTTTTGAAGGCTATAGATAAAAGCTAGAGTTCCTTAAGTGTAGGTGGTAACTACATACACATGAATAGTGTTCCTTTTATGTCCTTTTTAAAAAAAAATATTTTACTCTACTTGTACTTAAAAAAATAAATAAAAGAAAAAACAGAATTAGACTTTTTAAGCCGAGAGTCTTTTAGAGAGAAGTTTCTATAATTCTGAGATAGAGTAAACCTTGCTCTCATCTCACAATCCTCAAACTCTAATTTTTAAATAGATTATCGTTAGGCATATTTTTTTGTATATATACATGCAAGTCGTTACAGATTTGAGACTAGACCCTTATATACTTGGTGCATTATTTATATCCCAGCTTAATGTTAGATTAAACAAAGTTTTCATGATGATCTTGAAACACATTCCATTTCCATCAAAGTCTTATTAATTAGAAGGACCGAGTTTCATGATCAAAATAAGTTTCATGTCTGCTTGTTATCAGGGTCTTTCCAGGTCACGTGTAAGCTGTAACTTACCTAATCTCGCCATTAGTGAGGTGTCAATAGGTTGTGTGAGTTTTCTACTAACATATAGTCTTACTTCTCTTGGACTCCAAAAAGAAAAGTGTCCTTAGGTAGTGTGGCTACTTTACAATAAACAAGTTCTTGATCTCTTAATGGACAAAACAGAAAACATCTGTGGTTATGAGAGGCTAGATATTGTTACGGATTCGGGTATTGAGCTACATACAAACACAAACAATATTACAAGAGAAACAAAGAGCAAAGATGAAAACAAGGGATTTACTTGGTTTGGTTGACGTGATCTATATCCACGGACTGCAACTATGATAACTCTTTATTGAATTTTGTTTCATTCGTGAGGAATTATAAGTACAATAGATGATATACATATAAACAATCTAGGATATACAACCTAATAAATAAATAAAAACCAATAATAAGCTATAATTAACTATAAAACACACCAAACATCTAATTTAATTAATCTGTAATCAAATTGTATTCTAACCATAGCCTAATGTTCCATAAAACCGAAAAGATACTTATAAAAAGACCAGTTTGTCTTCTTATAATTATAAGGAACCGAATTAATTTGCAGTGAACTGAAAATGGAGTGCATGTCTCTAGTCACCACCCATAAATCTTTCTTGGTACATAATCTTCAAATTATTTAATCCCGGCTCCGATCTTTAGGCGACGATATGGGGAGAGTCGGTAATCCCCAAACAATGAAAAAGTCCACTTGCTTTCTAACTCAATTCAAATAATATAAATATTGATATTAATATTAATATTAATATAAATTCATCATCATTTCCTTCATCCTCCGACGTGATCGCCGTTTCAATCTTCTCTTCGTTCATCCGGGTACTTTCTATATCTTAATTCCCATCAACTTTCATCTCTTTTTGCATTCAATCAAACAAATTGTGCCCCTTTTTTGAAATTTCTACCAACTTTTTCACGTGATCTTTGTCGAGTCTTTTTTTCATATCTCCATTCAAATGGGTTTTGTTGCAATTTGGATAAATTTTAAGAATATGCTTGATCATTGAAACCCTCCAATTGGTTGCAAATAATAAGTTGTATTCTATGATATAGCATTTTAGTATAATAGCAATTGGAGAAAGGTTGTCTTTTGATTCTTCATATTCTAATTTTAGGATGTTTTTGGCTATGAAATTTGATGAGAATGACATGTTTTCTGTGACTTATTGGTATGAAATCATGCTTTTGCTCAGTAAATTTGATGATATTTACATGGGATGAGGAAGAGGATAAGATTTAAGTAAATGTGAAGAATCTTGATTGATTTTATGGGCAATACATGCCGCGGATCTTTTGCAGTAGGAATCAATCAGGGCTTCAATCAACCCGAAAAGAAGTCAACTACCAAGAGATATAACAACTCCTCAAACTACTCATCCACCACTTTGAACCCTCAAAACCGAGCACCCGAAAAGATCCCCAAAAAATATTCAAATTCCAAATCAAACTTAAATCCCATCTCACAATCTATGCATAAAGAGACCACCATGAATCGCCACAACGCGAATCAGGCTTATTATGTCCTTGGTCATAAAACCGCCAACATTCGTGATCTTTACACATTGGGTCAAAAACTAGGACAAGGGCAATTCGGTACTACTTATTTATGCACAGAGAATTCAACGGGTATAAACTATGCCTGCAAATCTATCTCCAAGAGGAAGCTGATTTCAAAAGAGGACGTGGAGGATGTTAGAAGGGAGATTCAGATAATGCACCATTTAACCGGACACAAGAACATTGTAACGATTAAGGGTGCATATGAAGATCCTTTATATGTGCATATAGTTATGGAGCTTTGTAACGGTGGAGAATTGTTTGATAGGATTATTCAAAGAGGACAATATACTGAGAGGAAGGCTGCTGAATTGACAAAGATTATTGTTGGTGTTGTTGAGGCATGCCATTCTCTTGGAGTTATGCATAGAGATTTAAAGCCTGAGAATTTTTTGTTGGTTAACAAAGATGATGATTTCTCACTCAAGGCCATTGATTTTGGACTCTCGATTTTCTTCAAGCCAGGTGAACAAAATAGGAACAAATGGCGTCAACGGTTATTATTTTCTTTATTATAGAAGACACCCTGTTGATGATCATTCTTGATTTTCTTCAATCCAGGTGAACTTAGTAGGAACAAGGAATATTAACTTGTAATGGGTTCATTGTTCAGGTCAAATTTTCACTGATGTGGTTGGAAGCCCGTATTATGTTGCTCCAGAGGTGCTTTTGAAGCATTATGGGCCAGAGGCAGATGTATGGACAGCAGGGGTTATACTTTATATACTTCTAAGTGGTGTACCTCCATTTTGGGCTGGTATGTATTGACACTCTTATGGCTCATGTATATTGCATAACAGTGTTGACTTTCCTGTGAATGTTTGTTTTACTTTTTTTTTTCTTTTATGTAGAAACGCAACAAGGGATATTTGATGCAGTTTTGAAGGCACACATAGACTTTGAATCAGACCCATGGCCCTTTATATCTGATAGTGGAAAGGATCTTATTAAGAAGATGTTATCCTCTCATCCAGCAAAGCGTTTAACTGCTCATCAAGTTCTTTGTATGTTTTGATACTTTCACAAATTTATTTTTCAAGATTTTAAAAACTTCTGTTAATGAAATTATTTTATATAGGTCATCCATGGATATGTGAAAATGGTGTTGCTCCTGATAGAGCACTTGATCCTGCTGTTCTTTCTCGTTTGAAGCAGTTTTCTGCAATGAATAAGTTAAAGAAAATGGCTTTACGGGTACGTGGATGTTTTCTTTTGAAAGTATGCTGTTATATCTCTCTTACAATTCTCATTTTAAGTGAAATTTTCTGGATTTTTGTATCGACTGATTTAGCATTTCAACTAAACAAGATAGATATTGTTGACATCACTGGATCAGTCACTATATTCTACCCGTTCTCTTTGTTGTATTTGATTCAGTTAAACATGTAGTCACTTTTACATGGTATCAGAGCTAAGACTCTCTGTACAAGCCTAAGCTGCCACCACTTCCAAGAACTGAATCCAGGCCCTATTCCAGCCTTATTCTTGTTCTTTCAAGAAACATCTTGGAATCTCATATTTTTGTTTTTTCAAGAAACCCGTTCCTGTCTGGCTTCTATGTTTCGGTTTCTCTACCCCTGTCCCTGCTCTAGTTTCCCAGATTCCTGCTCTTGTCCTTGGTCTGGCTTTTTCGAGACACCGTTGCATCTCACTGCCGCCCCTATCATCACCAGAGGCTTCCGACTTGAAAACCCCATTGCATTGTTTATCAATGCACAATGGTGAAATACCTAAGTATCCAAGTTTAAGATGCAACCTCACTGATGTTCGAGTTAAGGAGGCATGGCCATATGTCTGAATTTTATTTGTAACAAGTTAGGCACGATATTGATATCATCCATGCGTCAACTTAAGGAGAGGCTTAATTATAATTATTAATATATTACTTTTAGGGTTTATTGGTATATGCCCGTAGGCCCAAGTTAAGCTTCTCTAGGTTTCTGGTTTATTTCTTGTATATATATGTTGAGGGTTCTTTCTCCATTGTATTTGATTCAGTTAAACATACAGTCACTTTTACACATACACATACACACACATGGTCACATGTATATATAATGTATTTTTCTTGTTGTATGGTGTCAGGTAATAGCTGAAAGCTTGTCAGAGGAAGAGATTGCTGGTTTAAAGGAAATGTTCAAGACAATGGATACAGACAACAGCGGTGCAATAACATTCGATGAACTTAAAGCTGGTTTAAAAAGGTTCGGTTCAACTTTAAAGGACACAGAGATTCGAGACCTTATGGATGCGGTAGTACTAGTTTTTACTGCATGGTGTCATGTTACCATTATTTTATGAAGTCACTCAAAGTGTACTTTAATATTGAAATGATATAGATAACTGATCTATTATTACTTTATGGTTAAGGCTGATGTGGACAACAGTGGCACAATTGACTATGGAGAGTTTGTAGCTGCTACAATGCATCTGAACAAATTGGACCGAGAGGAGCATCTGGTTTCTGCTTTTCGGTATTTTGACAAGGATGGAAGCGGTTATATTACAGTTGATGAGCTTCAACAAGCGTGTACAGATCATAACATGACTGATTTTCTTGTGGAGGATATCATTAAGGAAGTCGATCAAGATAATGTAAGTTTATGCGGTTAAATGATGGAAATTGTTCCCTTTTGATGCATACAGAAAGCACATTCTCACAGATTGAATTTCGGACAACATGCTGTAGAAGAATAATATTATATTTTAGTAGGGGTATCAAAACGGGCGGTTTGGGCCAAAACGAGTAGTTTTAATGGGTGGAAACAATTGATCTCAACCAACTTTTGTCCGAAGTTTGTAGGAACCTAATTTGTGTCTGATATGATTAAAAGAAACTTGTTATTTCAATCAGAATATAACTTTTCGAATTAAATGATTCAGGTGTGTGTTTTTGCATTAATAATACGCATTGGATTTGTCAGTTTGACCTATTAGTGATGAACAATAAGTCAAATTAAAAACCTCGTTTTCATTTCACTGAAATTATTTAAAAGAATCGATACGACATAGGGTGTTAAGTGGGTCGTGTTTGCGGGTTGAGGGTAGACTTGATACAACCTGAAAATTTGACCCGAACAATACACGAAGCCGCAAATCGTGTTGGATACATGAAGCTGAACATGACACGAGTTTCGCATATTAGTGTTCTAAAATTACAAATTTACAACAAAAATACTAATGTCTATAAACTAACTAGGCTTAAACTATAAAACATGGTCATCATTTTTTTTATCTTTTATATCTTGGCTTAAAACACCCAACTACTTTAAGTTGCTACACAAAAACGTTTTCTAAATTTCCTTTTAAAAAATAAACAGATTAACCCGTGAACTTGTCGAACACAATCCCCTTTAGCTAAACGTGTTTGCAGGTTTAACCAGAAACTGGCCTAGACATGTTTAGACTAATCGCATAATAATGACTTTGTGTTTTCTTCCAGGATGGAAGGATTGATTACGGGGAATTTGTTGCTATGATGACCAAAGGAAATGCAGGAATAGGAAGACGAACGATGAGGAACAGTCTTAACAATAGCAAGCGAGGGGATAACTAGCAACCCCCTTCATACATTATTAGCACCCTGATGTAATTAGTGACTGTTTGTTTAAAGAATCAAACATGCAGAACTCATAGACTCAAACATGCCTCAGCTGTATTTTTCACTTGATTAGCTGAGTCTTGTGCAGATCTTACAGGGTTTTGAATTTTATAGATTTTTAATCAATCTAACTTGTATGATATTAAGTTCCTACAATTTGTATACTCTTGTTCTTTTTCTCTTTTTAGATGCAAGCTTTAGACAATTAATATTCAACTGCTTTGATATTAATAATGAAACTACTATCTTGTACACAAGAATTGGGTCACACTAGAGGTGGCACAGGCATGGTGATGGGTGAGTTTGGTTTGCTTGAGTTGAGCCTTGTTAGTTTTCTAGGAATTTTTTTGTCCATTTTTCTTTAACCTTTTAAATAACTAATGTATGTAGAATTGATTATAAAACGATATTCTTTAAATTGATAATCGGTGTATGGCCAACCTAATTAAGTTCCACAAAATCAATAGCTATAACACAAACGAATGGATAACTCAAATATGTTATTGATAAACAAAAAAAAAGTGTATATTAAAAAACTTGATTACAAGCCCCTACCATGGCTCAGTATTTATAAAAGACTTCGACTTGCTATACAAGGTATCTAAATTGGACTCAAACTCTAATCCTACTTAGCAGAGATATATCCAAAACTACCCATGTACAGCTGACTTTGGGTTATCACCCGACTTGGTGATAAACCCTCTTTAATTCGAAATATAAACAACATTAACCCTCCTAATTTCGAATTGAAATCAGAGAGATCTTCCACTTTTTGCTAGTATCTCATCTTTTTTAGCTTGATTCTTGGAAGTGCTTTGATGAGGATATTGACTTGTTGATCACTCATCTCCAGTGTTCAACTTTCACTTGGTCTTTTTCAACACTTGGTGAATCACCAAGGTAAAAAATATAGTCGGTTCCCCAACTACTAATGCTATAAACTGTTAGTTGGAGGTTATTAAGACACTGATATCGAATACCATAACTAATTGTGCCTTGGATGTATTTAAGGATGTGTTTAATAGCCAACGAGTGAGATTCCTTAGGTTCTTGCATGTAATGGCTTGCAAGACCCACAACAAAATACAAATCTCTACCGGTGTTGAGTAAGTAGCACAAACAACTTGTTGGGTATAGAGGGGATCAAACACTTTAAACACAAAGATTATTGTTTGTGAATTGCAATATAGAGAGAGATTTGACAAGATAGACTTTGCATTTTGTCACTATTCTTTTTTCTTTTCGACAACTGAGAGATTATGATGTATATATAGGTGTAGGATTGGCGAGTAAAGACACCAACCCGCTTATGACCTGGTGGGTTAAATAACCGCCATAACTACCTATAACTAACTTACCTTTATCAACCTAATTATACTATATGTCACACTAACTTAGGATAACATAAATAATCTATTAACTTTATTTTAACCTTCAACACTCCTCAAACTAAATTTTGTTGCCAAAGCCTTCTGCTTGTATCGAATTATGCTCGTTTTTTCTGCACTGCTAGTCGGATTTCTCTAGCCAAAAGAACCACCCTGCTTTCTTCAATCTCCTGGATCTGATTAAACCTGCCTCCTTGTTGAAAGTCAAACCTGCTTCATTAATGACATAATCAATTTCGCTTCTCCGTTGTTGACAATCAACCTGCTTCTCCGCTGTTGATCTCGGTCAATCCCGCTTTACTGTAATATTCTTTAGTCCGCTAACCAAGTGATAGTCAATTTTGCTTCTCTAATGTTGACAATCAAACATGCTTCTCCGTTGTTGATCTCAACCAATCTTGCTCTACTGCTAATGATCTTTAATCAACTAACCAAATTTGTAAGCCGTTGTTCTCCTATGATTTATGATCTTTTTCATAAATTAATGCAATTTACTAAAATATAACATTGAGTTTCCTTAAAATTCCTATTTTGACTTTTGTGGTCAACTTCCACAAAAAATTGTTATGTCGACTTTTGCGTCAGTCTTCAAAACAAAATATGTTTTCACTTCCTCTTTCTCCTTCTAATTAAAATTCTCACACCCTCTCAATCTCATTCTTTTCTATTCGGTTGTCTACACTTTTGCAAGGAACCGACCGACGTTTTGTTAATCTGTTAAATTTAGTTTAATCTTCAACATAACCCACCCTCATATACATCATAGCATTAACTAAAACTCCGGCCTCATCCTTGTCAAGTTTTCTCCACGGTTTGAGTGGATAGTGAGCTACATTACAATCGATTAAATTGGCTTGAATAGGGATCCCCTTATAACCCTCCTTTTTATCAAATTTTCGTAATTAACCGGTATTACTTCAATGTCCAAGTAAAATGCCAGACTTCCAAGATCACTCATTTCTAGTTGAGGAGCCAGTGCAAAGACTTTGTTATAGTCAACTCTGTGTTTTTACAAGTATTCTTTGGTCACAAGACGAGCTTTGTGTTTGTTTATGGAGCCATCCAGATTTTTTGATCTTATACACACACTTAAGCTTGATTGCTTTTGCTTTCGTTGGTAAATCTTTTAACATCCATAGGAGTTGCTTTGTGCTTGTCTTCCCATTTCATAATCCATGATCTTTACTTGCAAAACAGAAGTTCAAGTTGATCTTCTAAACTTGTAGTGTTCTTTATGTCATTTGTAGCTGATACTCCACCATCATTTTCATCAACAGTTTGTGTTGGTTATCTGTTTAACCCGACTATCATTTTCATCCACAGTTTGTGTTGGTTATGTGTTTAACTCGATTACATCATATGTTGGTTGAGAATGGACTTTTGGATTGGTGTTTGGGTCAGTTTATGTATGGGCATGGGGCCATTAACAACGGTGTTGTCTCTTTGAGTTTGCTTGTTGTGGCTCAGAATTGAACCCCACTATTGTCATCTGCCAAGTTTAGAAAAAGATCCAGGAACTACGAGAGTTGTCTCTTTGAGTTGATTTTCGCATACCCACTATAGCTGAAGGTTTTCAGGTGGCTAATATTGGGATTCTTTCCTTTGTACATCTTGTAACTCATCCTTTTCTTCAGAGCTCGTGCTAAACTCGATTAATTATCTATGTTGCTAGTCTAACACCTTCTCCACACCCAAAGAAATTACAGTAATGATATATAATATAGTATATGTTGCAAGACGACAACTTAATAACATCAAATATAGAGAGAAGGGAAATGGAATGAAGGGAGAATTCATCTTTTTTATTCATACGTCTCAAGTGTCACATACACATACATATTATATGTATTACAATATGAAACCAACCACTAAGACGTAAGGAATAATAATGGTGACATAAATGGAGAGAAATGACCGTGATAATTTCTTTTTAATATATATATTTATAGCAGTACTCTTCAGATATATTACTATTAATTATAAACTAGTAACAGCATACTTCAGGATGTTTTTTAAATTGGTACTTCATGATCTATAAAATAAACTAATACTATTGAATCAGTTATGCTGTCTCATTAAAAATCTTACTTAAAAAAAACCACGAGGACAAAACTTAGTTAAGGAAAAAAGAGTGCACCGTGTATAAAAGTCGTATAATCTTCACGTGAAAATTCTATGGCCTCCCCGTGTAAAAAAATGCAAAAATGCAAAAATGTCACATGATCCGTAATGGTGTTGTGTTACATTTCTCTTATCTGCAATATCAACTAAACTTGTTCTGATGTGTTAGTAAAATATAAACAGATGATGTGTGTACTTGAAGGGTATTTAAAAAATGTTTGATGTGTTTTCAATATCTCATTTGTTTGACATGAACTAGCAAAAACATGATGCACAAAGCGCACTTAAATATGATATGTTTGCACCAAAAACTTTTCATTCTTTGATATGACATGATTGAACTAATTTGTTCCTATCAAGTAATGGAACAACCTTTGATGTATTTCAGTGATGGATTCAATCCATATAAAAATGTCCCAACATATTTCAGGATGCGATTTGATTGATAAATTAAATATCATTATATAAATGCTTGATTCATATAATGAGTCATAAATTTGTTCTACCATCTTTCGTTTCAAGTTCTTTCTATGATAATGTTTTTAATCTCGTCATAAGATACAACGTTATCATATATTCTAATACATTTATAAATATAATATTGTTGTTTGATATATATATGTAGACATAATGCATCACATTTATCCTTTTTGAGATAAGTAGTGACTCGATTATACCACATTCGACTTAACTATTTTAGTTCATATATAGAACTTGTTAAGCTTTCCATATTGAAGAGTAATATACGAATATGAACTATTTAGAAGTTTTGACATATAACTTTCTTATTTAGCACATCAATTTCAATACTATATGTAAAAAAATTCACTGTTGATCATTGCATTTCTAATATCAATATTGTACCATTTCATAGTTTATATCATAGTCATTAATCATCATGTATAATTTCTTTGACATGTGTGACGCTCGATCTTATGGATGGTTAATGCACGAGAAGAAGGGAATGAAGTGGTAATCGAGAGGGTCAAAGTAAACTAATTCGATAAAATACGTATTGAAAAGTCGTAGCGGACTGCCATAGTGTGCAAAAGATGGCCATAACAGTCCGTCAAGGAAAGGGGTTCAAGAGTAGAGAAAAGGGTTGAATTACAGATCGCCATGTTTATGAATAAGGGTCCGCTAGGGCTGTCGCGGACCGCCAAGGCTAAGCATAACAACCCGTAATGAATATTCCATTCTAATTTGCGAATATTCTGTCACACCCCGCCAAGGCAAAATCGCAAGAATGCAACAATTCCAAGATTAGAAGTCTGTAATGCTTTAACATAATGGGGTAACATATTAAAATTGTCTTCCCAACTGTCATATATATTTTCAATAGCTTTTCTTCTAGTCATCCAAGCGTTACCATACGTGATACCAACATGCAACTTTTCTTTGATAAAAGCTCGAATCTATTTCATAGGAAATGAAACATTTGTACGAATTTGTTAGATATATCTTAGTGAACAATTGTTACTGCGTACCACAGTACTGAAGCAACTATATGTTGGGGTCCATAAAGTAATACGCTTTAAAATTTCACAACCCAACAACATGACAAGGGGCTTTCATCTATGGAATTCTTAGAAGGTTTTGTGCTATGACATTTTTCTATCCATAGTGACGGTTTGCTATCAACCACATAATTTGGGCAATATTCCACATACGAACACTAAGGGGACATTTGATTCGTGAAATTCATTAGAGTTGAAATTGGAATTGGACTTAGAATTTGAATTGGAATTGAAATTTTAAGGATTTCTTTGGAAATCCAAAATGTGTTTGGTTGTTAAATTATTTATGGAATTGAAATGTAAATTTATATAAAAAGAACAAACTACCTTGAAATTAACAAATATAAAATGAAATTTTATACTCAAGTATTTATATATATTTATTCTAGTGACCCCCACCCCACCCTCCCCACCCCTGCCCCCACCCCCACCCCTCACCCCCTTGGTTACAAATGAAGATTCAAATGTACCCATTATATAAAATTAATAAAAATGAATTTAATGAAATTGAAATTAAGTAAACTGTATATCTTCACTTAGGTGTTGTTTGTTTTTTCAGAAAAAAGCTTCTTAGGCTCTTTTGTCTGCACCAAGAAGAGGACGGGCAGACATTTAAGGTTGCAGACCGTTTGTTTTTCGAAAGACATTTCATTAAAAATGTCTTCCCGTCCTCTTCTTGGAGAAGACCCAACCCCACCTCTTCTAACATCTTTCAACCTCTTCTAAATAAAAAAACCCCAACTCCAACCTCCTCCACCTCCACCGCCCCCCACCCCTCGCCTTCTTTGCCTTGAGCTCCGTCGACGCCGCCTTCGCCGCCCAACATATCGCCGACATCGCCGACATCGCCGAAGGAGACAACCGTGGGATCGCACTCCTATTGCCTCTGGTTCCCGCCATCGCCTAGGTGCTGTACAACATCTTTCAACCTGCGGTTGATCAGATCAACAGGATGAGGACCAAAGAAGTGGTCGTTGGGCTGGGTATCGATGGTGGCTTAGCGGCGACGTCGGGGCTGTTTGCGACGCCGGAGGCTGCCGCCGTGGCGGAGGCGGCTGCTGCGACGAATGATAACAAAGGGCAGCTGCTGTTGATTGCTATTGCTCCTGCGATTCTTTAGGTGTTGTATAATATCTTGCAGCCTGCTCTTAACCAAATCAACAAGATGAGATCTTGATTAGTGTTTGTGTAAAGGGTAATTGTGGTATATTGAACTAGTAATCTTGTAATTGCTTTCTTTATGAATCGAATTTTCTTGGAATATTGAACTAGTAATCTTGTAATCTTGATTATTGTTGGTTCAATTGGGGGTGTTTGGCATTTGATTACTGAATTTTGAAGTTGTAAAATGTATAAAATAAACATACTATACAGGTTTCTTATGAAGATATAACTTAAGAACTTTGGTGATGGTGAAAAAAAAGAAGGTCTCGTGATGGAGGTCATTGTTGTTGCTAATGAAACCTGCAATTGTTGATTTGTTTGTTATAAGTTTATGTGATAAATGGTACTTCATTAGTTCCTTTAACATCAACCTTGATTAAATTTTATAACAATTCATTATCCACTTCATGGAAAAGAGTAGAGAATTGAGTAAAGCCACCGTTTGATAATGTTTATTTTGTCAGTTTGCAGACGTTAAAAAACAACAGTCTTTCTTCTTGCAAACTGCAGGGTTTTTTGGTCCACCTCTTCTGCTGCAGATATCTGCAGATGTGGTCCGCAGACTGCAGACATTTTCCTGCAGAAAAAACAAACAGCACCTTAGTTCAAGCGAAGTTTCTTTAAGACGATCACCAAACAAAACAACCGTATCATTGAAACTTTGAAATAAAGAGTTTACTTGCCTTGTTCGTTTCCTCTTCTTACTACGAATGATTGAAGTTTCTTCGACTTGAAAGCTTGATTTGATACCTTCATTATGGCTAAACTCATCAAAACATCATCCCTTTTGTCTTCTTGTTCTTCCAAGTTCACATCTTGTTCCATGTCCACCACAGTTTTAGCTTTCTTACCTTGTGCTCGATCTTTTCCAAAAATAATACACATTTCTTCATAATGAGGAAGCCTTTTGTTCTTCCATTTCGCCGCGTGTTATGATTCTATTTCACATGAAATGAGAAAAATTTAAAAAAATACCTTTTATGATTCACCAAATATATATGAAAATACCTCAAGGTAAGATTCCCATACTCCGGGAGCACTAATGGTCACACAGTTTAGTTCTTATCGTAACCAAATCCACTAGAATTTAGCATATCATAAACCACTTGCCAATCTCTCTATTGTTTAAATGTTTTGATTCAATATGAGGTTTACGCAAAATGCCCGATCCTGGAAGTGATTCTTTTAAACATGATTCAAGATGTTGTAAGTATCTCGATCTAGACCCATTATCAGATTTAAATCCTCCGGTATTAACCATGTTTACTAAAGCCTTAATAAGCTTTTCATCTTCAAGATTGCTCCACCCACGATAGTCTGTTATTTGTTGCCATTTCTATAAAAAAATATGTATGTGAACAAGTTCGATTCATTGACTGACTAACAAGTTCTACAAAAAATCATTGTAGCAATATTATCCTTTTAATATACTATTCTACCGGCCTAAGAAATCATCAAAGAATCTCCTAAAGCTATTCAACAAAAGAAAAATAAATTAAAATAACTATATAAAAAATGATGATACAATAAAACGTGAACTATACTACAAGTATTTAAAGACATGAGAAATTTAAATCTAGTACCACTTTAAGCACATCACAAGAATTATAGAAACATTTCAAATTAAATCAAGTAGAACAAGAATTCAAAAACAAGAAATATTGTTAATATTGAACTAGCCTACATGCATTTTCAACTATTCTTGATCAATTGTTAGCACTCCAAAAGTCAAACATATTTTGGGCTAAATTATTTCTAAACGTTGTCCACTCGTTTGAAGTCTCAATATAAGTTATATTATCCACAGCTTCGTCTCCATCTCCATCTCCATCTCCATCTCCATCCTCAAGGTCAATCCATAGTCACAGGATTCACTCCCCCACCCCACGAACCGCGAACCGGATCGCGCGAACCGGATTCAGGTACATTCGCGTACCAATCGCCTTCCGATTCGCAATCCAGTTGGTGTAATAGGCGAATTTCGTTTTCAATGGAAATTGAACCCCTATACTCCGATTCACGAATCGCTGCGAAGCGATTCGTGAACCACATCGCAAAGGTTCGTGATTTCGATCAATTGGATATGCGAATCGGAATCGAAAAGGCAATGTTTAAACTTTCCATTTTATTAATTAATCGAAAAGGCAATGACTGTTCGTTGATTTTGGAACCCAATCGTTGCTTTCAATATAAATTCACACAATCACAGATTCACAGAAATCTTCAATATCAATTGATTCAATTCACAGTAGGACACTAGGACTTTTAGCGATACAGCAAGGCCACAAGAGACTTCTGATAATTCTGAGAATGGCTTTTGGTAGTGGTTCAACTTCAACATCAAGGCAAGAAACTTCTGAGAATTCAGATGTGCAAGTTCTTAGCGATGCAGAATTTGAAGTGGACGATCACAAAGACGATCTCACGCAACAGAGTTCTGAAGTTCAGCAGCTAAAGCAGCCGATTGATGACAAACCATTGTTGCGAGAAGTTGAGTTTGTAGGTGCTGGTAAAAGCAAGGATGCAGGGGGTTCAAAAGTCCGGGTTTGCAAGCATTACGGTCAGAAATCTACTAGCTCGTATACACGCATTCATGCTCACTTTTTTGGTGCTCCACCGGGAAAGAAAACGGACATTAAACAGTGTCCTGCTTTACTAAAAGATCGTGAAAAATATGAGAAACTCTTGAAGAGAGTAAAGCAGGCTGAAAAGGTAAGGTGTTTCAAAGTCTTTAAAAAATTCCTTATTTACTAGTAGTACTAAACAGAAGTGTTCCAAAAATCCCCTTGAAAAAAAGTTTTGGTGTCATGGAAAGAAATCAGGTTGATATGAAAATTATGAGAGGATTGTGTGCTAATGGAATTCCATTTAATGTCTTACGTAATCCTCAATTTTTGGAGATGGTTAATACAATCAACAAAGCACCTGCAGGATATAAACCCCCGTCTAGTGAAAGAGCAAGAACGGTATTGCTGGATGAATGTTTCAGAGATGTTGAAAGGACTTAACTCCTGTCAAGGACACGTGGTATTCACAAGGCGTTTCCATTGTATCTGATGGATGGTCTAACATTAAGCACAAACCGTTGATTAATGTTATTGCAGTAATGTTTATGTATGCAGAGGATTTTTCTGGTTGGATAAAACCGGGGTAGCGATAGCTAACTACTTACTTGGGGCTATTGAAACCGTAGGACCAAGCAATGTCCTACAAGTGGTTACCGACAACGCTGCGAATTGCAAGGCAGCTGGAAAAGAGATAGAAAAGGTACATAGACACATTTTTTGGTCTCCTTGTTCTGTTCATACATTAAATTTGGTTTTTAAAGATCTTGGAAAAAAGTTTGATTGGATGATGACCACATATAAAAGGGGCAAAGTGATTGTGAAATACTTTATCAATCATGGTTAGGCTTTGTCAGTTTTTAGAGAGAATTCGAAGCTTGAACTGTTAAAAGTGGCGAAAACAAGATTCGCGTTTCACTATATTTTATTGGAAAGGATAATGAGATATAGAGAAGCACTCGGTACAACCATTTCCTTAAATTCTTGGAGAGATTGGGTAAAACACGGTGATGAAAACACAAGAACAATCGGGTCAATGGTTGTTGACACAATTAGAAGCGAAGATTTTTTGGATGATGTTGAGACTATTTTAAGTATTACTAAACCTATATACTTGATGATCAAGTTTTGTGATGGCGAAGGTTCAAAAATGAGAGAAATTTATGAAAAGATGGATAACATGTTAGGAGAAATTAAAGATGTTATGTTGCAAAGTAAGTATGCATCATATTACCCTCAACTACACTCCATTGTGCAAGGTAGGTGGGAAAAGATGACGATCCTGTTACACTGTTTGGGATTTGCATTGTCACCAAGATTTTATGATACTAACTACCTTCGTATGTTAGCACCGGGTGGAGTTTCTAGGAAGGCTCCAAATCAAGACAAAGAAGTGGTTCAAGGGGATATGGAAGCGTTCAAAAAAATAGCAGAAAGTCTGACAGAAGAGAAAATGTTGCGAGAGCAATTCGCAAGGTTTCATATGAAGAAAGGATTGTATTCAATGGAAGCAGCTCAAGTCGATGCTGTCACCATGGATGCAATTGATTGGTGGTCCAGTTATGGCTCGGAAACACAAGAATTAGCTGAAGTTGCTATTAAAGTTCTTTCACAGCCTATTAGTAGCTCATCAGCGGAAAGAAACTGGAGCACTTACTCGTATATACATAGTGTGAAGAGAAATAGTTTAAATACTAAAAGGGCAGACAAGTTAGTGTTTATACATTCCAACATTCGTCTTCAATCTCGACTCTCAGAAAGTTACAACAAAGGGCCAACAAAAAAATTGGATATGAATCCAGAAAATGATTACTTGGAAGGGCCTAGTACAAGGTATGAAGATCTTGAAGAAGAAGAAGAAGAGAATGACTACTCAAAGGGAAAAAGAATTAGGCTTGACTAGTTTTATGAATTAATTGTTTTATGAATTATGATTATGAGATGTTTTTTGGTTATTCATATTATGAACTATCTGTTTTGAAGTTTTGAATCGTTTGGTTATGGAAGTTTTTTAATATGCTTATAAAATGTGTTATCTTAATATGTAATTCACTCATTATCTTTAAAAAATATAATATAGGATACGGTGTACCACACTATATGGTACACCGTACCGCGTACCATATTAGCGTTCCGAATGAACCTACCCCCCCCCCCCCCCCCCCCGCTTACCGAATTTTATAAATTGACGAATCGCGTACCCGTTTCCGTACCGCGTACCGGAACGTACCGCGATCCATGTGACTATGGGTCAATCGCTCCTTCATCTATTAGGTGTTCGGTCTCAAATGGATCTATTGGCATTTCTCTTCTTATAAAATTATGGAGAAGACAACATGCCATTATAATCCTATTTTTAATGTCAATTGGATAGTGTGAATGGTCTCTCGAAATTCCCACCTTGCATTCAGAATACCAAAACATTTTTTGATAACATTTCTTGCAGATGAATGTCTCATGTTAAATAATTCTTTTAGGGTAGAGGTTGGTGTCCATCATGCCAATCATTTAAATGATAGCTTTGACTTTATAAGGGGCGAGAAAACCCTCTCCGTTTGTGTATCCCGCGTCTACCAAATAATAACCTAGAAATAGATAATAGTTAATAAACCTCACTTAAATTACTAAATTTTTATATACACCTAAATAATGATTTTATATATGAAGTTTCATACCCGGCCTTGAAACTTTCAATCCATGTGGCCTTATCAAGAGCATCTCGAAGAACTATACCATCGGCTGCAGAGCCTTCCCAACCAGGTAACACAAATACAAATTGCATATCCATGGAACACACACCTAAAACATTCATAGCACTCTCTCCCTTTCTTGTTCTGTATTTAGGCTTCTCTTTATTGGGCACTAAACACTTTATGTATGTTCCATCTAAAGTACCTAAACAGTTCTACAACCAAAAAGTAAAAGCAACAAGTATTATCATAATTTTCTAATTCCAAACTTAATTGTTCTATACAAAGTATAATGATTACATAATACCTTAAACCATTTCCACTTCTAATTAGTATAATTCTTAGAAACAGGTTTGGGTTTCTTAAGCAAACGCAAATGTAATCTAATCACCGCATTGCAAACTTGGAAAAAACATCTCCTAATCGTTTCTCCGGAACGATGAAAACGACATATGATGACCCTATTCTTCACATTACGAGCTATAATGTGGAGGAAGATTGCTACTTGTTTATCAATGTCCATATTCTTACTAGGTTTTAGACCTCCAAACATTTTAAGTATGTCACATAACTTTGTAAAACTTGCTATTTGATTTATTATGGACATGTTATCACTTTCATAAACATGTCTATACATTATTGAATATCTATCTATTCTTTAGGAGGAGTATGCAATACGTGGTTTATGCATTACATGTTTTACTATAAACATGTAAAACGAAAGTAGAAGCAAAGAGACGGTTGTGACAAGTTGATTCCACCAAGTTAAAATAAATTTCCTTCTCCTTATCCGATTACGAGTTGTTAAACTAAGTCGTGCCATTTTCTATCTACACATTACAAAGACATAAAAAATCAAAAGATATTGTAATCAAGAGTATGGAAACATTTCAAATTAAAGAATGAGTTTGGGTTAGGATGGATTCGGGTCAACACTAGTCCGTTTAAAAATAATCTTTTTAGTTTGGGGTAGGATGGATTCGGGTCAACACGAGTCCGTCTAAAAATAATATTTTTAGTTTGGGTTAGGATTGATTCGGGTCAAGATGGGTCCGTCTAAGAATAATCTTTTTAGTATGGGTTAGGATGGAACTCGGGTCCATCTAAAAGTAATCTTTATTTACAATCATATCAAGAATTGCAGCATCAAGAACTGGGCAAAATGTTCAAAGATTATCAAACTTATTCAAGTAAATAATGAACAGTTGGGCAAAATGTATTGTTAGCTCTTTATTTACAATCATAACAAGACTAGCAGCCTCATTGAGCAACCCTCTACCCTAAAATAGATAAAATTGTATAGTTCTAAATAATGTGCTTTCGGATAAAATGTGTTACACACAAGAAAAGAAGGTATAGTTCTAACATATCATGCTTTCTCATAAGTTGTAATCAAAGAAATTAACACCCAAACCGATAAACAAATAAACAGAGCAGTACGTCGTCTATTAGATGTTAACCAATTAAAACATGGCGTACCAGAACATGCAATTCAGCTTTATCATACACTTAAAATTTTTAGAAACATAAAGAACCAAAATACTAATAATGAAACTTATCAAAGATATTGAAACAAAGATTGTACTTGCTGCATCAATACTTAAACAACTACATAGAAAGTAAACCACAAACAAATTGCACACTCAGCAAAGAACTACAAAACAATTATCACTTGCAAAATTGTAAACTAAAATGACACATAGCTAGACCACTTTGGCTACTCTACACATTTATGTTGAGTATAAAAAATTATACTTATAATAAATGAAAAATCATTACCAAAAAAACAACTAATGTACCTAACAAAGAACCCAACTTCCAGACCATAATTCAAAACATAAAACACATATAACAAACGAAAAATCAGTACATAGTAATTTTCAATAAACAAACCAATAAAAGAAAGCGAATCAGAAGCCAAGCTTATTGTAAAAAAAATGCCAAACCAAAGCAGCCTTTCCACCCTTATCGAAGTTCTTATCAATAGTTTATAATATTCAATGATATATGAAGTTATTGATGATTGTGGAGTTTTAAACAAAGTAGCAAAACAATCACCGAATACACTTAAAAATAGTATTATACAAAGTAGCCTTCAATACCTGAAACCGGGACTCGTGTAATAGTTCCTTGCACCGATAAAGTTTGCTGCAAATGGCTGTAGGAATCAACTGAAATGAACCATCAAGATGATGAAATCAAAAACTAGATCACTGAAAAAGATTGTATTGAAGCTTATCTTATTATACCAAGCTTTTAAATACTTCATCCATCTACAATCAAGTCAATGAAACCACCACCACCACACAGACAAACCCTAACAACCACCACCAGAAATGATGATCGATGGAGACGATTCACGGAGGAACCATAGAACTCACAAAGATAACGAAAATAATGAGAACAAACTCACCGTGGATGATGATCGATGAAGACGATTGACGGAGGAAGATCGACGGAGACGATTGACGGAGGAAGATCGACGAAGGTTCGCCGGGAATGAAGTCTCCGGTGAAGCTTCCTGTGTACCGGCAGATGTGAAGAAAAAGGCTAGGGTTAGTTTTGTATTTTTTAAAACCGCCGGCTGAGCATGAATAGTGAAGACCATCAGCCGTAGGCCGTCGTCCTGTCCCAGCAAAATTCTACTTAAATTGGATCCAATACAAGCCCCAAAACTATATTGTTCATAGTATATGAGTAATTGTAGCATCTCGTTTTGAATTATAGTCAGACGGTGATAGTTCATTTTCTTTTGTTTTTTCAGTAGCATTACCTTCAAATTTTAAAATACTGTTAGAACAATAATATTTCTAATAATAAAAGTAATAATACCAACAAGATTAATAATAACAACATCAAAAATAATAATATAAATAATATGACCTTGGGAAGAATTGTCGGATACAAAGTCCTCATCATTGTTATCCGACTGCACTCGAGTATCTTGTAAATTGATGTATGTTGACATACCAACGTCATTTTCAGATTCCATTTGATGGAATTTAAATCTTGGTTCTTGAGATAAAGAAGCTCATAGAAGAATTATATAACTACGCTATTCATAACCGGGGATTATTGATATCATTTCACATTAATTTGACTTATGTAGTTTCTAACATTTTTAGATAGATGATATATCATCTTCATAACTGCATCTCCTTTAATATATGACATTTCTGAAATGCCTTGAAATTCATAATATAGTATCGGTTCTAAAGGAACTCATTGTCTATCACTTTCAACATAACTACAAATAAGATGTGTAAAATCTAAAAAGCATATTTCAAAATTCATAATAATGAGCATGAGTTTGTTTATTCTTCATTCATAACAAATCCATGTTGGTATGAATCATCACCGCTCCAATATAATTTTACTAGAAATGGTTTAAATGATAAAGAATAAGACATTTTAAGATTAGCTTGGAAAATTTTACTGTGAACAACAACTAACCAAACACACACACACGCACATAAAAAATGAAAAAGAATTAATACTTTTATAAAAAGGACATAAAAATATCAAAGTTGTCCTTGTTATTCGCTTCCACATCATATATAAGGTATTTTTTAGCTTCTATTCTTTGAGTGATTGATTGAGCACCACCACCTCAGTATATACCCATAATGAATTACTACCCGAACAACTAGTTTTAGCTCTATTCTCCTTCATCAAGGGGTTGCTTGAAACACCACCATACTTAGACTCATATGCCCTATAAAGTAATTCAAACTCAGACTTTACATCCTCGATCATTTTGTTTATCTTTTTGTTAACTTCTTATTCTTGTTCTTTTCTTTTATCCTGATCTTTACTAAAAGATCTCACGGGAAACTCATAATTTTTTAAACATCCATATGTTATTACATCACGCGGATCCAATATGTTTGCAAATTGGAACAACATTTTTGTCATACCATTATATTCGAAATACTTATCAAATTAGCTTGCATACCATTTATCATCATTCTAAAATCTCCAATGGTCTCATTTACTTTTGCCTAATGTTGCAGGTTCTCACGTATATCCATAACTGCAGGACCGGGTAAGGGTGCCTAACACAATCAGTTTCATAATGAGGAGAGACTTGGAACACTTAACGGTTCAAATAGGGAACCGGGTTTGATTATGGGGATACTAAGAACACAAGTAAATAATGAGACAGAACAAGCAACAATAACACAGAAATATGGTTTTCAAGGAGTGTTGTATATTGCTCTCAAGTTCTATTACAAGTGTTACAAAGCATATCTAAATTACAAGAACCTGAGACTCTTTATACTACATCCTACAACCGTCAATACTTATAAGGACAGTTGGAATTGACTAATTTAGACAACAAGATCAATCTAAAGTCAAAAGGCAGATTGTCTTTTGACTAGTGACTATGACATGCCATAGCTCACATCCTTTTCTATTACAAAAAGGTTTACAGGTACAAAAGTAGGAAGTTACAGACAAAGACCTTAATCTACAGTTTACAAAAGCATGGACTTTTCACCAACTCATACAAGTTGGTGAGTCTTCAGAGTTGCAGCGGAAAGTGTGTCAGCTTTATGTAAAGTAGATCAGAGAAAGCATGTCTTTCTCTGTCTTTGGAAGAAATCAGTCTTCACAACAAAATGGCTTCAGAAGACTTTGTCTCTGAAGCTTCGGAAGACTTCATCTTTGGCTTCGGAAGATTTGGACTTTGACTTCAGAAGATTTTACACTTAGAGTATTTTCTGATGTAGTGTGTAAAACTTCCAAAGCACTTCTACCTTTGTACGTCTAGTGCATGCATGCAGGAAGACCTTTGGTTGTTTTGGCTTCTTTGGTTGCATCAGCCTTATAATCTTTTGATATTACCTTACAAACTCCCCCTAGGCTGATGCTACCAAAACAAAGAAGTACTTTAAATGTTGATAGTCCTCATTAGGATCAAGAGCAAGCCTATCTTCATTATCTGGTCAGAATCCTTCAGACTTTCATAGTATCTTCTCATGTCATAGAGATCATGTAGAGGAAGATCAAGCATGTCTTGCCCGAAAGTAGAAATCTTGACCTCCTTGATCTCTGATGACATACCATCTGTCCAGATTGACAGCAAAACTCCAGGACAAGATGGGTCTTCCAATGGCAAGAGGCTCTACTTGAATAGGAGTTCGTTGAGCAGCCTCTTCATGCACTTCCTCAGGATGCTCTGACTCATCCTGAGGTGTGGAGGTGGATGCCTTGGTTTTCTTCTTCTTTGAAGCACTTTTTCCGGCCATCCTTTTCCTCCTCTTTGAAGTTTTAAACTGAGATGACTGGTCTTCAACACCAGATTGTTCTGTTGTGTCCCTCTTAGTTGTGATCTCTTCTCTCACAGGTTCAGATAGAGAGAGGAGAACCCTACTGCAAATCAGAAGATGAAGTTGGCTGAGATGCAGCTCTAGGATCAGGTTGTGTTGTCTCAGGAGGTTCAACCTTCGCCTCAACTTCAGGTTGAGCTGGACTTGGTGGAGAATGAAAATCTACAAGCTCTCCCCTTTTAGTCTTCTGCTTGATCACTTTTATATGCTCATCCATGGTGGATAGAGACATAGGACCAAGCCTCCTTCCGGAGAATCCGTATAGCTTCAAGAAGCTTGTCATCCTTTTTCTATCTCTAGACTTCTTTTGGCTTTTGTGGATGATGGCCCTTGACCTTGCAGATTCTTCCCTTAACTTTCTCTTAGCAACTTTTCTTTCTTTTGTGGCTTGTTCCTCTAGCTGCTTGAGATATTCAAACTCTATGTACTCAAAGGATAAGGGATGAAGTGTAGCTACCTGATAGAGTCCTGTGGCACTCAGGTAGTTGATCATATTCATTCTTTCAGCTTCCCTATCTACCTGAGATTGTGCATGTGCCACAATCTCTGTCTCAGGACTTTCTTAAACTGGGGAGAGGACAGGAGCATGTTTGTAGAGCCTTTTTAGTCTCTTTTCTTCCTTAATCTTGAGGAGCAATGCTGTATCTTCTGCCTCCCTCTCTTCTTTGACAGCTCAGTGTCAGCCAGCTCATTCAACTCTTCTTAGGGGAGAGATATGAGTTCATCAACATTATAGTTCCTGGTCCCCGGTAGTTTAGCCTAGCTGCCCTCAACTCAGCATCTTGAGTGTTTGGCCTGGGGGCAGCTCGGACAGTAGCTTGCATGAAGCCTGAGGACCCTCCTGAACTCTCTCCCCTTAGCTTCCTCTTCTTCTCTCTCTTCTCCTCCTCTAACTCCTCAGAGGTCATTTTCCTCTTCCCTTTGTCACGCACAGGCCTTGGTGACTCAGGGTGGAGAGAGCTTTGGCCTTCATTGCTTGGTTCAGCAGTCAAGCTCTGGCCAGAGAGAGGTTGTGGAGCACCATCACCAGCTGGTGCTTTACTGAGGGTACTGGGTGCAGAAGGAGATCCTATCTCAAGGTTCACAGGCTCAACCTCTGGGCCTTCAGTCAAGGTTTTCCCTTTGAAGCTAATCTTGGGGTCCACCACAACATCCAGTTGACCAAAGATCTCACCTGCTATCCTCTGTCTATATAATCTTGATCTCATCTTGAACTCTTCTAACACCCTTTCTTGTATCCAGTCTGCTAGTCTTCCAGCTCGTCTATTTTGGCTTTGGTTGACAAGTGGAAGATCAACCAGATTTATGCACTCAATGAAACTCAGGTTTGAAAAGTTGAAAGTTTCTTGTTGACCCTGAGTTCTAGAGATGATGAGAGCTCTTCTTTTTGTGTCATACCTCCATCCTATGATTGGGTTCTCAGAGTGGGGAGATGGGGTAGACATGGCTCTGGGTATACCCTCCTCAAATAGACATTGAATGAGAGAGTCTACATCCATATAGACTTGAGGAGGTTGCTGAGTATGGACTATTGCAAGAGAGGGTGGTGAATCCTTTATGTCCATACTTTGAGAGGAACTCCCAGGTTTTATGACTATTTGGACTTTCTCCCCCTTGTTGGTAGCATCACCTTCTTGCATAAATGAGCTGGGGGTTGAGTCTGTCATATTCACAGGTTCTTGTGGACCTGGTTGAGTTCATCTTGGTGGTCTCTTAGCTAGCTGGCCCTTGAGATCGGTAATCTTAAGTTGCTGGTCATTGACCCTTCTTTCTAAGACAGTCACCTGAGATTCCAGGTGACTTATCTTTGAGACTAAATAGGTGCATATTTGAGTTAGTTTTTGCACCTTTAGTTTCAGACTCCCCCTCATCACCAGCATATTATTCATGGCTGCTGGATTTCCCCTGCCTTATGACAGCTTCAAGAGAAGTGTCAAAAGGCCTGGTTGCCATGGTTGAGGTCTTAAAGATGTAATCACTTGTTGAAATGAGAGCCTCTTCCATATGGATCTCCTGAACAGGTTCAGGGAGATCCACCTCAGTAATAGATAAATGATATGGGATAGACCTGGGTGAGACAGGAGTACTCATCTCTCCTTGAGTAGGTGTGGAGAAGAGAGACTCATGGTACTCGCTGAATGCCATGTCTTCATCATCATAGAAGTCAAGGCTAGGAATTGGTTGGTTTAGATCCAGCGACTGGGGATGGTAACTTTCCCTGGAAGGTTATTCACTAGAGTATGGAGACTCTGAGTGAAGGCGTAAGGCTGTTTGGGGTGTGAGCTCATCAGGCTGAGCATGAGGAACCTCAGCACTGATCATATGAGAGATGGGAGTGGTTTGCTCCTTAGGGGAAGTGGGAGCTCGAGTGTCCACTTCCTCCTGTAAGGTTGGTGATATGGGGGCCTGCATAAGCTGAATAGCATGTGCAGGGGTTTGTTTGGTTTTTCTCTGGTAGGTGATGGTTATTGTGGGCTGTATATGTGGTTGAGAGATAGAAGGTGTGGGTTCAACACTAGCTAGTGCTGCTAGGTTGCCACCTTGAGCAATGAGCTCAAACATTTTTAAGGCAAGGGCTGTTTCTACCCCAGGAAAGCCAACAGTTGGCTTCCTCATTATTTTGAAGATGTCGGGCTTCATTTGTCCCAATTTAAGAATATTACCAGTTCCCCTCAATTGTGTGCCCAGTTCACAGTTGAGAATGTGCTGGACATATCTAGGGAACATGTAATACTCTAGGGAGTCCAAGTTAGCAAGCAAATTGGTGTATACAAATTAAGAATACCTAAACTTGACCCCCTAAACCATTCCATGGACTATGAAGAAGAGGTCTTCTGGAATCTGATCCCATCCTCCATGCTTGTTTGATAAGCTGTGTATGACAACATGAAGGAGGTACTTCCATTGGGATGAGACCTTCCCCTTCCTGAAGGTTTTAACTAAGAAGTCACCCTCATAGCCCATCTGCGCAAAGGAGTGGTTGATTGCAGCTTTGGGGAAGGACAAGTCACCTTCTACGTCATCCAGCTAAAGATGTGTATTTATGATAGCTGGAGTGATGAAGATTGTCCTCCCCTGCACTATGGCAGACAGTGCCTTCTCCTCGTCCATGGTGACCTCTTCGCAAGGTCCGCCAGAACTCCAACAAATGATCCTCATAGAGAGGAGGATCAATGGTGAGGGAGGTGAAGTAGTTGGTCAAAGAAAGATAACGACAAACCTCTGAGAAACCTGGATCTTTCTCAGAGTCTAACAGAGCAACTTGATTATGTTGCCTGTGAAGGTGCATGGAAAAATCATGTTGATTTCTGCGGTCAAGGTTGGCCATTTGAAGTAGCTTGGTGATGAAGGAAGATAAGAACGAAGGCGGTTTGTGGGTGAAATTAGGTTAGAGAAATGCAGATGAAGAGGAGAGTGAGAAGAGGGGGAACCGTTTGAGAATATATATGAAATGGATTTGAAACAAAGTTAACGCAAAGGGATAAAATTTGAATTCCGAAAGTAGGTCCCACCTCTGAAAAAGTGCCCAAAAAGGTAGTTATTTTGGAAATTGAAAATCTTCCGAAGGTAATTTAGCTTCAGAAGTTTTTAAGAAATAGCTTCCGAAGTCAACTTGGCTTTGGAAGATATTCTTAAGAGTTGTGAAAATTTGGCTTCGAAAGAAAAATACTTAGAAAGTTTTTCTTCCGACACATATTTGATTTCGGAAGATATTAAGACTTGGGAGTTTTATTCTAAAGAGAATAAATCTTTCGAGACTTAATTGCTTTCGGAAGATATTTGTCCTTCAAATACATGCAAGTACTTAGAAGCATATTTAAGCTTCAGAAGATATTCTCAGAATTTCTTCGTAAGGTAAATTTCTTATAAGTAGTTATTTGATTTGAATACATAAATTACTTCCGAAGGCAACTTGAAATCTTTCGAAGAAAAATATGTTTTGAAAATTTTTCAAAAATCTAAGGAATATCATTAAAAATTTTCTTCAAAATAAACTGGGCTTATGAAGGTGATAAAATAAACAACTTAGGACACACAGGTTTTAGAAATAAAGTTGATTTAAGTTTATAAGAAAATCTACTCAAAGTTAATCATCCCAATAGCTGATACAAGTTATTTGAATCTCTGTTCATCAAAAGCTTTAGTGAACAGATCAGCATATTGTTCATTTGTGTTAACTTTGACTAATTTGATTAATCCTTTCTTAAAATTATCTCTAATCAAATGATACCTGATGTTGATGTGTTTGGTCCTTGAGTGCTACACAGGATTCTTTGTAATGGAGATAGCACTGTTGTTGTCTATGTGTATGGGAGTCTCTTTGAAGTTGAATCCATAGTCCAGCATCTGATTCTGAATCCAAAGCACTTCAGCACAACAACTTGCAGCAGCAATGTATTCAGCCTCAGCAGTTGATGCAGAGACACATGATTGTTTCTTGCATTACCATGAGACAATTCTTCCAGCAAGGAATTGACATCCCCTAGATGTAGAATTTGCAGTCATGTTGCAACCATCATAGTCACTATCTGTATAAGCATACAGATTGAAGTCAAAACTCTTTGGATACCAAAGGCCAAGCTTGGGAGCACCTTTGAGATATCTAAGAATCCTCTTGACAGCAACCAGGTGTGACATCTTGGGGTTGGCTTGATATCTAGCATAGATGCAAGTAGCAAACATGATATCAGGCCTGCTGGCTATTAGGTACATAAGAGACCCAATCATAGCCCTGTAAAGATGTTCATCCACACACTCCCCCTCAAGATCAGGTCCTAGGGAGTGGTTTTTGGCTATCGGTGTCTTAGCAACCTTACATTTAGTCATGTGAATCTTATAAGTATGTCTTGTACATACTTTGACTGACTTATGAAGATGCCATTGTCAACTTGCTTCACTTGAATTCCCAGAAAGAAATTTAGTTCCCCCATGGCACTCATTTCAAATTTGTTCTTCATCAGCCTCTTAAAGTCTTTGCAGAGCTTTGGATTAGTTGATCTGAAGATAATGTCATCCACATATACTTAAACCAGCATTAAGTCATTCCCTGTCCCTTTGATGAAGAGAGTTCCATCTATAGTACCCCTCTTATAACCATGTTGACAGAGATACTGAGATAGTGTTTCGTACCACTTCCTTGGAGCTTGGTGCATCCCATAAAGAGCTTTATCAAGCTTGTAGACATAATCAAGATGATCTGGGTCTGTAAAGCTAGGTGGTTGTTTGACATACACCTCTTCATCAATCATCCCATACAAAAAAGCACACTTGACATCAAGTTGGTAGACCTTGAAATCCTTGGATGCAGCAAAAGCCAAGAATATTCTTACAGCTTCAAGTCTTGCCACAGGAGCAAAAACATCTGTGTAATCAATTCCCTCTTCTTGTGTGTACCCTTGAACAACTAGTCTTGCCTTGTTCTTGATGACAAGTCCTCTATCATCCTTCTTGTTTCTAAAAACCCACTTGGTTCCTATGATAGTCTTCCTATGAGGAAGAGGACATAGGTTCCAAACCTTTTGTCTTTTGAATTGAAGCAGCTCCTCTTGCATTGCTTCAACCCAGCTTCCATCTTTCAAAGCCTCATCAACTTTCTTTGGCTCTACTTGGGACAAGAAGCAAGAATATAAACAAACATTTTTGTCATGGGTTTGTCCTCTTGTTCTCACCCCTGTATCAACATTTCCAATGATGTTTGTGGTAGGGTGTGACTTGTGGATCTTGAGTTAAGTGATCACATCAAGTTGATTTGAAAGATCTAGATTAGAAAATTTTAGATCTAGCAATGGAGAGTCACCCACCACATCAGCACACATATCAAGTGAGACTTGATCTAATAAGTGTGTGACATCATTTATGTTGTCTTCTATGGAGTGGTTATCAGCATCAAGAAATTCTTGATCACTATCACCACCTCTATTTCCTCCTACATTTGAAGCTCCTTCACCTGAGTTTTGAACCTCTGAGCTGGAATTTGAAGGCATCTTAGATGTATCAGCTGAATTTGTCTTGTTTGTGCTGATAGGATCTTCATTTGCAGGGTTAGTCACCAAAGGAGCTGAAGTAGTAATCTTGGTTGGTCTTCTTAGCTCAAATCTTGGGTCGGGATCTCCTGTTGATATGTTATCTGTAGATCCTGAAACATTCTCACAAGACTTGTTAAAGCAGTTGGTAACTAAGTCAAGATCAAATAGCCAATCCGGACCAGAACCTTTCACACTAGGAGTGTGCTCATTGAAGGTCACATTGGCTGACTCCTCAACTACTGTAGTTCTGAGATTGTATACTCTATAAGCCTTAGCTTGGGAAGAATATCTAATAAAGTGTCCATCATCTGACTTCTCATCAAATTTGGCTACTTGATCTTTGGTATTCAAGATGGTGCAAGAACATCCAAATGACCTGAGGAAACCAATAAATGGTCTCCTTTTGTGCCATAGCTCATAAGGAGTCTTACCATAAGTCTTAACCACTAAAACTCTGTTCCGCACATAGCAGGCGGTGTTAGCTGCCTCTGCCCAGAAGGTGATGGGCAGTTTAGAGTCAGACAACATGGTTCTTGCAGCTTCAATAAGTGTCTTGTTTCTCCTCTCAGTAACACTGTTAGGTCTAGATGTCTTGTATAGGTTTAGATGATAGATCAAACACTTGTAATCACTCTTTGTAATTATAATTTTGATGATATAATATAATGCATTGAGTACATGATGAGTTTATGAATTACATGATATATTGTATCTCATAATATATGTGTTGATTTATGTGTGATTGCAGGAAACATTAAATGTAGTCAATTTGGAAAAATTGACTAAGTGTTAGAACAACTGCGGATGAACAAATCACTCTTCCGTAGATGTTCTCAGTAATACAACTGAAGTTTACATCCGTAGATCTCCTGCGAAAGAACAAAAACAGTTGAACAAGTCCAAAGATCAAGTGGAGTTGCTGAAGGAGAGCTTGCTGTTGAAGAACAAGAACTTCTGCGGAAGCACAATCACTGAAGAACAAGCACTGAAGACTAAGTGTTGCTACGGAAGACAAATTTCCTGCGGAAGAATAAATTCCTACGGAAGACTGTTTAACACTTGAATGATTCCGCATCATCAAGTAGTCAACAGAAAGTCAACAAGTCAACATGGCAGATCAACAACATTAATGATAGCAGAAGACATTTAATTCAAGCGAAGATATTACATCACATCAACAATATTATTTGTGTTTATTTCATTTTAAATCACGAACTCCTATGCCGATAAATGTGGCAAGGATTCGGATAGCTATAGGAAGTTAGCTTAATTATAGCAACAGGATAGCGAAAGATTAGCAATGTTTTAGGAACAGAATAAGATCTCTATATAACAAGAGATCAAGAAGATGTAACAGAGTATGATCAACATACGATCAAACAACATCAAATCATATAACAATCATAACAATAGAATCAATAGTAGAAGAAGCATTACAATCGATTGATTGTAATTATTGAGCGATCGTGGTTTGTTTATTATTATATTTTGATTATTCATTATATTGTTTGATCGATTTCAAGTTCATTAATCAATTAAACAACAAGTATTGGTAATTTCGCTATCAATACTTGTTAAAATCAAATCTGATAATTCCTTTATCGATCCTTGGATTCTCACAGCTGGTATCAGAGCCTGGTGCTCATTGATCCAGATCAACTGATCTATCGGTTTGATTTGTTTAATCGATTTTTGCTAAAACAGAGTTGTTACTTTTTCAAAACTAATTAACATGAGTAATTCAGTTGTTGGTGCTTATCAACCTCCTAAACTGGAAAACAGATCTGAATTCAAAACTTGGAAAATCAGGTTCAGGAATCATGTTAATTATACAGATTCTGATTTATGGGTTTCGATTACTGAAGGACCTTATATTCCACCTACGTTAGGAGCAGATTATAAGGATAATAATCAACCCATAAGTCTAAAAAATCTGTCACCTGATGATGCTAAGAATGTCAAGATTGACATCAAAGCCTATAGTATGCTTACTATGGCTTTACCTGAAGATCTTTTGATCAGGTGTGAATCATACAAAACAGCTAACTCATTATGGAAAATACTGCACACACTGTGTGAAGGAAGTGACGAGATTAGGAGCATAAAGAAGGATACTCTTCGCTCATAATATGAAACCTTTCGTCATATTGCGGGTGAGTCAGTTCCTCAACAATTGCATAGATTTATGAAACTTGTTACAGAGATGAACATCTTTGAACTTAAGTACAGCAATGAAGAGCTGAACAAAAAGATGTTGCATGCCTTACCAGAAAGTTGGACGCAGACTGTGTCTATGTTCAAGAACACTATTGATTTGAAGGCAATAGGACTAGACACACTGGTGGCGAAGGTTGAAGCTTTGGAGCTAGATGAAAAGACCAGAAACAAGAGTGTGAAAGCACCTATAGCACCTTATCAATTCAAAGAGTTAAAGAATGCTGGAAGTGCATTCATCTCCAATGAAGATGAAGATAACTCTTGTGATGAGAGTGAACATGAAGAAGAAACAAGCTTTTATACTGCCAAGTCTTCCAAATCAAGTATTCAAAACAATCAGCACAGAAAGTCCAAAGGAAAAGCGGATGACTCCAAGAATAAAAAGAACAATAATCAAACATGACCAATTACTGTGGTTCTGGAATCAGAAGAACAGAAAGCTGCTTTTGCAGCCTTTAGTTCAAGCTTTCAGGCTTATCTAGGAAGCACTTTGACTCCTGCCCACTTCTATCAACAAGATCTAGAAGAACTTCATCCTGATGAGGTAGAAGAGATGGATCTACAATGGCAAATGGCCATGATCGTCTACAGAGCCAAGATGTACATAAAGAGGAACAAAGGACTGTCTGTAGGAGGAAGATCAACTAAAATTGGTGTTGACAAGTCCAAAGTAAGATGCTTTAAGTGCAATTTATATGGACACTTCTCAAGGGAGTGTAACAACAATCAACAATATTGTTAGGTCTAGATGTCTTGTATAGGTTTAGATGATAGATCAAGCTCTTGTAATCACTCTTTGTAATTATAATTTTGATGATATAATATAATGCATCGAGTACATGATGAGTTTATGAATTGCATGATAGATTGTATCTCATAATATATGTGTTGATTTATGTGTGATTGCAGGAAATATTAAATGTAGTGCAGGAAACATTAAATGTAGTCAATTTGGAAAAATTGACTAAGTGTTAGAACAACTTTGGATGAACAAATCACTCTTCCGTAGATGTTCTCAGTAATACAACTGAAGTGTACATCCGTAGATCTCCTGCAAAAGAACAGCAACAGCTGAACAAGTCCAAAGATCAAGTGGAGCTGCTGAAGGAGAGCTTGCTGCTGAAGAACAAGAACTCCTGCGGAAGCACAATCACTGAAGAACAAGCACTGAAGACTAAGTGTTGCTACGAAAGACAAATTTCCTGCGGAAGAATAAATTCCTACGGAACACTGTTTAACACTTGAATGATTTTGCATCATCAAGTAGTCAACAGAAAGTCAACAAGTCAACGTGGCAGATCAACAACATTAATGATAGCAGAAGACATTTAATTCAAGCGAAGATATTACATCACATCAACAATATTATTTGTGTTTATTTCATTGTAAATCACGAACTCCTATGCCGATAAATGTGGAAAGGATTCGGATAGCTATAGGAAGTTAGCTTAATTATAGCAACAGGATAGCAAAAGATTAGCAATATTTTAGGAACAGAATAAGATCTCTATATAACAAGAGATCAAGAACATGTAACAGAGTATGATCAACACACGATCAAACAACATCAGATCATATAACAATCATAACAATAGAATCAATAGCAGAAGAAGCATTACAATCGATTGATTGTAATTATTGAGCGATCCTGGTTTGTTTATTATTATATTTTGATTGTTCATTATACTGTTTGATTGATTTCAAGTTTATTAATCAATTAAACAATAAGTATTGGTAATTTCGCGATCAATAATTGTTAAAATCAAATCTGATAATTTCTATATCGATCCTTGGATTCTCACAAACACCATTTTACTGAGGAGTCCTGAGAGCACTATATTGTCTTGTAATACCCTTTTCATCACAAAATGTATCAAGGATTTGGTTCTTAAATTTTGTTCCTTAATCACATCTTATGGTCTTGACCTTGTGATCAGATTGATTCTTAATTTTCAGAATGAAGTTCTTCAAGATCTCAAGAGCCTCATCCTTAGTTCTAAGGAAAAAGACTCAAGTGAATCTTGTGAAATCATCTGTGATCACTAAACAATATGAGGTCCTTCATAAACTCATTACACTGTTGGGGCCAAAGAGATCCATGTGTAATAAGTGTAGGGGAGTAGTGATAGAGTTCTTTTCCTTTGGCTTGTAAGACACTTTGAGTTGCTTCCCTTTCAGGCATGCAACACAATGATCATCAATTGTAAACTCTTTCTTTGGCATTCCAGTTACCAAATCATTCTTAATTAATTTATTCATATTCTTAAAGTTTACATGCATATTCTTTTATGTCATAAGAAAGACTCATCACTATTTGCTTTAGATAGAAAGCAAGAAACCTCTCCTGAGGGAGATGTTTTCTGCAAGTCCATCTTGTACATGTTCTCTTTCCTGGGGGCTCTGAGCAGGATATGCTCTTAAGGAATAACCACCCCGGGCTTGAGAACAATGCACTCATGCTCAGTAAAGAGCATGTTGTGTCTCTGATCACAAAATTAGGATACACTCAGTAGATTGTATCCAAGCTCCTTAACAAAATTTACATTCTCAATGGTGAGCTTACCATTTATGACCATACCCCTTCCAGTGATGTAACCACCCGCATCTCCTCCAAAAGCAACTGGTCCTCCATCAATTTTCTCAAAATTGTGAAGCAAAGAACCATTGCCAGTCATGTGTCCGGAACAGTCACTACTAATGATCCACATATTTTCCTTGGTCTTTAGCTGTTCCTGCACAAAAAGAAGTAGTTAGTTACACTTGGAAACCTAAGCCTCATTGGTCTTGGGCTTTTCAAAGTGATATGAAGACAATGTAATAGTAACAGATCCTATATTCAAGCTTTGAGGATCATTAGTTGCTATTGATGAAGAACTCTCAATCACCAGGTCTTTCTTCATCTTCCACACCATCTTTGGAAGATTGGACTTGACCTTCAACACCTCAAAAGTTTCAATGACTTCTGAAGTTTTGGATACTGGACCTTCGAAAGATCTTGCTTTCACTTCAGCATGCTTTAGTACTTCGGAAGCATTCCTTTCTTCCGAGACCAAAATTTCTTCTGAAGGCAAGTTCTCACTTGTCTTCTTCTTCACTTTGGGGCTTCCGAAGGAAATAAATTTTCCTTCTGAAGCTTGCTTTTCGTTTTTCTTCCCAGAAGCTTTCTCTTTGACAATGTGGATAGTGCCTTTGGGATTATAGATGCAATTCTTAGCCGGATGAGATGTACTACCACACATGATGTAGTCCATTTGCTTCCTTCTGGGAGTCTTCTTTTGAGAGCAAGACTGAGGTTGATCACTTTCCTTCTCCATCTTCATCTTTACAGATGATGCAACATGCTTCTTAGGGAGAGGCTTGCTCTTGGAGCTGGATGGTTTAGGCTATGTAGCAGTGGTACACAGCTGGTCAGTCTTCTTCTTCTTGCTGGAATGGTTTGGAACTAAACTAGAACTCCTGGTACTAGAGTTCATAATTGAGTCTTCAGCCTTTACCACTTTGATCCCTGCAGAAATGAACACTTGTTTCTGCTTGGAGTCAAAAGTGGCCTTGATTTCTTGAGCCTTATTTGATATTCTCTTAGCTCTTCTAATCAAGTTATTTCTCTTTGACTTGGTCATACCGGACTCTTTCCTCTCCTCAGGATAATAGTGACCCTTCTTAGGATGATCTTCTTCACTCTTCTCAGAGTCATCCTTCACTATCTCCTCTTCATCCTCTTTAACAATGGGGTCTATAAGGGGAAGCTCATCTTCACAAGTACCACACCTTGGAGATCTTACAGACAATAGAGTGTATGGAGGAGCTATCTCAGTAGATCCCAGTCCCTGCTTATTTTGATAATAAACTTTTGCATGTAGGGATGAGGATATTATGTTCTTGAAGGTCTCTTCTTCAAGAACATATTTTTCTGCCCTGACTTTGCTGATCACAAGCTCAACCTGGCATTCAGTTAACTTTGAGATGAGATCTTTGATTTGAGTCCTGTAGTTAGTGTGCTCATGCTTAAGAGTTAAAATGGTTTTCTCTAGATCTTCTATTTTAAGTTTATAATCATTTTCAGCTCTTTTAAAATCAGCTTTTAAGATATTTAAGGACTCAAGATCAGATCTCATCTCTAAGTTATAGGACCTGTATCTATTAACTTTAGCAATACATTCAGGTGTATAGAGATGTTCCAATACCTTGGCTTCATCATGATCTACCATCAATGCTTAGTTTGGAGATGCATCTTCCACCTGAAAGCTCCAGTCAAAGCATCCTTCTTCAACAGCAACTGCGGCTTGCTGTCTTGGCTTCTCATTCTAGTGACCTCCTTCAGTGTAGTTTGGCTTGGTTTGTGCTTGCCCACCATTTCACCTTGGCGCCTTGCACTCTCTGGCAAAGTGTCTCATTTGGTTACAGTTGTAACACTTCACTTTGCTTTTATCAAGCCCAAACTTTCCATTGGCTGCATTGCTAGGAAACTTCCTTCCAGTCCTCTTGTAGAACTTGTTGGCCCTATAAGTGAGAAGAGCCATCTGCTGGACTATTTCCATATACTCCAGATCATCTGGATGGATGCAGTCCATATCTTCAAGGGTGAAGAGAACGTTGCCTGAACTTTCATCTGAAGACATAAAAGCTTATGAAGAGCTTGTCTCCTGGAATGGGCTTCCAGGGATGTAGCCTTTCATTGGTGTCTCCGGAAAGGTGATAAAAAGACCCTTTTGTGATTTGTCCGGGTAGCAGATGAGATGGTGTTGTGGTTCTTTGCAATCCCTTTCAACTACATGAAGGGCTGAACTCTGTTGGTTGTTGGAGTTACCAGATGGATTTTGCATGTTCATCTCCATCTGGTAGCCACTGAGGATACCATACAACTCTGTGAGAGTAAGGGTCTTGAGGTTCTCAGTCCTCTTAAAGACCACACAATAGTGTGTCAATTGTCTGGGAAGAGAGGACATGAACTTCCTTACAATATCCCTGTTCTCAAGAGTTACTCCAACATCTGCCAGAGTATCCACAATCTCAACATACCTAAAGTATTGTTGAGTCATGGTTTCACCTGTCTTAAAGGTGAAGTTCTCAAACTGCTACTTTAAAAGGTCTTTCTTGTTTACTTTTACATCATCAAACCCCTCATACATCAGCTTCAGTGCATCCCAAAGTTGTTTGGAAGTCTTGCACTTCTTGAAGCCTCTGTAGATAGAGTTTGGAAGAGCAGTTTAGAGGGCAATCATTGCTTTCTGATCAATATCAATCTTCTTCCAGTCTTCATCAGAATAGTTAGCCACTTCCTTTGGTATCATACCACCACCACCAGCAGCTGAAGAGGTGGATGGCACATGAGGTCCATCGACAACAGACCCCCGTATCCTGGAGTCTTGAGACTTGATAAAGCCTTACATTCTTTGACACCAAGTATCAAAGTCTTCAGGAGTGATCAGTGGGGACTTTGTCATTATACCGGTTTCCATATCAGCCTTTAAGATAGCTGCCATTTGAGATGTTAAGTGAACTGTGAAACTGAGAGGATTAAAGATGGTGAGATCTTACAATCAAGAGCCTGAAATGCTCTGATACCAATTGCAGGACCGGGTAAGGCTGCCTAACACAATCAGTTTCACAATGAGCACAGACTTGGAACACTTAACAGTTCAAATAGGGAACCGGGTTTGATTATGAGGATACTAAGAACACAAGTAAGTAATAAGACAAAACAAGCAACAATAACACAGAAATATGGTTTTCAAGGAGTGTTGTATATTGCTCTCAAGTTCTATTACAAGTGTTACAAAGCATATCTAAATTACAAGAACCTGAGACTCTTTATACTACATCCTACAACCGTCAATACTTAGAAGGACAGTTGGAATTGACTAATCTAGACAACAAGATCAATCTGAAGTCAAAAGACAGATTGTGTTTTGACTAGTGACTATGACATGCCATAGCTCACATCCTTTTCTATTACAAAAAGGTTTATAGGTACAAAAGTAGGAAGTTATAGACAAAGACCTTAATCTACAGTTTACAAAAGCATGGACTTTTCACCAACTCATACGAGTTGGTGAGTCTTTAGAGTTGCAGCGGAAAGTGTGTCAGCTTTATGTAAAGTAGATCAGAGAAAGCATGTCTTTCTCTGTCTTCGAAAGAAATCAGTCTTCACAGCAAAATGGCTTCAGAAGACTTTGTCTCTGAAGCTTTGGAAGACTTCATCTTTGGCTTCGGAAGATTTGGACTTTGGCTTCGGAAGATTTTACACTTAGAGTATTTTTTGATGTAGTGTGTAAAACTTCCGAAGCACTTCTACCTTTGTACGTCCAGTGTATGCATGCAGGAAGACCTTTGGTTGTTTTGGCTTCTTTGGTTGCATCAGCCTTATAACCTTCTGATATTACCTTACAATAACCTTAGGGTATTGTTCATGAACAATCTTGTAAGCTGAACAACTTACATGTGTTGTTTGTCTTTCCAATATTTCTTGCCAATCGGCTAGCCTTTTCGCAAGTAACTAATCACTTCCACTTGGCACGCCACCCAACTCACTCCTGAACTCACTATACCTACGACTATACAATTCAAAAGCGTGTCATAGGTCATATGCTCTCCTTAGCATTTGATATGTGTTATTCCATCGTGTGCAGACATCCAAACTAAACAAGGCCTTTGTGTCTAAATTTTTCTTTTTCAAGTACGTTTCAAAATTATGAATTCTAGGAGGTGATGACCTAATATACTTAATAGCGTTACGAATTTCATCGATGATTTTACTTTGGCTATGTAACCCATTGTAACAACCACCCAAAAATCATGTTCGTTTTAATTTTTTAAATAATTTATAATGCTTACTAAAACTAACAAGTAGGACATTGTCATGATAAGATGAAACTTCACAATTTAGGAACTTGATGGAATACTCAACTATATGCTCTAGGTAATATATGATTAGCCCGAAATAAATCATGATATAACAACAACAACCGATAACAATATAAAATATTTTATATACAATAAATAAAAATGTGTAATATATGACAATAAAAGGGTGCACTCTATTTAAAATAAATAGAAGAGAAAGATATATATAAATGCTACTTAAATAATAATATGTAGAACATAAAAAATTATACAAAATAAAAATAATCATGTGTGGAACCTAAATATAAATAATACATGCATATGAACTAAAATAATTAGTTTTTAAAATTCATAAACATTATAAATTAACATACTACCAGTATATATTACAACAAATAAGACGCCATCTCACACACACAACCATACGTATATATATATATATATATATATATATATATATATATATATATATATATATATATATATATATATATATATATATATTTTTGCATTTTATAAAAGTAGATAAAGACTCTATAATATAAATATGTGTATATGTTTAACAAACTAACCTACACTATATATACTACACAAATACTATTAAATACTCACAATACACTACAAGACAACCCATATTTTTAATACATACATACATACATACATACATACATACATACATACATACATACATACATACATACATACATATATATATATATATATATCACGTTTGTATGCATGCATGCATGCAAAATCTTTACCAAATCTTTTAAAATCTATCCAATTTCAAGAATCATATCTCCTTAAATATAGATAAAATCTTTCATCTTTCCCAAATTTTACCAAATCAAATCTCTTCACTTCCAAAAATAAAATCTCTAAACAATTTACACAAATATAGCCTAAATCTTGTCAAAACCAACACAATATCATATGCAAATAATTGATGGCCAATCAAATGTTTTTATTTGACAAAAAGAGTAAGATTTGATAATATTCTTTCTCCATTCTCTCTTATTGAATTCACTGTAACAACATCACCAAAACCTCTTTCATATCTTCATTTACTATATTTCTCACAATATTAAATTTATTATGTTGATAAAAATAGTTTGTACATGAAGGTTGAGTACTATTTGAGGCCCAAACGTTAAAAACCATGTTTTAACGCTTAAAATTCAAAAAAATAAAAGATTCGATGAACAACAAGTGACTTTAAATTCCATAATATTTGTAAATATTTTAAATTGTTGGAAAGTGATTTTTAATAATTTTTATGACAATATATGGTATTCATTTAGTATTTTTCAACGAAAATACGTCCACCGGCATTTAAACCGGCAAAACCATCAACAATCTCAAAACTAAACTGTTTAAACTGATTTAGTATAACTTATAACATGCATTTTCAGTGTCTAAAAGCTTCGGGATGAGTATACAACAACCGAGATGATAAATGATAATCTAAACCTAAAATCACGTTAGCGACGCTTATAATTATATAACTTGTGAAAATTTACAAAAAGCGTAAGTTGAATAAATATCACATTTTAAACATGATAATGTATGTAAAAGTACATTTAGAATAATTATTTTTAGTATTTAGAAGTGTAAAAATAAAAAAATGCATAAAATTGTTCAAAACGGGCTTACCGACCCAATAAATATGTAAGGATTGATTACTCTTTTTAAACTTAGTTGTGTTAGGCCTACTAACACCTATAATGATCCATTAATAAATATAGATTATAATCCTAAGCATAAAAGAACAAAGTATTATATATTAGACTAGAAATACTTAATAGATTCTTAGTCCAAATGACCCGATCACTATCAAAATAGCTTTCTAGCCCAAATAAAATCATATAAGGGTTCCTAACCCACTATGTTATACCAGACACTATGACAAAGTACTAAAAATAGAAATGTATACATATACATGCATGCATACATACACACATACATACATAATACATACACACATACATACACACATACAGACACACAAACATACACGCATACATACAAACATACATACACAGATACTTACATACATACATACATACATACATATAGATTGTATGTACACACATACATACATACATACACACACATACACACATACATACATACACACACCACATACATACATACATACATACATACATACATACATACATACATACATACACACATACACACATACATACATACACACATACATACATACGTACGTGCGTAGCCTTCCTAGACTATGATAATAAGATCATTGACATTCACCAATGATTTATATATACAAGTGATGAAATAACAACTAAAACAAAATAAAATGCACCGAACAAAGTTTCTAAAAATAGAAACATGCAAAACATAATGATTTCTTATATAACAAAAGTAATCGTAATAATAAAGGGCTAAGGCATATTGTGTGCGCATATAGTTAGTCAATAGACTAATGCTAAGCTAATAATAATAGGTAGGCGTTGTAGCAGCACCTACTTGGATATAATAAGCACTAAACTGAGCGAAACCGTAACACTCGGTGAGTCTCGTATTTTTCAATTCCTTTTTTTTTTGCTTTATATTCTTTGGGTGAATGCATGTTTTTATAACAATGTATTATTAAATAAGATTACTTCTCCATTTTAAGATATCCCGGTGAGAGCACTTCACTAACTCTGGATAAAGCCGTTAGTGACGTGGATATATTTATTTTAGGAGTCCCCTTCGTGCAGTGAGGAGATTCACTACTGCACGCATGTTGACTAAGACAATATGTTCGATTGTGGGGATATGCACATGGGATAATAACTATAAATGACTAGAATATTGTACGTGTATGGCAGTGTGCCTAGTACAGGTTTGGAGCTGCGGCTTATTTATGTTCAGAATACTTATTAATAAAATGTTTTATAAAAAACTTGTTTAAGATTATTTAAATGTTTTCAAATACTCGCGAGTTCTCACTAGCATATTTGCTGATCAAATATTTTGAAGCATGTATTTCAGGAAAGTAGCCATTGGGGTAGATGCATGTTGACTAGGATTAAAGCCGAGTGGTCCTGCCAGTTATCCTCACTTATGATAACTTTTTTAGATATTCTAAGACAATTTACTTATGTTTTATTTGATGGCGTGGTATAGACAATTTAATAACACTATGATATTATGGTTGTGTACTAGATATATGATATTTCGTACGTGTTGCTAGGTGTTGGGCCTAACATCTTTGTTTAAGTTATGATATGAAATATTTATGTCAAGTCTGGTATGTAATCTGTTTATCCCCCAAACCCCCGGTGGTGGTGTGTGATAGATTGGTATCTACACTAGTGGTTTTAGCGAATTAGGTTACTTAAGTTTACCTAGGCTTTAACCGAGGATCTAAAGGGAACTACACTTGGGTTGCTAGCTTTAAAGACATAAGCTAGTTATCAAGACTAAGATGTGATCATTAGTTGCATGTACATTATACGTTAAGTTTGAATATTTATCTTAGTTTACAAAGTTAGATGAAATTTCACACACTGAGAGTGAGTATCTAACTATGATAGACTTAGTGATAGACCATAGAAAATTGGTTAAGAAATGTATATAAGCCTTAATACTGACATTAAAGTTCTTGATGTAATAGGTTAAGAAATGTATATAAGCCTTAATACTAACATTGAAATTCTTAATGTATGAGATGAAATGTGTTAAGACTTTGTAGCATCATTATCAACATTGAACATGTGATTGTATTGCTAATGCAATTTTGACTTAAACTTAGACATCTTGTATTGTGGTATTTCAACTTGTTAGGGATACCGAAAGTATTTCGTGCAGATTAAATTGAAAAGTTTTGAAAGATTTGAACACTATGACATGACATTGATATACACAATCTTATATTTAATTAATGCAAATGTTTTGTCAGTTAATTAATTCAATTTTCAAAGTTTAAACTCCAAGGAATATTACCATGTGTATAGATAATTGATTCCTACCGATTATCTAAATGGAAAACCGGTTTTGGACCCGAAACCAAACCGGGAACCATATATTTAAATTCTAAGAATTGGGAACCGAGCCTATATTATTAAATCTGGTTCTTAACGGTCCAGTCCAGATGGTTCTGTCGGTTCTGGTGCGAACCAACCGATTATTGCTCACCCCTATCCACAAAACAAAACCAATTCAAAATCAACCCATAAACCATCACAATTTTCAAAATACACCCATTTCAAGGATTAGTAGTGGTTGGTCACAACAATGGTGGTGTTTTTATGGCTATGATGCTTTCTGGTACAAAGATAACGACGGTTGTTGGAGGTGATGGTAAGAAGCGGTGGTGGTTGGCGACTTGTGGTAAGAAAATGGAGGTCGATGTGTTAGTTTTGATGTTGAATTTGTTTGATTCTTCATCCTTGAAGTTGGTTTTGAGGTAAATGGGATTGAATTATCATATTTGTTGATTTGATTCACTGTTATGATTATATCTTATAGTCGATTGAATAAATATTTCAAGGGTTTATCACCTTGGCAAGTTTTTAGCTCCAACTTTACATGCCTTGTTTTTTATTTGGGTTATATTTACTATGGCGGTGGTGGCGGGGGACAATGGTGGAGATAGCGATGCTATTATGGGTTCTAGGTAATGTCAACCTATGGTGACAGTGGTTCAGCGATGGTGATGATCGTTCAACGATGGTGGTGATGGATTAGGATGGTGATGGAGGCTGTATTGTGATGGTGGTTGGCGGTGGTTCATATGGTTACTACGTGATGGCGGCCGACAATAATAGAAGCAGCAACAATAACAATAGCAACATCATCATCATCAGCAACACAAACAAGACCAACACCACCACCGACAACAACAACAAGGGTATAATGGTCTCTTTAAAAAAATAACTCTAAAAACTAATGGGCATATAATTCAAGAACCGAAAGTGTTATAATTTGGCAAATAGTCGGATCAATGATGTAATTTTTCAATCGTTAGAATCAATCCTGCAAGTAGGGGGTTTAGACGAGCTGAGCTACTCGCGAGCAACTCGAAAGTATATCGATATAAGCTCAAAACAAGTCGAGGTTTATCAAGCCTAAGTCGAGCCTAAGCCTGAAAACAAACTCATTTTATTATCAAGCCCAAGCCCGAGCTTCACATATCTAGCTCGAGCTTGTTCGCCAGCCTAAACGAGCTTTATATTTATATATATTTTATTTAAATTATAAAATATCTTTATGTAAATAACTTTTATTAAATATAAAATTACGATAAAAACATTTATATAATACTAGGTTAGTAATCCGTGTATTACACGGGTTGACAAATACTTAAAATAACACACGGGTTAATAAATTTATAAAAATTCATAGTAATTAATATATATATATATATATATATATATATATATATATATATATATATATATATATATATATATATATATATATATATATATATATATATATAGAATTAAATTATTATCATAATATAATAGTATCAAACAATTATGTCATAAATTTAAAATTAATTAAAAGGAAAATGTTATTTCTAAAAAAATATGACAGGATTTTTTATTTTAATATAACAAAAATTATTAACGATAATTTAAAAATTAATAACTTAATCATTGTTTGTTAACATAATTAGCTATTTCTTATAATTTATAGAAAGATGTCAAATAATTTAAAAATAATAAGTGATCATAAATATAATATTCATTCTGATATGAGTTAATAGTTTCTAACTTCATTATAATTCAGGATTAAAGGATGTAAGACGTGACGCTTAGGTGGACGGACTATAAACGAGCCATCTGTACCCATCGTTAGTCTTTAATTAGAGGTTATAGATTATAGATGTATAATGTTATATAGGGCTGTCTCCAAAAATGGACGAAAACTTTTGGGCCCTGGACAAGTAGAGAAAAATGAACTCCTTATTATTTGAAGTAAATAACTCTTATATAAAATTTTGGGCCCTATGCGAGTAGAAAAAAACGAGACCCTAGTTTGATCAATCGATCGCTCTGACCATCCGTGTTTCGATTGTTCTTTTACCGCCCCCGCCTCAAATCGTAATTTATTTACGTCTACGTTTTAAAATGGGTTTAAATTCTAGAAATAGGTAAATAGTAGTGAGCTAAAATAATTGAGATTTTAATGGTCTCTAATGTTTGTTAGGCTTGAAATAATTAAAATGTTAAATGAGTTTGTTAATGGCCTAATGAGTTTAAATGTTTAATTAGATATATATGGACTTTTTTATGATATATATATATATATATATATATGTGTGTGTGTGTGTGTGTGTGTATGTGTGTGTGTGTGCGTGTGTATATATACATATATATAATATTTATTTTTAAAAAAATTCGGGGCCTCCGAGGAGATCAGGCCCTGGACGGTCGCCTGTCCAGACCCCTATCAAGGCCAGCTTTGGTGTTATAAATAAATATATAATTATGAATATATAGAACATTAAATATATAAATATAAAAGAATAAGAACTAAATAATAAACGAGCCGAGCTCGAGCTTTCAAAACTAAGCCTAAAACTAGCTGAGCACGAGCTCGAGCTCTTTTACACCAAAACAAACCGAACTTGAGCTTATACGAGGCATCCCTACTTGCAAGTAGAGGTGTACAAACCGGTTTATAGGGCCAAACCGGTTCGTGTTTTAAACCGGACCGGTTTGTACTGGTTTTTTCTCAACCGGTTTGAACCCAAACCAGTTCGGTTCCTAAACCGGTTTGTAGGCTAGAATTCTCAAACTTATGAAACCGGTTCGGGCCTAAATCGGATCGGGGTTTTTTTTTAATCCAAAGTAATTAATTATAAATACATTTAGGATAATTAATTATAAATACATTTAGGGTAAATATGTAGGGGTTAAACCTAGAGGCTCGAGAAATTAAATCAAGATGAAGAAGATCAAGTCACGCGAAAAGTTATAGTTGCCGAGCGATAACTTGCTTCTCGCGTGAAAACATGGAAGTCGCGCGAGAACCTGTTAGTCACGCGAGAACTTTAGAGTTTAGTATAAATAGATCTTTTGTAATGTAACTAAAGAAGCTTTTGCATTTTTCTTGATTTCATTCGTATTGTAACACTTTACAAGTCAGAGAGCAATATAATCAAGAAGTTATTTACATTTGTGTTCTTCATCTTACTTTCAATCTTGTTCCGTGAAGTTAGCATTCCACATTTTCTTCACGAGATCGATCTTATTTGTAATGAACCGATCCTTACAATTGGTATCAGAGCTTCGTACGCTCTAGATCGATTGAATCAAAGATTGATAAGTGTTTGTTGAAGTGTTCTTGAGATCCGATTTGAAGCTACTTGAAGATCTACTGAAATTATGCTATATTTGATCATTTTTGAAGATTTTGAGAGCTGTTATGCTGTTGAATGAAGATTTGACATGTTTTAGTAATTAATTGAGCTTAATTCAATCAATTAGAGACAATTAGGATCATAACTGAACCTAAAATGACTAATTGAAATATTATTCAGTTAATTTTGATCAAATTGGCGATTGATTGGAGGCTAGAATCGTCGAAGTTAATTGAGATTGAACAGGCAAAAACTTAGGTTTTGCATGCGAGAAGTTACTGTCCGCATGAAAAGTTGGATATTTTGAAAAATTCAGTTACAGAAAGATTCCTTTCGTACGAAAAGTTGAACATTTCGCAAAAATCATTTACAAAAGTTTCCATGCGATAAGTTTGTGCTGGAACTTGTGCAAATTAGTTTTGCTTAAGACTATTCGCGCGATAACTTTATCTTTCATGCGAGAACTTCAACTTTGAAGATTTAAAAAAAATTAATTTTTGAATCAATATTTCACAATGGAAAATTTGAAGCACATCACGGCTTCTTTGAACCACGATAATGAGATCTGCACAAGCACAATGCCTCCTCGACTTCTCAGCGAAGAAGACTATCCTGATTGGGTCTATCACTTTGAGAATCATGTCATATACACTGAACCCCGGATGATGAGGTATGTCAAACAAGGCCCGTATATTTCGATATATACCAATGAGAAAGGGGATGTGGTGCCTAAACCTGAACATCTTTGGGATGAGGAGGATATGAAGAAAATGGAGCTTGATGATAAGGTGTATGCTACTATCACTATGGCACTTACAACTGAATAGCTTAGAAGTTCAAGGATTATAGGAGGGCCAAAGATTTATGGGATGCAATAGAAGAACAGATTATGGGGAACAAGGATATGTGGGAAAGTAGGAAAGACATGCTGAACCAAGAGTTTAACACATTTAATCATATACTTGGTGAAACCTTGGAGGCTCAAATGTCAAGGTTCGTGAAGCTGATAACCAAGATGAAAAGTGCATGAATCACACTGGAGAACATCTCAGTAAACAAGAAGTTAAACTCACTACCTTACAGCTTAAACTCACTACCTTACAGCTGGAACAACAATTGCACTACCATTAAAAGAACTAAGGATTTATTCACCTTATTCCTTAGTGATTTGATCTCCACCATCAAATCTTATGATATGGATGACAAACAGAGAGCTGCTAATTACATCAACATGATGGGAGCTGAAGCATCAGCATTATATGCTAAGATGGCTAGTAATCCAAATTATTATGTCAACTACTCCCAATTGTGTCAACAACAACAATCAGCAACTCCTGCTCATTCAAATGTCAAAGATCCATCTTTTCCTTAATTCCAAGCTTCTCATCAGAATCCTTACAAATCTAGCTCAAGCTCAATCACAACCCCTAATCTACCCATAAAGTCAATCCACTCAACCTTCACAACAAGAATTTGTTGTAAACTCTCAAACTAACAAGTAAACCATTTAGATAGCGGAAGAGCATTTGGCTCTATTTACCTAATTTATGAACAACTATGAAGCTTTCTCTGTCGGAAGACTCAGTGCACCCAACATCTTGGTTGATGACTTGCAACAAGTCAATCCCGATGATATAGAAGAGAATGATATTAAGTATCAGATGGCTATGGTGGTGTATCATGCTAAGAACTTTGCAAGAAGAACTAGGAGAAAAGTGTTTGGCCTGAACAATTCAAGCAAGATTGGGTTTAACAAATCAAGCTTGAGGTGTTATAGCTATGACAAACATGGTCACTTTGCAAAAGAATGTACTGAAGGAAGGTTTAATCAAGCAGATAATGGAAAGAAGATGGTGATTGTGGAAGTAGAAACAAAAGGAGACAAAGCTAGTTCATCAAACAACAAAGCACTATTTTCTCATACTGACGGAGAATACGATTGGTCAGATCAAATGGAGATCCTCGATATCAAGCTTTCCACTGCTTTGTTGGCAGAAATTCATACCGTTAAAGAACATGTTAATGACAATCCACTAGCTGAGTTTGTATCTAATGGTCTGATAAGTGGTGTGTTTGACAAAGAGAAAAAGGTTGAAGTTGAGGAAGTTGAAGAGAAAAGGGTCGAAGAGGTGAAAGCTGAAGAGATGAAGGATGAGAAGGAGCTTAATGAAGTAGCTGTTGAGACTACTCCAGCTCAATCAAACATGAATGAGGGAAGAAGAGTGAAGAAAAAGAAGAAAAGGCTGTTGAGTTCACTCCGTCCAAGATTGAGGAAACTGAAAATGCTGTTGAGTTTACTCTGGCATCTGCTTGTGATGAAAGTGAAAATGATGTTGAGACAACTCCAGCAACAAAAGCAGAAGAAAAGGTTGTTTTGAAAGCCTTCATGGCAAATATTTTACCTGAAGAAAAGAAAAAGGAGGAAGAGGCTGAAGAGGTACATTCCAATTTTTTCTCAAATATATGTTTAGAAAAGGTTCAAAGATATAGAGTTCATAACGAATGCTTGATCTTAGAAGTTGAAAAACTTCAATATCAAGCTCATAAATATAAAATTGATGAGAAAATTTTTAAAGAAAAGATAGATGGATTAAACAAACCAATTTATTAATCAAAATTGAATCTTCATGATAAAGATTGTAACATTAAGGATTTGACAACACGTAACAATGAACTATCTTTAGAAATCAACAAATTTAACAGCAAACTTTTATCTGCCAAATTGATTGTTGAAAAATTTGAGTTATCCTCAAACATGGTTGAAGGTATAATCAAGTCTCAAATGACAAAGAAAAATATGGTGGAAAAAGTGGTGTTGGTTATTCTAACATTGCACCAACTATTAATCATGATTTTACATGTTTGCCTTCATCAATTGCTGATCCTGATGAAAAGACCTATGGATTAGGTTTTCAACCAAAGTAGACTTAATACCTCCAGTCAATGTCTTTCTAACTATTGACCCTATCATAAAAACTAAAATTAAGATTAATCATGACAATTTTCTTGCAGGAAGTGTGAAGAAGGACGGATTGGTTGAAGATTGGAAAAGTGATAATGAATTAGTTTTTCAGGAAAATAAAAACCGTAATAAAAAATCTTCATGTAATTCATAATAAGTTGTTAATGAAATTTCAGATATTGTTAGTACTACAAATGTTTGCTGAAGAATGTCTAACAAAGAAAAGAAACTGAAATCTAAAATAGATTTTAAGGCTAATGAAAGTAAACGAGTCAAACATCCGTATCTAACTTGAAAACTGATTTCAAGAATAGATTTGTTTCAAAAGACAACATTGATAAAGAAGAACATATTTTTAAAGAAACCAATGTCAGTTTCTTTAAAAATAAATCTTTTATTATTGCCAACTCTGTGAAACAAGATGTTTGTAGAATATGTATCAAAGACACTGGTCCAATTCCAGTAACTACGACTCAAAAGGCTAAAGCTACAGTTCATTCCACATCGGCTTCAAATGTGAATCAAAAAGCTAAAACGGATACCTCAATTCTTCCGGAATCATCTCGAATAATTCATAATGAAAGAAAGAAAAGAGAGTTTGTTAAAGAATCGCAAGGACAAAGAAATACTAAGGCCAGATTCTATGATAACTATGGAAGTTATCATAAAAAGTTTGTGCAAAATACATAAGAATCAAATACATATCATAAAATGTGTTGTTAATGTGTGTGGCAAGCCAAATCATTAGGCTAGAAATTGTCTTCATCAACATCAATTGTCAAGCAAACAAAGATTTCACAATTTAATTTCAAAGAATAGAAAATATTTATTTTTAAATGCCAAATTCAAAAGAAATTCAAATCAGTCAAAATCTTTTGTTAATAACAATAATGATTTGAATAAAGAAAAGTCAAATGTGAAATCTATACAAGTTGATGATAGCACTTATACTTCCATTTAGACCACTTTAAAGAAAATGCTTACACATCTGATTAAACCAATTCAAAAATGGAAATTAAAGAAAAACCATCTAAGCCTGATATTGTTGAACAATATCCTTTTGATGACAAATGAGATATGATATTACAGTGTGTATCATATTTGGATAAAAACAAAGTACTCAAGTCAACCATGGCTTGGGTTCCTAAACATGAATAAATTCATTGATATGTGCAGGAACAACCAAGGCAAGTTATAAGCAGTGTTTGGCATGTTGACAATGGTTGTTTAAGGCACATGACAGGTAATATATCTCTGTTAAACAACATACAGCCTTATAACAGAGGATATGTTATATTTGTAAAGGATAAAGGTGGTAAGATTACAAAGAAAGGTACAGTGTCTAATGGTGTGTTAAGTTCTGAAGATGTCAATTTTCTAGAGGAACTTAAAAATAATTTGCTAAGTGTCTCTCAAATTTGTGACAAAAAGTATTCAACCCATTTTACTGATAAAGAATGTATTATTTTGAAACCTGGCTTTGTAATTCTTGAAGAATGGATTTTACTGAGAACACAAACACATATTTACTTGACATGAATGGTTCACACTCATTTGTAACTACATCGTGTTTGTTATCCTAAGCCTCGGAAAGTGATTCTATATTAAGGCATCGTCGTCTTGGCCATGTAAACATTAAAAATATGAACAAGTTGGTTAGAGGAAATCATGTTGTAGGCTTACCTTTGAAAGAATTTCAACTTACTGAACATTGTCTGTCTTGTTCAAAAGGCAAACAACATAAACTTCCTCATAAACCAGTTGCTCATACAAAAATTGACAATATCCTTCAACTGCTACAAATGGATTTATTTGGTCCAGTTAATGTTTTGAGTTTAGGACGTCATGCATATTGTTTGGTTATTACCGATGATTTTTTCCAGATTTACATGGGTTTTCTTTTTAGCAACCAAAGATGAGACGCCTTACTTGCTGATAAAATTCATGACCCTAGTGGAGAATTAGACTGACAAAACCATCAAGTGCATTCGAAGTGATAATGGAACCAAATTTCACAATAACACACTAAATGAATTTTGTGATTCAAAGGGGATAGCAAGACAATTTAGTTCTGCAAGAACTCCACAACAAAATGGAGTTGCTGAAAGACGTAACATAATTTTAATTGAAGCTGCCTGAACAATGTTATCAGCAGCCAAATTACCATCATTCTTTTGGGATGTAGCTGTTAACACCGCATGTTATGTTTAAAATCATGTGTTAATCAACAAACAACAAAACATGACTCTCTATGAAATCTTTTTCAAACATAAATCCAAAGTCAAATATTTCAAAACTTTTAGATGTTGTTGTACTTTGTTAAACACATCTGACTCTAAATCAAAATTTGATGAAAAAGCTGTTGAATGTTATTTTGTTGGATATTCAGCCAACAAAGTCGCATACTGGGTTTATAATAGAATATCTAAACAAATAATTGAGTCATTTGATATTGATTGGCACGAATCTAACAAAACAGATGCAGGTTCAGCACCTTCATGGGTATATGATTATGCTTCATTATTTGGAACATTTAACCATTCATCTATTGTTTCAACAGCTAATCCACCTTTGAAATCATTAAGATATTTTCACTGATGATGTTGGACCTATCTCATCTTCAGCAACAAGAAAATCTTCAGACATACTTTCTTCTTCAAATGTCACAGCTGTTCCATACTTTATTTCTGAATTTGATCCATCTCATTCTAATCCAGTAGTTGAACAAGCTCCATAGGTATCTGATCAAAGTTCTTCTTCTACACAAATGGATCCAGTTGATACTATTCAAGTTCCATTTGAAGATTTATCTGTTGATAATGATATTCTTCAAAAGGAAGATATTGTGTATCAACCTGAAGGAGGGAATAATGTTGAAGAACCAATTGGTCATATGTCTAATTTAGATGAAGTTATTTCTGAAGATATCATTTCTCAGCTGAGAATTCATAAAAATCATCCAACTAAAGCAATGATTGGTCCGTTATCACAAGGTGTCCGAACTCGAAGTCAATCGGGCACAATAAATACATGTTTGTATTCATGTTTTATATCTCAAATTATGCCAAAGAATGTTGAAATGGCGTTAAAAGAAAACAGTTGGGTTGAGGCCATGCAAGACAAAATGATGCAATTCAAGAAGCTAAATGTATGGCATTTGTGTGAACTACCAAAGGGTAAGTTGCCGATTGGTACGAAATGGATTTTAAATAACAAAACGGATGAAAAGGATGTAATTGTTCACAATAAGGCTATAAGTGTTGTTCAAGGATTATATCAAATTGAAGGTCTTGATTATGAAGAAGTATACGCTCCTGTTGCAAGACTAGAAGCCATACGCACTTTTCTGGCTTATGCTTCAAAAAAGAACTTCAAGGTGTATCAGATGGATGTCAAAACTGCTTTCTTATATGGTGAAATGAAAGAAGAAACTTATGTTTGTCAACCATCTGGTTTTGAAGATCCAGATCATCCAGAATATGTGTATAAGTTAGACAAAGCACTGTATGGCTTACATCAAGTACCACGAGCTTGGTATGCCACTCTTACTGAACATTTTCTTGCGAATGGTTATACAATGGGTGCGATTGATCAAAATTTATTCTTACGGAAGATTGGTTATGATCTTATTCTTGTTCAAGTTTATGTCGATGACATTATTTTTTGATCTACCAATGATGAACTGTGCACGGAATTCGAAGCTGTGATGAAGAAGAAATTTGAGATGATTCTCTTGGAAAAATGTTGTTTTTCTTGGGTATCCAAGTTAAACAAGGTGATAAGGGAATACTGATTCATCAAGAAAAATATATTCATAGTATCCTTGAATAATACAAATTTCAAGACCCCAAGATTTCTTCCTCTCCAATGACTTCTCGTCCGACTTTAACTCCAGATCTCACGGGTGAAGATGTTGATCAGCATTTGTATAGGTCAATGATTGGATCTCTGATGTATCTCACTGCTAGCAGACCAGACATCATGTTTCTTGTCTATCAGTGTGCACGTTATCAAAGTAATCCAAAGGAATCTCACATGAAATCTTTCAAGCGGATTTTCAAATATCTCAAGGGTCAACCAACACTCGGCCTTTGGTATCCTAAAAATTCCAATTTCAATTTATATGCTTATACTGACAGTGATTATGCAGAATGTAACTTGGACAGAAAATCAACCACCGGTGGATGTCAATTTCTTGGAAACAGGTTGATTTCATGGCAATGCAAGAAGCAGTAGACGGTATCCACATCCACTGCAAAAGCTAAATATGTGGCTGTATCAAGTTGTTGTTCTCAGATTGTTTGGATTCAGCAACAATGCAGGACCGGTTATGGGATGGTCAATACAATCAATCTCAATACTTAATAGATCAGATGGGGAACCGGGTTTATGTAAATGATACTAAGAACACAAGTAACTGAGACAGAACTAAGAACAAGAACAGACTAATATGGTTTTCAAGAATGTTGTATATTGCTCTCAAGTTCTTTTACAAGTGTTACAAAGCATAAAAAGAAATACAAGGACCTGAGATACTTTATACTACATCCTACAGCCGGCCATACTTTGAAGGCCAGCTGAAAACACTAATCTAAACAACAAGATCAATGTAAAGTCAAAAGGTAGATTACCTTTTGACTAGTGACTATGACATGCCATAGCTCACATCCTAATATACTATAAAAGGTACAAAGTAGGAAGTTACAAACTCAAGATCATAATCTACAGTTTACTAAAGCATGGCCCTTTTCACCAACTTGTATAAGTTGGTGAGTCATCAGAGTTGTGGCGGAAAGTAAGTCAACTTTATGGAAAAGTATATTAGAGAAAGCATGTCCTCTCTGTCTTTGGAAGAAATCAGTCTTCACTTTATTGGCTTTGGAAGACTTTGTCTTTGAAGCTTTGGAAGACTTCATCTTTGGCTTCGAAATATTTGGTCTTTGGCTTCAGAAGATTTTACACTTAGAATAATTTCTGTGATGAGTGTAAAGCTTCCGAAGTAACTTCTACCTTGTACATGAATGCATGCATGCAGGAAGCTCATTGGTTGTTTTTGCTTCTTTGGTTGCATCAGCCTTCTAATATAACCTTACGAACTCCCCCTAGGCTGATGCTACCAAAACAAATAATTTATTTAGATGTTCTCATGTCTTCTCATGTCATGGAGATCATGTAGAGGAAGATCAAGAATGTCTTGCCAGAAATAAACATCTTGACCTCTTTGATCTCTGATGACATACCACCTGTCTGGATTAGCAGCAAAAGTCCAAAACAAGATGGGTCTTCCAGTTGCAAAAGGCTCTACTTGAGTTAGAGTTGGTTGAGCAGCCTCTTCTTGCACTACCTCAGGATGATTTGACTCATCCTAAGGTGTAGAGGTGGATACCTTGGTATTCTTCTTGGAAACACTCTTTATGGCCATCCTTTTCCTCCTCTTTGAAGTCTTTAACTGAGAGGACTGGTCTTCTGCACTAGGTTGTTCTACTGTGTCTCTCTCAGTTGGGTTCTCTTCTCTTACAGGTTCAGAAGGAGAGTGAAGAGGACCCTACTGTGGATCAGAAGATGAAGATGGCTGAGATGCAGCTCTAGGTCCAGGTTGTGTTATCTCAGGGGGTTTAACCTTTACCTTAACTTCAGGTTGAGCTGGACTTGGTGGAGAATGCAAGTCACAAGCTCTCTTTTCTTAATCTTCTACTTGATCACTCTGATATGCTCATCCATAGTGGATAGAGACATTAGACCAAGCCTCCTTCCGTAGAATCCATACAGCTTCAATAAGCTCATCATCCTTTGTCTGTCAGCAGACTTCTTTTAGCTCTTTTGGATGATGTCTCTTGACTTTGCAGCTTCTTCCTTTAGTTTTCTCTTAGCAGCCTTTTGTTCCTTGATGACTTGTTGCTCCAGCTTCTAGAGATACTCAAATTCAACATACACATATGATAAGGGAAGAAGTGTAGATGCCTGATAGAGTCTTGTAGCCCTCAGGTAGTTGATCATGTTTAGTCTATCAGCTTCCTTGTCTACCTGAGGTTGTGTAGTTGCCACAGCCTCTGTCTCAGGACTTTCTTGAACTGGGGAGAGGGTAGGAGCATGCTTGTAGAGCCTTTTCTGTCTCCTTTCTTCCATGTTTTTGAGGAACAATGCTGCATCCTCTGCCTCCATTCTCTCCTTGGACAACTCCTCGTCATCCAGTTCATTCAGTTCATCTTAGGTAAGATTGTTATTTTCTTGCAGTTAATCACAAATTTAGGGGGAAAAATTTTGAAAATGTCTCGAAAAAAATTTTTGTTCTTAAAAATTTGAAAATGTCTCGAAAAAGATTTTTGTTCTTAGGGGGAGTAAAAGAAAATTTGCAAAAATATTTTGTTTTACATATTAAGAAAATTAAAATTTTCAAGGATATATAGGAAATGATAATATATTTCTTAATTTTGATTCATTACATCTTAAGGCATAAAAGAAACTGACTTGGATTATATTTGATATGTTAATAATCTTGACTTCCAAGACTAAAAAGCACTATGATCTGTGATACACTTAAAGTAAACTCAAAATGATTGAAGTGGGTTACTCATCAAGGTTTTGTGGTAACACTGATTTCAAGCTAAAACAGACTGAGAGTTACAGTTTAGTCATACTCAAGCCAGTTACTATATGATTTAGTGTTTTTCAGAAGAAATATGAAATATGTATATATAAATACAAAACAAGAAAAAGATATGAAAAGCAAAGACAAAAAGAGAAAATGAATATTATCAAAAACAGCAAAAAGATGCCAAAAAGGTCATATAGGAATAAAAGATGCCAATGAGTACAATAATAAAAGATATTCATAGACATACATACTATATGATAAATATTTTCTTTTTGAGAATATGTTCTAACACAGGAGGCAAAATCAAAAGATGGGGCATGTAAGCCCGATTTGGCATATAAGTCCTAAACATCTTGCGAGGGAAAAACATAAGTCCGACTGGCAGTTAATAAGTCCTAAAACTTGTTAATATTCTGTGTTCGGAAACATTTCTCAGGCTAGTTATGCTCTAAATAGATATTATAATAGAGAAGAACAATTCTCAAAAGGCTGATCAAAGGTAAAAGGTTTAAATCAAATTAGGGTGACTTGAATTCTCAAAAGTGTCTTAAAGCTGGATAAGAGTTCTACAGGATTCTTGAGATTCACAGATTTCATATAACTCAATCTAAACTTGATAAAATCACAGAACATGTGTTCAAGTAAAAATATTGAAGTCTAAGTTTAAAATGGACAAAATATATTGACAATCAACATAACTAGTCTTATTTGAATAAAGCTGGACGATGTTTATGATCGATTTGATAAGAAATATGATCCTATACTTGAATATTTACTAAAAACATTTAAGTTATAAATATAAAAAAAATATAAGTTTGATTTTAGGTTAAAATTTGCTTTCACACTTGTTTTAATTTTTCAAAATTTTTTCACAAAGATTTTGAAAAAAAAAGGGTTCTTGGATAACTGTAAACACTTAGTTAAACATAATCTTTCTCATAACAAATCAAATGGTTTCATAAGATAAACAAATTTGAAAAGTTGAAAATTTTTAAAGTTCAATGGAATTGAACTTCTTGCGTGGTGCGAAATGTAATGCAACTAGATAAACTATTCGCATGCGAAAAGTACACAGAAGCGAAAAGTCTTTTGTGCGAGAAGTCTGATTTCTTGCGTGAGAAGTCAAAAGGCTATAAAAGGAATTGTTGAGCGAAAAGTATACTATTCGCACGAAAACTTCCTGAAAAATTCTCTCAAAAATTTTAAGTGTTAGAACCTCGTTTGCTTTAATATTAGTGTTCATTGTGGTCTTCTTTTGATACTAAAGTGATTTTTAAGTTATTTTGATGATTATAAATTAGATTGAAGTGTGTTTGATTCATGACCAAACTTTAAAGGACTCATACACGTTAAATTGAACAAAATTAAACATCTTAAACCTTAATAATGACTTAGTCGACACCTAATGAACATGTTTTATCTGTTAAAACACTTTGAAAATGGATAATTGAGAATATGAAAATTAACAGACTTATCGCATGCAAAAAGTATGTTGAAAATGAACAGATGCAAGAACTTTCAAATTAGCATAGAACTACTCGCGTGAAAAGCAGACTTGTCGCGTGAGAAGTTGACTCCTGGTTAAATTCAGTTTCATGCGAAAACCCTTCTTGTCACGCGAAAAGTTGAATCTGAAAACATAATGTTTTCGCGCGAGAAGTTGATGTTTTCGCGCGAGAAGTTTAATTTTTTTTTAAATTTTTCTAAGTGTGAAAATTTTCTTGTGTGCTTATACAAGTTTGTTTAATTCTTTTTCAGATGGCGAGATCTATGGTCTTTAATAAGAACCATAATGTTATGGCTTATCTTGGAGAAGTTCCAGATGACAAAGCCTTATTTAGATCACTAATTGATGGATTGAAGACTTCACAGATTCACCATGCTATCATGACTAATCCTACCATTTACACTGATGTAATTGATCAGTTTTGGCAAACGACTGCCAATGAGAGAGATGAACAAGGAGAACCGTGTATATCAGAAACTGTCAAGGGGCAGAGAATTGTTATAACTGTAGAAGTTATAAACAGTGTGTTACTTTTAGAAGATCAACCGAATGCGCCTATCAAGATTGATGATGACGTGGTTAGAGATTGCCTGAAGAGGATGGGATATGATCACAGATATCCATCTTTTGAGAAGAAGTACCTTCCACCATTCTGGAAGTACTTGTTTCATGTTGTTATACATTGCCTAAGCAATCTTAAAGCTAGAATGGATAGTCTAAGTGCTATATTCGGATCCCTGCTGATATCCTTAGTTGATGATTTACCATACAGCATATCCAAGACAACTTTTGCAGAGATGTAGAAGAACGTTATAGCTATAGTTTGCAAGAAATTCATCATGTACCCACGATTCATACAGCTAATAAATAATGCTGCTCACCTGAGCTAGCAGTATCCGACTCATCCACCTATGTCGTAATGGTGATGAAGAAAAATATATTCACTTACTTAATGGGAGAAAGGGGGAATGCATGGGATGGTTCTCACTTTTCTAAACTTGGAACATTTGTTGAAGGTTATCAGGAAGAGGCTCAACCGACTGATGAAGTGGTCACAAAAGTTGGCCCTTCCACTGCTATTCCTGAAGATGCTCCTGAAAGTTTGCAACCAGCTGGAACTTCGATAGATGTTGAGATAGATTCATGTTTTAGTTCTGGAAGCGAAACTAATAGTGATCAAATTGGAAATGTGCCATATGTCCTTTAGGAACGTCCCAGAGTGCAAGAAACGCTAGCTAAACGCACTGCTGAGGAATGCGATGCAGATTTTGTTCTTGAAGATGTACTAACTACTAGGGGTAGAAGGAAGAGAATGGCAAGAAGAGCCGGTGAAAGTCCACGTGGTAGGGGTAGAGGACGAGGTGTTTTAAGAAAGCGTCGGACCCCAGTGACCACTGTGTCGACTGAAGAAGAAGTACCTGTCTCTGAGACTCCTGCCACAGTTAGCGAGGCTGCTACATTAGAGACATCATCTACTATGCCTGCTACTGAGGATGTGTTGAGTACTCCACCAAGAGATCAAGGGTTTGAGGAGACAGTAGGCATGGAAGATTTTCTTAACACCCCTCCTGCGCAAACACATGGTGCTAGTACTTCTACTAGTTTACCTACATCAGTTACACTGGAGCAGAGAATCAGTACATTAGAGAAGGAGATGTTAGAGAAGAAAAAAACCATTGATGATATGCAGAGGCAGTTATTTGAAAAGGATGAAAGGATAAAGAATTTTGAACATCAACAAAATTTCATATTTAGTTATGTTCAGATTCTGGAGCAGAACTCAAGAGATCTCACTTCTCATGTGCCTTTCTCGTCTACATAACAAAGAACCACGAAAGTTGGAGAATCAAGTGGACAGTAATCTGCTAATCCCGAAACTGCTCACGATCCTGCTGACACTACAGAGCATGATGTTGATCATGTTGTTACAGAAAGGACAACAGAGACTGCTGATGTTGATCAAGAGCCACTTGTCACTGATCATACTATGGCTACTAAGGATCAACATGTGGTTTTTATTGGAGAGGCATTTGTGGAGCCTGAACATGATTTACCAATTCCTGAGCCTGGTAATGATGATGATGATTTGGATTTGGTGGATTATGACTTTAGTAATGAAGAAAAGGTTGATGATGATGAATATGATGATGGTGATAATGGTGATGAGGGTAATGATGATAAGAAAGATGATAAGAAAGATGACGATGATGATCAAGGAGGAGATAAAGGCTCTGCAGCTTGTGCATCTGGATCATCGGGTACTGACAATGTCTCCGAACCAAGTCCCGATGATACCACTGAGTATACACCATTAGACCCAGTTGTAGAAGAAGCTTATGATAGAGCGTTCTATACATTTTAGCAAAAGATCATTGCTAAGGAGACAGAAGAAGATCTTGATGTTTTTGATGATTTGGATGAAGGAATAGATTACACAGACATATTTGGGAATAGTCTTAAGGATTTATTCTCAGATATCTTGGTTGAAGAAGGGGAGATCATTGGAGAGACGAGCACTCAAGAAATGATTGACGAGACTGCTAATGTAATAGGACAAAGTGCAGTGCGTCAGGTCGGTAATCTTATGGTTGCTGCTCCTCCACTAGCTTACATTCACACGCTGGGACATACCAAACCTTTTACAAGGTACGGAAACTCAGAACCAATACTTAGCTGGGCATACGATGCGGAGAAGAAGATGTATGTGATTAAGAGAAAGGGTGGAGCTGTCGAGTATTATCAGGACGAACACGATTTCCATATAATCAGAGCGTCAGATTTATATCCAATGGGTCATGTTCCGTTCATTAACCCTAGTAACTACAACAAGGCAAAGTGGATTAGGAATATGATTTGGAAGCAAAGCAAGACCAACTTCAAAGACTTTAAGACTGCCAAATCCAAAGTTATTGAAGATGAGACACAAATAGATCCAAATATGAACAAACTAATGAAGATACGAGTGTTCAAGCATCCGAGATATGCAAGGAAGATCCCTATCCACACTCATGTGTCAGTTAACAACTTGTCCAAGCTAGTATGGTGAGTTGTGAGAAGGAGATGGGGCACACGTTAATTCAATGTGTGGATAAAGATTACTATGTCATCGACCCTGTGGATTTGCTCAAATTTGGAAAAGAAGATTTGATGAGGTTACAGGTCTGTCCAATTACAGCTGATGAATCTGTACATTTCATAGCAGCACAATTTGGTTGCATGATCACGAAGGCCCTGGACAACAAGTTGTATGCATATGGAGGCAGTTACAAGGTGGATGACGTGGACTTCTAACGCATTGATTTACCGAGCCTAGGGGGAGATTGTAGGGGTTGAACCTAGAGGCTCGGGAAATCAAATCAAGATGAAGAAGATCAAGTCACGCAAAAAGTTATAGTTGTCGCATGATAACTTGCTTCTCGTGCAAAAAATGGAAGTCGCGCAAGAACCTGTTAGCCGCGTGAGAACTTTAGAGTTTAGTATAAATAGATCTTTTGTAATGTAATTAAACAAGCTTTTGCATTTTTTCTAATTTTGTTCGTATTGTAACACTTTATAAGTCAAAGAGCAATATAATCAAGAAGTTATTTACATTTGTTTTCTTCATCTTACTTTCAATCTTGTTCCGTGAAGTTAACATTACGTATTTTCTTCACGAGATCGATCTTATGTCTAATGAACTGATCCTTATAAAATATGATGCATTTAGGGTAAATTCAAAATAATTCATTTATTATACATGAAAATTTAAATATGATTATTTGTTTTTATCATAAAACACATTTATATTAATTGTTTATAAATATTAAAACATAAACATTAAAAGTCTTAAAATTAAATTTATTCAATAACTTAACTATTAAAATCAAAGACTACATAAAATATAAAATAAAGAATACAATTCAAAACAAATAAACAATTCAAACAACGTAAAATTTTAAAAACTAAATATTTAGGTTAGTCGTTCTTCGTTCGTTCGTTGTATATTTGGATACTTTATTCTTCGCCACTAGAACCCGAGCTATTACGAAGGTACTCATCATATGCCGCTTCATCATCGGTCATTCCGGGTGTCAATCCACCGTCTACTTCGTCTTCATATATTTCTGCTTCATATTTCAATTCTTCTAATAGTGAGCATTTGTCTTGTATTCTTTTAGCTGCATCCAAATAATCATTCAAGCAAATATACATTTCAACTGCTTCGGGAGTGCGTCGGGTTCTTCGTATTGATATAATCCTGCCACTAATAGAAAAAACAGATTCTGAAGTTACCGTGGAAGCTTGGACGGTTAGTAAATCTCGGGCCATGGTGGATAGGATGGGAAATTAATCTTTCTTACCTTTTCACCAAGCCAACAAGTCAAAATTTTTAAAATCTTGTGGAGTCATGGTGGATACCTCCTGAGTTCACTACTCGGAGTGTTACCACATTGACGTTTATTACATTCATCTCTTAAAGTATTATACAAAGCAAACATTGGATCACTTGAACCTTTGTCATGTGCCGCATGCCTCATAGAATCATGTATGTTTGATGTTTCACTATATTTTGCTAAATAAACATCAAACATTTGGCCTAAATGTACGTTAAAATTAGCTTTTACACATTGACCATAATATGGGTTTTCTTCTTCTAAATCCAAATTAAAAGTAATTTTAGCAAGTAAAGTTTCAACCCCGACGTATTTAAGCAAGGGTTTAAGGCAGCGGCACATGTAATAACCGGAGGCATTTCTTTAAAATATTTTTTAAGTTTTTCTTTCATTGGTGGTATCATATCCGAATAAGGTCTACCCCTAAATGACAACTCATTTAATTTTGAAGTCATTAAGTAAATTTGGTGAAGTACTAATGAACTCGCTGGATAATAAACACCAGAAAAACAAGTAGTTGCGGTTTTAAAAACATTAAGCATTTTGGTTATTTCTTTAATAATAACCCAACCCAATGGATGGTAAGTCGAAGCCTTTCCACGACTCACCAAAGTATTGTGAAAGACTATTAAACTTTCTTTTTGCTCAATAGCCTTTTCAAACATGTTACAAGTCGAATTTCATCTTGTAGGTACGTCCCAATTCGGACCTAAACATTTGGAATTTACGTCTTTACAAAACTTGCGATACCTACTATATCTTTGGTTACTACTAAAATGTCACCATCTTTTACTGGTTCAATAGTTTTTAAACCGTCTTGAATGGCTAAGTTTATAATATGCGCAACACATCGACTATGAAAAAACACACCATCACAAATTGGTTTATATTTTAATTTTAGATGTTCTATTGCAAGCGTATTATTTGACGCTTTATCAAAAGATATTAACAAGATTTTGTTTTCCAGTTTATATGTTTTAATAACTTTGCCAATAAGATAAAAAAATATTTTGACCGGTGTGAGGATAATCAAACAATTCAAACGTAATCGTACGTTTCATCATTTGCCACGAATCAGGTTCAACCCAATGGGCGGTGACACAAATGTACGAGTCCGGTGAACCGTGAGGAGTCGACCAAACGTTACTATTTAAGTTAACACCGGTTTGTAAATTTTCAAAATAAGATATTAATTCATTTTTAGCTTTTTTCCACATTTTTAAGCATTCTCTTCTAAGTGTAGCACGACTTACATGTGTGTATCGCGGTTGGAGAGTTCGTTGAATTAGCAGAGTCAAACGCTCATTGTCAAAATGTTTGAATGGCAAGCTTTCTTGAATTACAAAATGCACCATTTTCTCATGAACCACATCAACGTCATAAGCCCAAACATTCCCTTCGCTTGTCATTGATGTTTGACCTCGAGACGGTTCACCTTTCAAAGCCTTACAATATTTATTCGCAATGTGGTTTTTTCAAAGTTGTATTTGCATCTCTTTTGAAAAACTTATGACAAAACTTGCAACGAGCTTTGTTTGGACCGCTAGCCATTTGACATAGATCGTAATTGAACCATATTTCGGGGTTCCTATTCGTAGGAAGGATTGCTACCACCATGTTGCTTGAAGATGCATCACAACCAACGAATGATTGAGCACTTGATGAAACCATTATGAAATGAACGAGAGTATTGAGAGTTTTTTCTTGAATTGAACGAGAGTATTGAGCGTTTTTGAGAATGGAGAGCTTTTTAAGTAGTTGTGGTTTAATCAAAACATCCTATGCATATTTATACTATAGGATTTGGTCAACTTTCTTCTCTATTATTTCCGTGACTACCCTGATCACCCAATCCCTTCCCAATTTATCTCCTAACATGTGGCTTTCCTTTCTAGTTTTTCCCATCGATGTATTATATATTATCTTCTTCTTAGTTCCTGTTTCAATAATCAATAAAAGAATATATACATGAAGCATTGCTTGTGATATCAAAATTATGATGGTATCAGAGCGGTGTTCATGATCTATACTGCTCTACGAGAACGGGTCAGCAAACAAAGCAAATGGCTGGTGACGAAGACACCGAAAAGAAGAACGTCGGGAATGCTATTGTAAGGCCCCAATCCCGGAGACCCCACAGTTTGTCATTCATAGCATCATTCATTATTAAAACTCATTTAAACTATATGAACAAAAGAAAATATTACAACGGAAGAATTATCAAAAACCATTTCATGCATTAATAATTACTTTTGCCAAGTAATACATCGTTGATTGAAGTTACAAAAGAATACTTAGTTGTATTACAAAACAACAATATTATTTTTGCATGAGATGGATGCCAGTCTTTACTTGCCAAGTAGCTTCAACTCCGTGCCACCCTCAGCAACAACATTACCTGCCAACTGAAAATGCATAAAAGTCAGCGTTGCTGAGTGAGTTCTAGTTTATATAATAAAATACTTTACTTTTAATAAAACCTTTCCTTTACTTCTATTCGTGATCACACATCATACGTACATCTTGATAATAATCATTTATTATCCTTTATCATCATTCATAATCGTTCGTTCATACTTTATTATCTTTCACTTCTATCTAGATCGTGCCATGCCCCCTCCTCGGTGCATAAAGCGACTAAAGTCTTGGGGGCAAGTGGCAAGGACCAAGTTTCGTACGTTTCTATCAGTCACAAAGACTGACCGTTAGGTGTGCACTTGGCACACTATTAAGGTGGCAACCCATAAAGAGTTGTGAACCCCCTTTTATATGCTTGCAAGACTTTTAATTCATTCATTACGTTCCACTTCTCATTATCTTTATCTTCCACTTTCATTACAATAATACTTCACGTACATAAGCATATCATACCACGTAAAGTCACATAGTAATACGTAATATAGAACATCAACCACAGCCCACAATCATACATTCATAACATCAACAGGCATAAACCATCAAAATATTTCCGAACTTAACATTACATTCTACTTCCCAAGATTTCAGAAAAGCCTAAGTCCCCAAAGAAATGCGGATGAACATAGGCCAATGCGGCTGAATGTTCAGCAAATGCGGACAAGCAAATGCGGATGAAAATCTCAGAAAATATTCTAAGTGTCTAAAGATGTGCGGGTGAACCAAATGTGGATGAACAAGTCCAAATGCGCATGAACAAGTCCAAATGCGGATGAACAATGCTAAATGTGGATGATCAAAATACTTAACTATGGAACATAAAACCAATGCGATTGAATGCTCAGCAAATGCGGATGAAGACTAGCAAATGCGGATGAACAAAAATACTTAACTATTGAACATAAAACCAATGCGGTTGAATGTTCAGCAAATGCGAATGAAGATCAGCAAATGCGGATGAACACTTACAAATGCGGAAGAATAAAATGCAAATGCGGATGAACACATTACTTAGGCTATTCCACCAGTTCCAAGCCTCATTCTAACATATCCTTAGCACAGATCTAACATGCTAAACACTTAGAACAGAGCTTACAACTACGCAACATCAAAGAAGGCATTTAAAACACACACATCGCATACACATCAGAAGCAAAAATGTAGAAAACTCATGCTTCAGTTATAAAATTCAGTTAATATGCATCTCAGCCCAAACAAGTTTTAAAACAAGTAAAATAGGGGAATCTAGAACTCACCTCTAACAGCTTTCGAGTAAGACTTCTTCAGACCGAGAGCAATTGGGAGTTCGAGCACCTAAACACACCGAAACAAGCAGCCAAACACAAAAGAACACATAAAATCGGTCCAGCAGCTCAAATCCAACTGAAACCGAACAGAAATGCAAGAAACCTCACCTCTAGGAGAATTTCAGCTTCTCACACAAAAAATCCGGTTGAACAGCTTCTTCTTTCTTCTTGCCGCCAAAAGCAGATGTGGGGAAATGGGGGTGTGGGTGGCCATCCCCTACTTTTTGAACCCATAATAGATAAGTTTGCCACTTGCACACTTTAACCCCCTTACTTTGAAATGTTTCACTTTTCCTTCTTTTTACTCTTCTTTTCTTTTCCTTTTAAATTTCCGGGTGTTACAAGTATCGACCACAACTCACCATATTACCTTCACCCTTTCGATTACCCGAGACAAATGCACGTTAATGATGCATTGTCTGATTAAAACTATGCGGATTGGGTGCAAGAGATGGAAATTTTTTGTTTTCAAAAATAAGATCGGTTTTGTTGATGGTTCCATCAAGAAACCGAAGCGACGTCGAAGGACTACATGGCATGGATGAGATCCGATGCTATGATCAAGGGATGGCTTACTACAGCCATGGAAAAGAGATAAGGAATAGCGTTAAATAGATAAGGAATAGCGTTAAATACACGAGCGCTGCATCAGAAATCTGGTTTGATCTCAAAGAAAGATTCGGGAAGGAGAGTGCGCAAAGGGCATACGAACTAAAGAACCAGATCGCTACAACCAACAGGAAGGTACTACTGTTTCTGGCTATTACACAAAGCTTCAAGGCTTATGGGATGAAATTGAATCAGTTTTTCCTAGTCCACGATGCACATGCAACAAATGAAAATGTGAAATTGGTAAACGACTCATTGAACATCAAGAGAAAAAGAAACTTTGTGAATTTCTTATGGGGCTTGATTCTGAGTTTGCAGTAATAAAAACTCAAATTTTGGCCACAACACCTACACCGGGCTTGGGAAAGGCATATCACCTTGTTGTCGGGGATGAAAGACAAAGAGCAATCGGAGGGAAAAGGTCATCCATGGAGGCAGCAACATTCAAGGCCTTTGTTCCCACAAAACGTGATGATCTTTCGAGTCAGCCAAGAACAAAGGAAAAGGAGATAAAGGAAAGCCTTAAAAACAATGAAGCAAGATGATGAGATACAACATTGCACCTTCTGCAATAAAGATGGTCCCACCCGTGACAGTTGTTTTAAATGAATTGGTTACCCGGAATGGTAGCCGGGCAAAGGAAAAGGAGATAAAGGAAAGCCGAGAGTAGCCTGCGTTGATGCTAAAACAAGTCCTATCCCAGGACTTACACTCGATCAATACAATGTTTTTTAAGGCACTGGACTAAGGAAGCTCAATACAATGTTTTTAAGGCACTTGGAGAAGGAAGCAGTGTTAGTAATGAAGAGACAAATTCAGTTGCCAACATGTAAGATCATCTGAAGATTATGAGGCTGATGCAACCAACAAGCCAGAACAACCAAGTCTTCCATGCATGCATAAAGGAACAAAGATGACTAGCTTTGGAAGTCTTACACTCTCAAATGTGTCTAAGTGTAAGATCTTCCGAAGCTAACAGTTTAGAAGGAGTTACTTCGAAGTTTCACACTCAAACAGAAAAATATTCTAAGTGTGAAATCTTCCGAAACCAAAGACCAGCATCTTTCAAAGCCAAAGATGAAATCTTCTGAAGCTTTAGAGACAAAGTCTTCCAAAGCTGTGAAGACTGATTTCTTCAGAGGACAGAGAAAATACGCTTTCTCTGAATCAAATTTTGATAAAGCTTACACATTTTCCGCTGCCTGCTCTGGTGGTTCACCTACTTTACACAAGTTGGTGAAACTTCCATGCTTTATCAAAAAGTAGGAATGGTCTTTGTCTGTAACTTACCTTACTTGTTCATGTAGAATTTTTGTATTAGAAAAGTCAATGAGCTATGGCATGTCATAGTCACTAGTCAAAAGGCAATCTGCCTTTTGATTTAGATTGATCTTGTTGTTCTAGATTAGTCAAATCCCAACTTTCTTACATGTAAGTGATGTTGTAGGTTGTAGTATAAAAATGTCTCAGGTCCTTGTAATTTCTTCATGCTTTGTAACACTTGTAAAAGAACTTGAGATCAATATAGAACATCCTTGAAAAACAATCTTGTGTTCTTGTGTTGTTCTTAGTTCTGTCTCTTTAATTTACTTATGTTCTTAGTATCATCTGTTTTAAGTTACCAGTTCTTTATTTGAATTGTTAAGTGATCTAAGATCTTCCTCAATGTGAAACTAAGTGTTATGTACCTTTACCCGGTCCTGCATTTGGTATCAGAGCATTCCAGGCACTTGATTGTAAGATCTCACCATCTTTAATCCTCTTAGCTTCACTCATCACTTAACTCTTCAAATGGCAGCTATCACCTTCCCAGAGACACCCAGAGAGAGCTACATCCAAGGAAGTCCCTTCCAAGAGACAAGTTCCTCTCAAGCCTTTGTCTCTACTGATGAAAGTTCATGCAACTTTCTCTTCACTCTTGAAGACTTGGACTGTATCCATCCAGATGATCTGGAATATATAGAGACAGTCCAGCAGATGGCTCTTCTCACTCACAGAGCCCAGAAGTTCTATAAGAGGACTGAGAGAAGGTTTCCTAGCAATGCAGCCAGTGGTAAGTTTGGGCTGGACAAAAACAAAGTAAAGTGTTACAACTGTAACCAGATGGGACACTTTGCTAGAGAATGCAAGGCACCTAAGTCAAATGGTGGCCAAGCATCATCCAAGCCAAACTACACTGAAGGAGGGCACCAGAATGAGAAGCCAAGACAGTAGCTACAGTTGCTGTTGAAGAAGGAGGCTTTGACTGGAGCTTCCAAGCTGAAGATGCTTCTCCAAATCAAGCACTCATGGCTGACCATGATGAAGCCAAGGTATTAGAACATCTTTGCTCTCCTGAATGTATTGCTAAAGTAAACAGATGCAGGTCCTACAACTTAGAAATGAGATCTGATATTGAGTCTTTAAACATTTTAAAAGCTGATTTAAGAGAGCTAAAATGATTATAAGCTTAAAATAGAAGATCTAGAGAAAACAATTTCAAGTCTTAAACATGAGCATACAAACTACAAGACTCAAATAAAAGATCTTGTTACTAAGTTGACAGAATGCCAGGCTGAGCTTGTGATCAGCAAAGCCAGGCAGAAAAATGTGTTCTTGAAGAAGAGACATTCAAGAACATAATATCCTCATCTCTACATGCAAAAGTTTGTTATCAGAATAAGCAGGGACTGGGATCTTGTGAGATAGCTCCTCCACACACCCTACTATCAGTAAGATCTCCAAGGTATGGAACTGGTCAAGATGAGCTGCCCTCTATAGACCCCAATGATGAAAAGGATGAAGAGGAGATGGTGAGGAATGACTCTGAAGTGAGTGAAGAGAGTCAATACAAAAAGGGTCACCATGCTCCTAAAGAGGAAAAAGGATCTGGTTTGAGTAAGTCAAAGAGAAGGAACTTGATCAGAAGAGCAAAAAGAAGATCAAGAAAGGCTTAAGACATCAAGACCACCTTTGACCCCAAGCAAAAACAAGTATTCATCTCTGCAGGGTTTGAGGTGGGAAAGCTGAAGATTCTACCAAGACCTCTAGTACCAAGAGTTCTGCTTCAGCTTCAACTCACTCCAGCTCCAAGTAGAAGACTGATAAGCTGTGTGTCACTGCTACTCAGCCTGAACCACCCATCTTCAAAAGCAAGCCTCTCCCTAGAAAGCCTGCTACATTATCTGAAAAGGTGAAGAAGGAGAGGGGAAGTGTTCAAACTCAGTCTTCTTAAGAAAAGAAGATTCCCAGAAGGAAGCAAATGGACTGCATCATGTGCGGTAGTACTTCTCATCTGGCTAAGGATTGCTTCTACAATCCTATAAGTACTATCCACATGGTCAAAGAAATGGCTTCTGGGAAGAAGAAGGAAAAGAAGCTTCGGAAGGAAAATATATTTCCTTTGGAAGCTCCAAAATGAAGAAGAAGGCAAGTGAAAAACTGCCTTCGGAAGAAAATTTGGTCTCGGAAGAAAGGAATGCTTTCGAAGTACTGAAGCTTGCTGCAGTGAAAGCAAGATCTTTCGAAGGTCCAGTTTCCAAATCTTCCGAAGCTGCAAAAGCTTCCGAAGCTTTGAAGGTCAAGCCAAATTTTCCAAAGGCGGTGTGGAAGATGAAGGAAGACCGTGTGACTGAAGATTCTTCATCAGCAACAGCAAATGATCCTTAGAGCCTAAACATAGGATCATTTACTGTTTCATTACCTTCAACTCATTTTAACAAGCCCAAGACCAATGAGGCTCGGGTTTCCAAATGTAACTAAATCATCTCTTTTTGTGCAAGGACAGCCAAAGGCAAATAGAAATGTGTGGATCATTGATAGTTGCTGCTCTAGGCACATGACAGGCAATGAGTCCTTACTTCAAAACTTTGAAAGATTTGATGGAGGACCAGTTGCTTTTGGAGGAGATGCAGGAGGTTACATTACTGGCAGGGGCAAGGTTACAAATGGTAAGCTCAGCATTGAGAAGGTAAACTTTGTCCAGGAGCTTGGATACAATCTTTTGAGTGTGTCCCAATTTTGTGACCAAAAATATTATATGCTCTTTACTGAGCATGAGTGAATTTTTCTCAAGCCCAGGGTTGACATTCCTCAAGAGCATATTCTACTTAGAGCCCCCAGGAGAGGGAACATGTACAAGATGGATCTGCAGGAAATATCTCCCTCTTGAGAAGTTTCTTGCTTTCTGTCTAAAGCAAATATTGATGAGTCTTTCCTTTGGCATAAAAGAATGTGCCATGTAAACTTTAAAAACATGAATAAATTGATTAAGAATGATTTAGTAACTGGAATGCCAAAGAAAGAGTTTACAAGTGCTGACCACTGTGTTGCATGCCTGAAAGGGAAGCAACACAAAGTGTCTCACAAGCCAAAGGAAATAAACTCTAGCATTACTCCCCTACACTTGTTACATATGGATCTCTTTGGCCCCACCAGTGTAATGAGTCTAGGAAGGACCACTTACTATTTAGTGATCACAGATGATTTTACAAGTTTCACTTGGGTGTTATTCCTTAGAACTAAGGATGAAACCCTGAAATCTTAAAGAACTTCATTCTGAAAATTGAGAATCAATCTGATCACAAGGTCAAGACCATAAGATATGATCAATGAACTGAATTTAAAAACCAAATCCTTGATACATTTTGTGATGAAAAAGGCATTTCAAGACAATATAGTGCTCCCAGGACTCCTCAGCAAAATGGTGTTGCTGAGAGGAGAAACAAGACACTTATTGAAGCTGCTAGAACCATGTTGTCTGACTCTAAACTGCCTATCACCTTTTGAATAGCGTTTTAGTGGTTAAGACACATGGTAAGACTCCTTATGAACTATGGCATAAAAGGAGACCATTCATTGGTTTTCTCAGAACATTTGGATGTCCTTGCACCATCTTGAATACCAAAGTTCAAATAGCCAAGTTTGCTGAGAAATCAAATGATGGACACTTTGTTTGATACTCTTCTCAAGCTAAGGCTTATAGAGTATACAATCTCAGAACTAGAATAATTGAGGAGTCAGCCAATGTGACTTTCAATGAACACACACCCTGTGTAAAAGGTTCTGGTCCGGATTGGCTGTTTGATCTTGATTTAGTTACCAACTGTTTTAACAAGTATTGTGAGAATGTTTCAGGATCTATAGATAACAGATCAACAGAAGATCCTGATCCAAGATTTGAGCTGAGAAGACCAACCAAGAAGACTACTTCAGCTCCAGTGGTGACTAACCCTATAATTGAGGCTCCTATCAGCACAAGCATGACAAATACTACTGATTCAACTGAATTGCCTTCAAATTCCAGCTCAGAGGCTCAGAATTCAGGAGAAAGAACTTTTAATGCAGGAGGAACTGGAGGTGGTGACAGTGATCAAGAATTTCTTGATGCTGATAACCACTCCATTGAAGACAACATGAATGATGTCACACACTCATTGGATCAAGTTTCTCTTGATAAGTGTGCTGATGTGGTGGGAGACACCTCATTGCCAGATCAGAATTTCTCTAATTTAGATCTGTCCAACCAACTTGCTGTGATCCCTCAACTTCGGATCCACAAGTCACATCCCACCACAAACATCATTGGAAATGTTGACTCAGGGGTAAGAACAAGAGGACAAACTCATGATAGCCATGTTTGTCTACATTCTTGTTTCTTATCCCAGATAGAGCCGAAGAAAGTTAATGAGGCTTTGAAGGATGGAAGCTGGATTGAAGCTATGCAAGATGAGCTGCTTCAAATCAGAAGACAAAAGGTGTGGAACTTATGCCCTCTTCCTTAAGGGAAGACTGTCATAGGTACCAAATGGGTATTCAGGAACAAGAAGGATTATAGGGGGATTATCATCAAGAACAAGGCTAGACTGGTTGTCCAAGGATACACTCAAGAAGAAGGGATTGATTACACTGATGTCTTTGCTCCAGTTGAAAGACTTGAAGCTGTAAGAATATTCCTGGCTTATGCTGCATCCAAGGATTTCAAGGTCTACCAGCTTGATGTGAAATGTGCTTTTCTCTATGGGGTGATTGATGAAGAAGTTTATATCAAACAACCACCTGGCTTTGCAGACCCAGATCATCCTAATTATGTCTGCAAGCTAGATAAAGCTCTATATGGACTGCATCAAGCTCCAAGAAAGTGGTATGAGACACTATCAACATACCTCTATCAACATGGATACAAAAGAGGTACTATTGATGGGACTCTCTTCATCAAAGAAAGGGAATGACACACTGCTAGTTCAAATAATGTAGATGACATCATCTTTGGTTCAACTAATCCAAAGCTCTGTAAAGACTTTGAGATGCTGATGAAGAATAGATTTGAAATGAGTGCCATGGGGAACTCAGTTTCTTTCTAGGAATTCAAGTGAAGCAGGTTGAAGATGGCATCTTCATTAGTCAGTCAAAGTATGTACAGGACATACTTACAAGATTCAAGATGACTGACTGTAAGGTTGCAAAGACACCCATAGCCAGAAACCACTCCCTTGGTCCTGATCTTGAGAGGGAGTGTGTTGATGAACCTTACTGCTAGCAGGCCTGATATTATGTTTGCCACATGTATATGTGCAAGATATCAAGCCAAACCCAAGATGTCACACCTAATCACTGTCAAAAGGATTCTCAGATACCTTAAAGGTGCTCCAAATATAGGCCTTTGGTATCCAAAGAATTCAGACTTTTAACTGTATGCTTATACAGATAGTGATTACGGTGGGTGTAACATGCTCGCAAAGTCCACATCTGGGGGATGTCAATTCCTTAGTGGAAGGATAGTCTCTTGGCAATGCAAGAAGCAATCTTGTGTGTATGCATCAACTGTTGAAGCTGAATACATTGCTGCTGCAAGCTGCTGTGCTCAAGTGCTTTGGATTCAGAATCAGATGCTAGACTATGGGTTCAACTTCAAGGAGACTCCCATCCACATAGACAACAACAGTGCCATCTCTATTACAAAGAATCCTGTGCAGCACTCAAGGACCAAACACATCAACATCAGGTATCCTCTGATTAGGGATAATTTTGAAAATGGATTGATCAAACTAATCAAAGTTAACACAAATGAACAATATGATGATCTGTTCACAAAGACATTTGATGAACAGAGATTTAAATATCATACAAATTGTGATGATTAACTTTGAATAGATTTTCTTTAATAACTTAATCAACTTTATTTCCTAAAATTATGTGTCCTAAGTTGTCTATTAGATCACCTCATAAGCCCAGTTCTCTTTGGAAGAAAACTAACTTTTAACTGATATTCCTTAGATTTGTGAAAATTTACCTTCGGAAGAACTCAAATGCCTTCGGAAGAAATTTATGTCTTTAAATCATTTAACAGCTTATCTAAGATTTACCTTCGGAAGAAATTCTTGGAGTATCTTCCGAAGCTTAAATTTGTATATAAGCACTTAAATGCATTCAAAGAACAAATATCTTCCAAAGCAACTAAGTCTCGGAAGACTTATTCACTTCTTCCGAAGCCAAATTTTCAAAATTCTTTGAAATATCTTCCGAAGCAAAAATTGCCTCGGAAGCTTTGCTACAAAGCTTCAAAGCCAAAATTGTCTTCGGAAGTTTTACAACTTCCAAGAAAACTAACTTTTTGGGCGCCTTTTTCAGAAGTAGGACCCACTTGCGGATTTCAAAGTTTATCTTTTTGTCATAACTTTGTCTCAAATCCACAACATATATCTTCCAAACGGTTCTATTTCGTCTCTCTACTCTCACTGATCCTTACCCTAAATTTACCCCCAAATTTCATCTTCTTCTTCCTTTCTTCACTGTAAAGCTTCCTCAAATGGCCAACATTGATCGTCGCAACGACCCTGATTTTCCATGCACCTACACAGGCAACACAATCAGGTTGCCCTGTTACACTCTGAGAAGGATCCAAGCTTCTCAGATGTGTGTAGGTACCTTTCTTCGTCTCACTACTTCACCTCCCTTACAATTGATCCTCCTCTCTATGAGGATCAGTTGCTTGAGTTCTGGAGGACCTGTCAAGAGGTCACCATGGATGGGAGAAGGCACTGTCTGCTACAGTGCAGGGGAGGACAGTTTTCATCACTCCGGTCATCATAAACACCCATTTGCAGCTGGATGATGAAGCAGGTGAGCTGTCCTTTCCCAAATCTGCTGTCAACCACTCCTTTTAGTAGATGGGCTATAAAGGTGACTTCTCAGTCAAAACCTTCAGGAAGGATAAGGTCTCATCTCAATGGAAATACCTCCTCCATGTCGTCATTCACAGCCTTTCTAACAAGCATGGAGGATGGGATCAAGTTCCAGAAGACCTCTCCTTTATAGTCCATGGGATGGTACAAGGGGTCAAGTTCAGGTACTCTCAGTTTGTATATACTAATTTACTTGCAAACTTGGACTCCTTAGAGTATTACATGTTCCCTAGGTATGTTTAACACATTCTCAATTGTGAGTTGGGACCATAGTTGAGGGGAACAGGTAATATTCTTAAAATAGGAGAAATAAGGCCCGGCATCTTCAAAATCTTGAAGAAGCCAACTGTTGGCTTTTCTGGGGTAGAAACAGCCCTTGTCCCAAAAATGTTTGAGCTCATTACTTAGGGTGAAAACCTAGCAGCACCAGCTAGTGTTGAACCAACACCCTCCACCTCTCAACCACCTCAAACACAGCCTACGATCATTATCACCTACAAAAGAAAATCCCAACAAACCCCTACACTTGCTACTGAGCATGTGCAGGCCTCCATATCAGAACCCATATAGGAGGAAGTGGAATCTCGAGCTCCCACTTCCCCTGAGGAGCAGACCACTCCCATCTTTCCACCACTCAGTGCTGAGGTTCCTCATGCTCAGCCTGATGAGCTCACAACCCCACAAACAGCCTTAAGCCATCACTCTGAGTCTTAATACTCTAGTGATCAACCTTTTAGGGAAAGCTACCATCCCCAACCTCTTGATCTAAACCGCCCCATTCCCAGCCTTGTCTTCTATTCTGATGAAGATTTGGGATTCAGTGAGTACCATGAGTCTCTCCTTTCTTCCCATACTCAAGGAGAGATGGGTACTCCTGCTTCCCCCATCTCTAGCCCACATCAACAACCCCCTACTGAGGTGGATCATCCTAAACTTATTCAGGAAATCCATATGGCAGAGGCTATCATTTTTGCAAGTGATAACATCACTAGGACCTCTACCATGGCAACCCGGCCTCTTGACACTTCTCTGGAAATTATCATTGGATAGGGGAAATCCAGCAGCCAAGAAACCCATACTGGTGGTGAGGAAGAAGACATAGGTCCAATTCTCTCATCCCCCAATGATTTTTCATCTGAAGATGAGGGGAGTTTGCAACAAAAGGTGCACAAACTGTCACATCTTAGCACCTATTTTGTTTCAAAGATAGCTCACCTGGAATCTCAGGTGACTATCTTACAGAAGAGGGTCAATGACCAGCAACTTGAGATCACTGATCTCAAGGGCAAGTCAGCTGAGAGACCCATGAGAACAACTCATCCAGGTCCACAAGAACCTGTGGATGTCATGGATCAATCTCCCAGCTCACCTATGCCAGAGGGTGATGCTACCAAAAAGGGGGAGAAAATTCTGACAATCACAGAACCTGGGAGTTCTTCCTAGAGTATGGACATAGAGGAATCACCATCCTCTCTTGCAGATGTTCATACTCAGCAACCTCCTCTAGACAGTGATCTACATTTGCTCATTCAACAACTGTTTGAGGAGGGAATACCAAGAGCAATGTCTGCCCCTTCTGAGAACCCAATCTGGGGTTGGGGTATGACAGTAATAGGAGAGCTCTTGTGATCTCTAGAGCTCAGGGTCAACTAGAAGTTCTCAACATTTCACACCTGAGTTTCTATGAGAGCATCAACTTGGTAGATCTGCCACTTGTCAACCCAAGCAACAACAGACAAGCAGCAAGATTGGCAGAAAGATCCAAGACAGGGTGCTAAGGAGTTTAAATTGAGATCAAAATTATATAGACAGAGGCTAGCAGGTGAGATCTTTGGTCAACTGGATGTTGAGGTAGACCCGGAGATTAGCTTCAAAGGGAAAACCTTGACTGAAGGCCCAGAGGTTGAACCTGTGAACCTTGAGACAAGATCTCCCTCTGCACCCATTACCCTCAGTGAAATACCAGCTGGTGATGGTACTTCACAACCTCTCTCTGGCCAGAGCTTGACAGCTGAACCAAGCAATGAAGGCCAAAGCTCTCTCCAGCCTGAGTCACCAAAGACTGTGGTTGACAAAGGCAAAAGCAAACTGACTCCTGAGGAGATTGAGGAGGAGAAAAGAGAGAGGAAGAGGAAGCTAAGGGTAGAGATTTCAAGTGGTTCCTTAGGGTTTATGGAAGTTGCAATCAGGGCTGCCCCTAGGCTAAACACTCAGGAAGATGAGTTAAGGGCAGCCAGGCTAAACTGCCTGGGAACCAGAAACTATAATGTTGATGAACTCATCTCTCTCCCCTTAGATGAGCTGAATGAACTGGCTGACACAGAGCTATCAAAGGAGAGGAAGGAAGCAGAGGATGCAGCACTGCTCCTTAAGCACAAAGAAGAAATGAGGATGAAAAGACTCTACAAGAACATTCCTGTCCTCTCCCCAGTTCAAGAAAGTCCTGAACCAGAGACTGTGCCCACTGAACAACCTCAGGTAGCAACTGAAGAAGAAAGACTAAAGATGATCAACTACTTGAGTGCCACAGGTCTCTATCAGGCAGATGCACTTCTTCCCTTACCATCTGAGTACATATTGTTTGAATACAATAAGCAGACGGAAGAAAAAGCTAAAAGAGAAAAACAAGCTGAAAAGAAAAGATTAAGGGAAGAACCTGTAAAGTCAAGGGCTATCATCCACAAAAGCCAAAAGAGTCTGCTGACAGACAAAGGATGATGAGCTTCTTGAAGCTGTATGGATTCTCCGAAAGGAGGCTTGGTCCTATGTCTCTATCCACAATGGATGAGCATATTAGAGTGATCAAGCAGAAGATAAAGAAGGGAGAGCTGGTGGACTTGCATTCTCCACCAAGTCCAGCTCAACCTGAAGTTGAGGTGAAGGTTGAACCCTCTGAGACAACACAACCTGAACTTGGAGCTGCATCTCAGCCAACTTCATCTTTGATCCACAGCAGGGTCCTCCTCTCACTCCTTCTGAACCTATGAGAGAGGAGATCCTAACTGAGAGGGACTCAACTAAACAACCTAGTACTCAAGACCAGTCCTCTCAGTTAAAATCATTAGGGAGAAGAAAAAGGATGGCCAGAAGATCAACCTCAAAGAAAATAGAAGAAAGGCATCCACCTCCCAACCTCAGGATGAGTCAGAGCATTCTGAGGGAGTGAAGAGGTTTCTCAACAAACTCCAATCATAGTAGAGCCTCTTGCTATGGGAAGACAAATTATGTCATGGTCTTATGATGAAGATCAAGACAGATGGTATGTCATAAGAGATCAGGATGGCATGCATGTCTATTCCATAAAAGACATGCTCAATCTTCCTCTACATGATCTCTTTGACATGAGAAGGTTCTATGTTAGTCTAAAGGATCCATAACTAATGATAAAGAAAGGTATGCTGAAGATCCTAATGTGGACTATCAAAATCTGAAGAACTTCTTTGTTTTGGTAGCATCAGCTTAGGGGGAGTTTGTAAGATCATCTGAAGATTATGAGGCTGATGCAACCAACAAGCCAGAACAACCAAGTCTTCCATGCATGCACTAAGGAACAAAGATGAACTAGCTTTGGAAGTCTTACACTCTCAAATGTGTCTAAGTTTAAGATCTTCCGAAGCTAACAGTTCAGAAGGAGTTACTTCGGAAGTTTCACACTCAAACAGAAAAATATTCTAAGTGTGAAATCTTCTGAAGCCAAAGACCAGCATCTTCCGAAGCCAAAGATGAAATCTTCCAAAGCTTCAGAGACAAAGTCTTCCAAAGCTACAAAGACTGATTTCTTCAGAGGACAGAGAAAATATGCTTTCTCTGAATCAACTTTTGATAAAGCTGACACACTTTCCTCTGCCTGCTCTGGTGGTTCACCTACTTTACACAAGTTGGTGAAACTTCCATGCTTTATCAAAAAGTAGAAATGGTCTTTGTTTGTAACTTACTTTACTTGTTCATGTAGACTTTTTGTATTAGGAAAAGTCAGTGAGCTATGGCATGTCATAGTCACTAGTCAAAAGGCAGTCTGCCTTTTGACTTTAGATTGATCTTGTTATCTAGATTAGTTAAATCCCAACTGTCTTTACATGTAAGTGACGGTTGTAGGTTGTAGTATAAAAGTGTCTCAGGTCCTTGTAATTTCTTCATGCTTTGTAACACTCGTAAAAGAACTTGAGATCAATATACAACATCCTTGAAAAACAATCTTGTGTTCTTGTGTTGTTCTTAGTTCTGTCTCTTTAATTTACTTGTGTTCTTAGTATCATCTATTTTAAGTTGCCAGTTCCCTATTTGAATTGTTAAGTGATCTAAGATCTCTCCTCAGTGTGAAACTAAGTGTTAAGTACCCTTACCAGGTCCTGCACAACATGATAGGTAGAATTAACGACAAGGATGATTGGGTTGTGGATTCGGGGGCTACCGAGCACACAACTTGCAGGGCCGATATCCTTCTAAACAACATAAAAAATTCTTACGAAAGACCTGTTGTGATCCCCAATGGTGACGCCATCTCAGTTGAAGGAAGAGGCGATTACTCCTTACCGGGTGGCACCAAAATTGAGGGGATCTTGCACATTCCTAAATTTAATTGCAATTTTTTGTCTGTTAGTCGATTAACCAAAAATCTACAATGAGCGGTGATGTTTTTTTCCCAATTTTTGTGTTATGCAGGGGCTCCGTTCGAGGACCTTGATTGGTGCGGGTGAGTGCCGAAAGGGGTCTTTACCGGATGTGGATCTTTGGAGATGAAAGAAGAGCAATGAATATTACAGTTGAGAAATGGCATAAAAGATTGGGACATGCATCTGAAGGGAAACTTACTAAAGTAGATTTTCGTAAGAATATTTCCTTTAGGACAAAGTTTGTGATTCTTGTGCAAAGGCAATACACACCAGGTCTTCTTTTCCTATTAGTTCAATTAAAACAAAAGAATGCTTTGAATTAATACATTGTGATGTTTGGGGTAAATATCGCACACCATCTTTTTCGGGGGCAAATTAGTTTTTGACGATTGTCGATGATTTTAGTTGCTCCGTATGGGTTTTTCTTATCAAGCATAAGAGTGATGCAAGTAAATGTTTAATTGATTTCCATAAGATGATTGGAAACCAATTTGAAAAAACCATCAAGAGAATTAGGTGTGATAATGGTGGTGAATTCACATCCAATTTCATGATTGATTTTTATAATAAGCAAGGAATTTTGTTAGAAACCACATGCCCTCACACACCCCAACAAAATGGTGTTGCCGAACGCAAACATAGACATTTGCTAGAGGTGGCTCGAGCTCTAAGGTTTGAAGCTAACTTACCGAAGAGGTTTTGGGGTGAATGTGTTTTGACGGCGGCTTACATTATTAATCGATTGCCTTCCAAGATCCTTGGAAATAAGACTCCATACGAACATTTACTCAATCAAAAACCGGAGTATGACCATATATGGATTTTGGGTTGTTTGGCTTATTATAGAAGCAATGAAACAAAAGGGATAAATTTGAAGTTAGGGGGAGACCTGGGATTTTTTTGGGTATCCACAAGGTACCAAAGGGTATAAAATATATGATATAGAAAATAAAAAAATTGTGATGACAAGAGATGCTAAATTTTATGAAGATAATTTTCCTTTCACTACTACATCACAAAGCTATAATGAGCATGAGGATGATATTTTTAATAATGGACCAGCCCATCTTATAAAGAATAAAAACAATGAGGACCATGAGATAGGCCACATAGAACTAGAGGAGGACCTAATCTCTAGTCCAAGACACCAAGGCCTAATAAATAGAAATGAAAGTATGGCCCAGGAGCAATTGTCATCAAGCTCACATCATGACACTTTTGAAAATAATGAGCACACTGTTTAAGATCAAACTAATATAGATATGGAAATAGGAAATTTTAATGTAGAGGATGCTACTACCCGATCCAAACAAGACCGTATACAACCAAGGCATTTCAAGGATTTTGTTGTGCAGTTACCCCCTTCGGTTGATCATGCACTCACCGCTCCCACTCAAGAGGCCTCAACGGTACACGCTATTACCAAATTTCTTTCTTATGATAATTTTTCACACTCACACAAAGTTTTCTTGGTGGCCATAACTTCCAACAATAAGCCAAACTGTTTTAAACAAGCCATGCAGGATCCACAATGGGTTGAAGCCATTAAAAAAGAAGTTCAAGCACTTGAACAAAATGAGACGTGGACTCTCGGGGCATTACCAGAAGGAAAGCGTGCCAAAGACTCAAAATGGGTCTACAAAATCAAGTACAAGCCAAATGGAGACATCAAAAGGTATAAAGCAAGACTCGTGGCTAAAGGCTATACACAAACTGAGGGAGTGGACTTCCACGACACCTTTGCTCCCGTAGCAAAACTAGTAACTGTGAGAACCTTACTAGCTGTCGCCATAAAGAAAAGTTGGGCAATTCACCAACTCGATGTCAATAATGCCTTTTTACATGGAGATCTGGATGAAGAGGTATACATGAAAATTCCCTAAGGTTTTGCTAAAGAAAATGAGACTAGAGTATTCCGGCTGCGTAAATCACTTTATGGGCTCAAGCAAGCTTCACGTAATTGGTACCAAAAGTTTACCACGGCTCTCCTTGCACTTGGTTTTAATTCATCCAAGTTCGACCACTCACATTTTATCTATAGGGAATGTACCACCTTCATTGCTAGTTTACTTTATGTTGATGTTTTACTCATGGGGAACAATTCTCAGAAGATACAAGAAATTAAAAGACACCTAGATGAGAAATTTAGTATCAAAGACCTTGGCGATTTAAAATATTTTCTCGGGATTGAAGTTGCAAAAACATCCGATGGTCTCTTACTAAGTCAAAGAAAATATACTCTTGATATCCTAGAAGATAGTAGAATGGAGGGATGCCGACCGAGTACTTTCTCCATTGAGCAGAATCTGAAACTCGACTTGGATGAAAATCAACCTAAGGTAGACGCCAATCAATATAGGCGTCTCATAGGACGATTACTATATCTCCAGGCCACTAGACCCGATATAGCATACACGGTTAATATTCTCAGCCAGTTTGTTGCTGACCCTTGACAAAACCACCTGGATGCCGCAACTAGGGTCCTACGGTACTTAAAAGCTACTTCTGGTCAAGGCATTCTTTTGCCACGAGAAGGGGGAACAAATTTGGTGGCATACTCTGATTTGGATTGGCTCGGCTGCCCTTTTACTAGGCGGTCAAGGACAGGTTATTTGTTACTTCTAGGTGGTGCTCCTGTCTCATGGAAAACCAAAAGGCAATCAGTAATATCACGATCTTCTGCTGAAGCAGAATATCGGGCTATGGCCACTACTGTCAGTGAAATTATATGGATGCGATGGCTTCTGAAAGAACTGGACGTTATACAACATGGGTCAACTTCTCTTTTTTGTGATAACCAAGCTGCTCGTCACATCGCCAATAATCCCGTGTTTCATGAACACACTAAACACGTTGAGATGGACTGTTACTTTGTTCGCGAAAGAGTTGAATCCCATGAAATACGACCTACGCAAATCGATACAAAGCTACAACTTGCAGACTTATTCATGAAGGGTTTAGGTGCTCAACAACTGCGTTTTCTACTTGACAAGCTGGGCACTCGTGATCTACATGCTCCAGCTTGCGGGGGAGTATAGGATTTGGTCAACTTTCGTCTCTATTATTTCCGTGACTACCGTGATCACCCAATCCATTCCCAATTTATCTCCTAACATGTAGCTTTCCTTTCTAGTTTTTCCCATCAATGTATTATATATTATCTTCTTCTTTGTTCCTGTTTCAATCATCAATAAAAGAATACATACATGAAGCATTGCTTGTGATATCAAAATTATGATATATTAAGTTAATGGGGGTAAAATGGCAAAAAAACACAAAAAACGGCTATATAGCTGTTACATAACGATTATTTTCTTGGAAACCGGTTTGGGACCGGTTTGGAAACCGGTTTGGGACCGGTTTGGAAACCGGTTTGGGACCGGTTTGGAAACCGGTTTGAAACCGGGCCCGAACCGGTTTTTTTGGCCATGGCTACTTGCAAAGACCAACCATGTAATTAACTCTAAATCTAAGTTGAAAGCCGGTTTTCGAATTGTGAGATCCCTCGAGTGTTGGTGAATTACAAACCCTGCAGGAGCCGCCAAATAACACTCTTTCGGGAAATCGCCCCCAAACCCCTTGTTCTCTTGCTTCTTCTCCTCAGGGATGCCTTCCATGGCTACAGGAGACCGAAGAAACTTCAACTTCAACTCCAACAACAACACCAATCGTCCTCAATTCACTAATGCCGATCACAAGTCCGATGCCCTTACCAGGTCAATTTGAAACACACACACATACATACATACATACATATCATGTAGTATAATACATCCTAATTACTGAACTAATATTCTCTCAGGAGACAGAAGATTGAGCAACAGAGAAGGTCTCTACCCATTGCTTCAGGTACATCTATCCTGTTCATCGCACTTGATATAGGAATTGCTTAACTTTTTATACATATTGTATTTCTTTCTATTGCTTACTGCAAGTTCAGTGAAATTAGAAATTCCCCTTGAACAGTTTAGTTTTTCTTGCTGTGAGCTAATTGGAGTTAACATTTGTTTTCCTAATGGCTAATACTGTAATACATAAATTAAGTGTGGCTGAGCCCTTATGCTGAAGGTTTTCTATTGCTAATATGACACTCTTTGTTTTTCTGATTCTTATATTCTTTAAAGTGATTTCTTTGTACAACTTTATGCCTTTTTTTCCTTCTCCTAATTGATCATTGTAATTTGTTTAGTTGAGAAAAGGCTTGTAGAAGAGGTCCGGAAAAATGATACCTTGATAATTGTTGGTGAAACCGGAAGTGGGAAGACAACACGTAAGCTTTTATCATCCTTTTATTTCTCTGCTTTGGCTTCATGTCTTTGTATATAAATCACTATGTACATGTTTATGTGTTTCCAGGATGCAGACTTGTAACGCATATGTTCATTGTATCTTTTCCATGTTAAAAGTGTAAAACTTAGAAAAACCACATGGCAAATTCAGTTTGCTGTTTGGTTTATGTTAAGGGCCAGTAAAAGTGCAGTGCATATAACGGAAGATCCCTTTTCTATTGTTTTTTTTTGCTGAATACTTGATACGGTGCAGTATTACATGTTTTAGACATTCATTGAACCCATATGCTAACATATTCATTGTATGGATTTTATTCCAACAGAATTACCCCAATATTTATACAACGGAGGATTTTGTCAAAATGGAGGAACAATTGGAATCACTCAACCAAGACGTGTTGCTGCAGTAACAGTTGCAAAACGTGTAGCTGAAGAATGCGGTGTAGAATTGGGCCAAAAAGTTGGCTACTCTATTAGGTTTGAGGATATGACCTCGATTTCGACCAAGATTAAGTACATGACTGATGGACTGCTACTAAGGTTAACATATAAATAGTTAAAACCATATAACAGATTATTATTTGCATGGTATTCAAAAAGTTTATGCTTCATATGCTCACAGGGAAGCACTTTTGGACCCTTATCTTTCAAGGTACTCAGTTATAGTTGTTGATGAAGCTCATGAAAGGACAGTTCAAACTGATGTCTTGCTAGGTTTGCTTAAAGGTGTACAAAAGAAGAGATCTCAAAATTCTAGTGGGTCATTTAATAATTATGATCATGTGAAGAAGGCCAACAATGTGAAAGATGAATCTAATGAAGTCAGAAAATTAAATCCATTGAAGTTAATTATCATGTCTGCTAGTTTGGATGCACGTGGGTTCTCTGAGTATTTTGGTGGTGCAAAAGCTGTTCATGTATTGGGACGGCAATTTCCTGTAGATATTTTGTACACGGCCCAACCTGAGACAGACTGTTTGGATGCAGCTTTGGTTACCATATTTCAGGTATTGCTTGATAATTTCCATTTTTCTCTTCACAATTGCTGTTTTGTTATTGACCATTTTTTAAAAAATTTTAGATTCATTTGGAGGAAGCCCCTGGTGATATACTTGTATTTCTATCTGGTCAAGAAGAGATTGAATCTATTGAGGGTCTTGTGCGTGAAAATCTCAAGAAATTACCTGAAGCCAATCAGAAACTCTTAATATTTCCATTATTTTCTTCTCTTCCATCAGAGAAGCAGTTGAAAGTTTTCACTCCTGCTCCAGCTGGATTTAGAAAGGTAAAAATATGCAGCATTTTGTGTGATCAAATATATATGTACCTTATTGTCTGATCATGATGTTAGTTTTTATTTAATGTTATTGTTAGGTTATACTGGCAACAAACATTGCTGAAACTTCTGTAACAATACCTGGAGTCAAGTATGTTATTGATCCCGGATTGGTGAAAGTGCGCAGTTACTCTCCTGATAGTGGGATTGAGTCTTTGATTGTTGTTAAAACTTCGAAAGCTCAAGCTCTTCAAAGAAGGTCAGTAACGCACATTAAACTATGCTTGAATTTCAAGTTGCATTTCTTTTGGATTGAATACACACACAAAGAGGGATGTTCGATGCCTAACTAAATTTACGTACAGAACTATAAGAACCAAACATTTGTACTCCTTGCTTTCAATGTTGTAAAAATCACTAGGCGCTAGTCGGGCGGTGAGACACCGACTAGGGATTAATCGGATTGGAGTTTTTATATATAAATTTCAGTTATATATATAGAAACAAACATTTTTACATGTAATTTTAATACAAATGTTCAGATTTATATATACACACATATTTGGCCCGCAATTTCATGTTTTTCCCGAAATTTCTGAGATCCCGCCAGAAATTTTGCATCTAGCTGGAATCTGGCCAGAAAGTCGCCGGAATCTGGCCGGAGAGTTGCCGGAATCTCGCAAAAACCAATGATTTTTGGCCAATTAGGACCGGCTAGGTACGATTTTGACCAAGAAGCAGAAAAAACACAGTTGACCAACTTTGACCGCCTAGAAAAATTGATCCTATTAGTAGCGATTAATTCCGATTAGTGCCGCCTAGGACCGACTACCGATTTTTGGTACCGATTAGCTGAAATCGACAAGGTAATGGGCGACTACTGATTAATCCCCGATTAATCGGCCCCCAAATTTGATACACAAAGCAGTTATGCATCCGCATAACCATTTTTCTTTCCCTTTCCCCCTACATCTATTGTGGTTCTTACGGTCTTATTGAGCATGCTTGTATACTATATAGGGGATGGTTCATAAGAAAACCAATAGTTATTAGGAAACCAAAGAAAATCATAGTAGCCACTGATATATATATATATATATATATATATATATATATATATATATATATATATATATATATAAATTACTTATACGTTGAACATACATACAGGAATGAAGAGTGTTACATATACGTAACACTATATCGAATGAAAAATTGTTACATATACATAACCTATGCGTGGCATGTAAACCTATGTTAGGGTTTTCATTTGATCCCAATCCCTATCTATATATACACACACACATATAGAGGGTAATAATAAAAATCTATAAATTATGTGATTGCTTTAATTGGTTTTCTCATGTTTTCACTTTTCACATAACCTTGTGGTTTTCTTATGAACCCTCCACTACATATATAAGATGGGAACGTAGTTGAATTTTAATTTATTTTCCTAATGTTGCAGTGGACGTGCAGGGCGTGATGGACCTGGGAAATGCTTTCGTCTTTATCCAGAAAGTAGATTTGAAGGACTTGATGATTCCACAGTGCCAGAGATCAGAAGATGCAATCTTTCAAATGTTATTTTGCAACTCTTAGCTCTTGGGGTTGATGACATAATTGGGTTTGACTTCATGGAGAAGCCTGATACGTAAAAAATTAATTCTTTTTATGCAAGACTATCTGCATACTTTCATACTTTGTAAGCAAGGTAAACAAAACTTATTACTTTTATGAGTGTAGGATGGCTGTGATCAGATCACTGGAATTACTGTACTTATTAGGGGCATTGACAGATGAAAAGAAACTGTCAGATCCAATTGGACATCAAATGGCTCGTCTTCCATTAGAACCTAATGATTCAAAGGCACTAATTTTAGCCAGCCAGTTTGACTGTTTGGAAGAAATGTTAATTGTTGTGTCAATGTTATCAGTGGAATCCATCTTTTACGTTCCTCGTGACAAATTAGAAGAGGTATGCACCACCTTCCCATTTTAATCATGTTAGATTGCTATGAGCTAAAGATTCTAACTGATGTCTTTTTGGCAGTCACGTACTGTTATTAAATCTTTCTCAAGCCCAGAGGGAGACCATCTGACGTTAGTTAATGTGTTTCGTGCTTCTATGGAGTTTTTGGAGAAGAACAAGACAGAGAATGGTAACAAAAAGGCTGAAAAGAATTTGAGGAAATGGTGCAAGGATAACTTCATAAATAACCGTTCATTGAAGCATGCCGGTGACATTTACAAGTTTGTTAATTCTCATCTCTATTCTCTAATACTGAAAGTTTCAGTCTGAAACACAATCGAATCACATATGATACTCACATGTCATCTGGAATATTTTGTGATCGAAAAAGGGGGCGACGCCCTAGAAACTTGCATAACATCATATTTACCCAACCATAAAATTAAAATCAAATATACCCATTTAAATACTTAAATTTTCATATTTATTCATTTGATTAGATACAACTTATAATATGACCATTTTCCCTTTATCTTTCTTGCCGCTCTCCAAACTTTCATATACTAATGCAAATCTTAAGGGAATAGTAATAACCTTTTGTTGGGTACGTATGATACTATACGAAGTTTTGAGGAGTATGAAACTACCCCCAAAAATGTTGTACCCAACTTTTGATATGCTATATTGTTATGCCATTATATAGGCCAGGACGCATAATGATTATTTGTTGGTTTCCTGTAGTCAAATTCGGGAAAATGTAGTACGAATGGGGCTTAAGATATCTTCATGTGGAAATGACATGCTTCAGCTCCGCAGATGCCTTGCTGCTTCATATTTCCTGAATGCAGCGTTAAAGCAGCCTGACAGTACATACAGGTGAATAACTCACCATAACAATTTTTACATCTTTATAAGAGATACATATTTACCATAAGAGTTTGCTTAAACAGACTCCAGAATAATAGTTGTGTTTAGTAGGTTGTGTTCATGAGTTGGTGTGTCGAACATGAAATTGTGTCAGGCACAAGAAACCAAACATGACATGCTATTTACGGGTTGACATGAACATGATGCGTCTAACTAGATTTATTTATTTGTTTTTCTTTTGCATATTAATACTTTAAAATATCAAATTTACAACAAACATTATAAAAATATATGTGTTTGTATGCATATAACAATTATGTTTAGACTGAATGTGATGTTAATTTCTCTTTTTAATCTTTTAGAGTTTGGCATAAATTACCCAACCAGTTTCAGCTATGAAATAAAACACATTAAAAAAAAGTAAACGGATTTAACACGTCAACCCACGAACCCACCAGGTTGACTTGTTTATCCTAACGTGTTTGCGGGTTAGACTTGAACTGATCCTTACCCATCTTAACAAACCCGAACCCTTGACTTTTGTGCTAGGTTCTTGTCATGTATGCATGTAGCATAAGAACTTCATATCTCAAATATGTAAAATTTCAGCTTGCAAATTTGCCCAAAGAAAGAAGGAATATTACATTAAATTGTTATCTTAAGGTTATTTGTGAAAGGGTATTAAATCTGGGTTTATAATTGGCAGGGTTTTGGCTAATGGTCAGATTGCAGAGATTCACCCAACTTCTGTTTTACGGCGTACAAAGCCTGAGTGCATAATTTTCTACAATTTAGTTCAAACAACACGTAATTATGTACGCAATGTTACTAGAATTGATTATTTGTGGCTAGCTGAGCTGGCACCTCAATGTTATGCGTTGAAGGACGACTAGAGCTAAAACCAGATGTTAAAACAGAGGTGAGTTCAACATCTTGTCTTGATTGAAGAGGCATCTGTGGTTCTGGTTAGTTCAATATTTTGTCTGTGTGAATTGAAATGGAGGATGATGCATGCAGTCGTTGAATTGTTGTGTCAAGTTTCACTATCTCAGGGTCTCACATATGCGTTTTTGTTTAGTATCTTTTCTTTTTCTCTCTTTCTCTTTTAACCGAAACACAAGAAAATGCGGTGCATTGTTGATGGCATGGAGATTGGCAAGTGGATGAGATGATCATGGGCATTTGCATCGAAGAGTGGGGGCGTATTCGGCTCTTTAAAGTAAATGTAAATGGCTGATTTGAAGTTGAACCTTGAAATTATGAAAACACAATTGTTTTAATTTAATCTAGAGTTAAGAACCTGATGCTACATCTCTTGTTGGGAAACGGTTGTTCCTTAAAACTAAGGATTTTTTGGCCCTATTGACCTTTTTAATATAAAAAACTAGAAACGATGTATGTATCATTGTATCTTTTGTTAAAACTGGTGAATGTCAATATCACGTGTATAGTTATTAGTATTAAAGATATCAGTTATAGCCTGATACGTTTAAAATCGGTTAATCAGAACAGGCTGATGGATGGTAAACAGTAAACACTAAAGGTGGTGTGAATACTGAATAGGTCTTACATGGGATTTGGGGTCAAACATATGAATAACATTTAAACCGAGTATTTATTAAATGCGTTACATTTTCAACCCAGACACTTGTTTATAAAGTTGTTATAAATCACCCCTAGCCCAAATGCAATAGCAGAAGGCACATGGTTTTATTCTCAAATCAGTCATATGCCTAGACATACATAACCGATGACCCTAAACAAGTAAATATAAACACCTTCGACAATGGTTAAGTTGACAACTTGGTAAAAAAGAAGAATTTGTGTTGTGGGTCAATTTTACTTTTTGGCTTTTTAGAACCCAAGACATCTATACTTTTTGTCTAGTGATTTCTGCCTTAACCAACACAACAGTTATTACATTAATAATCGCTTGTTATACAGAAAAGCATGTATAATTTAAGGAGGAAAAAATGAGCCTCATGACGAGAGAGGTGGGCTTTTCAGGCTGCTTCCCTTTTAGCGACTTCCCGTCCATGCTCTTGAATGCAACTTTGCATCTCTATCCTTCATCATTCTGTCTTCAATGTCCACATCCAAAGCTTCCTTCAATTCCTCTTCGAATTTTTCAACCACCGCCTTTATCCTCGACGACATTGTTGATTCTCACCACAGTTGAAGATTCACGGGAAGAGGCTTAACTTTGGAATTGACATTGGAATCGAAGGAGGCAGAGACTTAACTTTGGAATTCGAATCGAAGGAGTCAAGTTACGCTGATTTTTCATTTTGTGAGGAAGCTGAATCTAAATTTAAATAATACCAACTTCAACTTTTATGCATTTCCATTCCCTCACAAACGACTTATGACTCGGGGTTAGCGGTGCACCAAGCGGATTTTTTAAGGAACCAAGCGGTAGGAGAGGAACAATACTTATGTGGAAACAGAAAAAGGTTCGGTTCTAGCGGGGCAGAGCAATTTATTTTTAATATAAAAAATATAACTTTAAACAGCGTAAAGTTCATTTTCTTTTATTTTAAATAGTTTACGATGTAAATAATATTTCGTAAAGATAACAAAATTTTAAGAAGTAACACTATTTTTTTTATATTTGTCATCTTCATTGTCTTATTCGTAGGACGCACTAAAACTATGTTGAACGAATCGTCATAATGTAGGCGAGTTCTTTGCCAGATAAACAAGAAGCAAGCCCACCATTGACCTCTTCGTTTTGTATACGATCTATCGTGTTCAAGTGATCCTTTAAAAAGAATGTACATCTCCACCAACTTCGGAGTGAGTAGTTCTTCTATATATAATATCCTACGAGTATGAGTAGACGTAGATTCCGAAGCTAGCATAAAAGCTTGGATGGTTAGTAACTTAAGGGCCATAATGGATAGAATCAAAATTATTCAATTACTAGCTTATCTAGCTCATTGGTTAGGCAGAAATGTTTAATTATTAGCTTGTTCAATTCAACCCATTTCATTAGCCCTTTCTCCCATGGCTTGTATGATGATGGTATCCCACCAACCCCAGTTCTCAAGCACAAAGGAATGGGCAGCTACGGGTGTTCATCGGTTGTTTTGTTTAATTTGTTTGGTATGGTTTGAAATTTTTTAGGCATAACCGAAAACCAAACCGAAATGAATTGGAAATATGCCTAACCGAACATAATTAATTCAATTTAGTCCAGTTTCATCTAAAAACTAAAAAAAATCAAATGCACATGTTGTTTCTTCACTTTAACTGTCACCAAATTAAAATTAACTGTATTAGAATCATCCTCCATGTATATTTTCAAAAAATATATATCAAATATTTAAACTCTTGAAATGTTAAAGAATATTATTTTTTAAAACATAACTAGTTGACTTTAATTATTTAAGAATTAAAATTTTAGATTGAGTTTTGATACTGTAGGTTGAGGTGACGTATAAAATAGTAAAACCAATTTGAAAAGTTTGGTCCTTAGGGTAGTTGGCTAAACTAACAATTACAAAAAAAGGTATACAAATTATAACATATTAAAGTCAGTTAAATTGGTTAACCGAAAACCAAAATCATAAATAGGTTTTGGTTAGGAACCAAATCGAAAACCGATTCATAATCCAGTGTGGTTTTTTCCGGTTACGGATGTGGATCAGTTTTTGGTTTCTTTCAAATAAATCGAAAACCTAAGGGTGATGTAAGATTTGTTTACATTCTACACTTCTTAGACTCCATATAGTCTTACCATAAATGAGATGTAATTGGTATTATTATGGTTATGTAGTTTGCACTTATTATAATTTTCATTTGATTGTAGCACATGAATGAGATTAGTGGCTTCATTAGGTGACATTATTTCTCTGATACGTGGTATAAGTTGGCAACTCGATACACACATACATATACCAACATACATTTATACAACGACAAACTCAAAACAGGCCTAGATCTAGAAAACATAACAACAAAACAATCTCACATGAACGTAAGTTCATCACCATCGAACCAAACGACCCCAGAAGAGCTTCGATCAGACTCCTCGTGGATGCCGTACATAAGTTTTGGTTTTGATAACAAAACCTACTAATCCAAATAACAAAGGGTCGCACTTGAGGAGATATCCAGATACAGGATTGGTGCCACCAAAGGTGGCTATAGATAGCCACCGATGACATCCACCGCTAGCAATCTTCTCCAGGTAACTTCGACAACAACCGCTAGAAAAACCCCACCCACAAGTGAAATGACAAATAAGAGGCGGGGAAACAATAGAAAGTCCCGAGTCGCCAAAGCCACCGACACGGCGACACAGACATAGATATCTAGAAAAAAAAGAATAAGGTTAGTGATGCCACACAAGATGCCTGATAAAACGACGGCTAGGCCAGCTCTTCAATCGCCACCGAAACTCTCACAGAAGTTTGATATCGTGACCAACAACAGATGGAAACCCTAGCCAAAAGCAACCAGAAGCAAGACAACATACAGGAGGCGTGGACACGACAACCACATTAGAGCGGCCATTACCTCCATCGCTGCTGGTACCATCAAAGAAACCTCGTCTTTCCAAAAACAAAAAAGTGAACCAACGAAAACCCCATTCAAAATAGACCTGAAGTAAGACGACACACAAGAGGTGGGGAAACGACAACCAAGCCAGAGCGGTAACCGCATCCGCCACGTCCAAGACTTGTCACACCCCAACCGATTGCGGAGTTCGGGCGGGTGAATGTGAATTGATTGATCATAACACATGGTATTAAATGCGTTAAAATAATATTAATCTCAAATTAGTATTGATAAATACTAACTAAAACATTCATTACAACCAAACAATAATCAAATAAATATAACAATTGTCTTTTATTACGCTAGGTCCAAAACCCTAGATGTAACTTGAATGTAATCCAACTAAGCTACATTTCCTGTAATCATATGAAGAAGTAACAATTCAGTTAAGGAATTAGCCGGTGAACAAACATAGGTTTTGCATACATATATAAATTGACTAAAATGATTGAAACAATTCAATTCAAATGATAATGTCAAGACTTATAATGCAATAGTGTAACATAGAAAACAAACCAAACACAATCAAACCTAATGATTGGATTGACTCGGTCCATAGACAAAGCATTGTGATAGAATGTGTGAATCCAGTTTCAATTACCACTTGAATAATCAAATAGGATGGGTTTGTTAAACCAATAGATCTACCATTGTTACCGTGGTTATATAAATTAATGATTGTGTTAACATCTAGTTTATCTAACCATGAACACATAATTACAAATAATAACATAACATGTTTAGAATTGAATTTTGAATTGAATAACAATGATTGAATAAGTGTCACATGATTTTCCCAAATAATAAGACAAAAAAATGGGCTATGAATACTTACTTGATAATTAAGTGTGGTTTGAATAATATCAATGTTAGACTAGACATCAACAGTTTTATTCACGGTTAACCTAAGAATAGATGTCCTAAGATTAGAATAATAAGATGACATAAGGACTAGATGTTGATTAAGGTTTCAATTGAGATCTAGGTTTAATAAATAGTTTAAATGATATAACTAAGTTATTATATATCTTGATTAAATAAAAATACAATAATTGAAATTGAAAATACTAGTGAATCATTAGTGAGATAGAATTTTAAATATAGTTAAATATTTAATTTACAATAATAAAGTTTGAATGTTAAATGTGAAAAATAATTATTTTATTTATTTATTTAATAACTTGGTGAAAATAATTAATTGAATAATTGATTATTTAAATGATAAATGAATCAAAATTATTTAAAATAATTTTTATAAAACTTAAAACTTACAAATGATTTTATAATAATTTTATAACATTTGCAATCTTTAAAATAAAAACAATATATTATAATTTTTGGAATGTTTCGAAAATTATTAAATAAATTTTGAATCAGTTTTAATGCACAAAACAATTTTTATATTAATATAAATATATTAATAGTTTCTGTAATGAAATAATAAGGAAAAAGTGATTTAAAAATAATATGGGGATGATCGGAGTCGAACTCGAGTCCCCACTACATTATGGGATTGAATAACGGGTGTGCTGATGCCCAGAAGTTGTTATAATTTGGTATTTGAGTTATAAATCTTTTAATTACAAAGACCCCCAAATTCATATGAACCTTAAGGCTGAATTGATTCAATCGATCATCAATTCGATGTTGTTAACTAAATCAAGCATGGGTCTTTGATTCTCCATGTGAAAGAGAGTACATTAACATGTTTATTTACCTGGTTTGATGTTTAGATGAATGATATTAGAAGAGAATAGATTACGGCCGGAGGTGATGTCGATTCAAGATGCTAAGATTGGTGTTAATCCAATTACTTTCGTGAGCAACATTTGATGAGGATGATGAATAGAAACCTCAATCAATTGGTAGTTAAAACATTCCGAAGATGGTGCTCGGTTAACTTGTAATTCGAAGAACATAGGAACATGAATGTGATGCGTGTATGTATTTCAGTTGGAATTGAGAGTTCAAAGAGATTGAAAAGATCGACTAGAGTGTTTCCCCTTGATTATATAGCCTTGATTTTATCTAATACGATTTGAGTGAGTCATGAAATTGATTAGTGTTGTTTCAACTGAAGTAATTTGCACATATGAATTCAAAATGATTGGATATGCATTTTAGGTTGAATAATTCACTCAATTCAGTCATGATTCGAGTTGAAACAATCGCGATTTTTGAATGACATTTTGGTTGAGTTTGAGCTTATCATAACAACTTGTACATTAGAATCGAAACATATCGCAAGTTCGAATCTTGGTCGCGAATGGAAAGGAATGGTTTAAATGAATTAAATCAATTGAATTTCATGGTTTTATGGTTATCGGATGTATGCCAGATGTTGGTTGGAAATAGGGGTAATCGGCGAGGAACATATGAGTTTTAAAGAATATTACAGTTTAGTCCCTGAAGTTTGTAAACTTATTATTTCACGTCAAAAGTTTATAATTTACGTTTTATAAATAACACTTCTCACCCAAAACTTAATAAAACCCTAATTTAATAATAAATTAAATTATTTTTATAAAATCTTTATAACCTTTTTAATTCTTATAAACTTTGAAATCTAATTATTTATTTTATATTTAATAATTATAATCTCATAATTCGCTTTAGAAATTGATAAATATATCTTAATAAATTATAAAATTATTATAAATTGATTAAATGATATAAGAAATAAAAATTGAATATAATAATTTACAACATTGATTTAATAATGAATGTTGATCGCATGAAAGATCCCAAATGGGTTCATGTTTACAACTTTAAAATTATTATTTGTGTTTTGGTTTCAAAACAACATTAAACAACGTGAAAATAAATTTGCTAGTTTAAATACTATTAATTATCAAGTTGTATCTGCATTACGGTGTTGTACTATATGTTTTATGTCTTTTTTGTGTATATGGTGTTGTACAATATGCTTCATGCCTTTATTAAAGTTGTGCCTTGGTGGGTACAACAGCCAATGTACCAGTCCTAAAGCAAATGTTACAACCATCTAATGCACATTCATCTCTGTCATCTTGGTAGTCCACCCGTTGCAAAACCAACGAGAGGGTCTTTGCCACGGTGGATCATTTGTCTAGCAGAGTGTCGATCTTACCCTATTACTAATCAAAGAGATAAGATAGAGAGTCCTGTCGGCGACCCCCACAACTGCCATCCTCTCTCTCATTTAATGGTTGTCGTTTAATACCCTATAACCTTGTCCGTGTAATAACAGAAGAAGAAAAGGGTAGGTCAGTTGAATCAATTACCCGTATCACCAACTTAATTCGGTTTTCATGAGTATTTAGCTCTTTTACTTCAACCACAACCTATAATTAAAGAATTATAGATCCATACTCTAATCTGCATGGTATGTCCATCAAAGCTCTATCAGCAGAGGAAGACCAACTTGAAATTGCTACAAGAAAGTGTGTAAGGCATTAGGTGGTGATCGTTCGGCTAGTATCGTATTCCATTAAAGATGAGGGATGACAAGAAGGCGGGAAACAAAGAAGCTAAACCCTAGAATATTGATAAACAAAAATGGTGATTATTGTTTAAAAAAATGTAAATCTTAATATATAATAAAAGAAAGGAGGTTTGACCACATGGCAAGATTTTAGCCAATATATTGCCACATGGCATCTTCACATCATATACAAGACCGGTTAAGGGTGATGCAACAGTTTTATAAGGTTAGAGAGATCAAACATATAACAGATCAAATACTGAACCGGCAAATGAAACAAAGAACAAGAGTAAAGAACACAAACAGAACACAAGTATTAATTTTCAAGAATGATGTATATTGCTCTCAAGTGTTTTACAGTTTGTAACGCCCAAAAATCTCGAAGAAAAAAAAAAGAAGGCAGGTAAAGTTCTCGCGCGAAAGGAAGTTCTCGCACGAGAAGTTCATGCGAAAAGCTCAGCTGGGTATAAATAGCTGAGAACACCCTGTCTGACTCTATTTCGCACGAAAAGTTCAGCTGCTAGAGAGAGAAATCGGCTGCGTAGAGAGAGAAAGCGAAGAATCCAAGTGTTTAAGGTATGTAACTCGTGTAGTAACTCGTGTTATGTACTAAGAATGGATTATTGATGAATATAATGCATGATTATGTAGTTTTTGCTTGGCAAAGGCTTTGGAAAGGCTGTGGTTATGCTAGAACTTCAAGAAGTGAGTTTCTAGTACCCTTTTTACGCAAGTTTTATGTTTTAGGGCTATTATGCATACTAAAACATTTGTAAATGCATGTTTATTCTTGTGATGATGTTGCTTAAGATGTTTGCATGTTAGAACAGCCTTAGACGTGATAAGTTGTGATTGGGCGGGAAAAATCTATAGCTTTCGCGCGAGCAGTTTTGATGTATGTTAAGATTTTGAATTTTGGGAAGTTCTCGTGCGAAAGGTATAGCTTTCGTGCGATATGAATGTTTTTGCGTGATAGGTGGTTCTCGTGTGATTTGTAAGTTCTCGTGCGACACGTGGTTCTCGCGCAACTTGTCGGTTTTCGCGCGATAGATTGGTTCTCGCGCGAAAGAGTAGTTCTCGCGCGAGTTGTTGCTGATGTATGTTAAGTTTTCGCATACTATGCTGTTGGGTGTGATGCGTTATCTTTTCATGTTTAACGATTTTAAAACTATATGCTTTATGATGTGACTTTACTAGATATGTATGAGTATGTAAGTAAAGTATTACGTAATGAAAGTGAAAGATAACGATGATGAAAGTGAAACGTAATGAATGAATGAAAGTCTTGCAAGCAAATTGAAAGGAGTTTCACAACTCATTGAGGGGTTGTTAGCTTAACTATGTGCAGTTTAGCTAACCCATGAGGATGCACACAAGGGGTCAGTCTTTGTGACTGCTCAAGACGTACGAAAACGGGATCCTTATCGCTTGACCCCAAGACGGAAGTTGCTTCGTGCACAATGATGGGGCATAGCATATGATAGGATCTAGATTAAAAGTAAAAGAACGTAAATGAAAGAAAGTATGAAAACGAACGATTATGAACGGTGATGATAAGATAATAGTAATTATCATCAAGACGTACGTACGATGTGTGATCATGAATGAAAGTAAAGGATAAGTTTTGACGAAAAGTAAAGTATTTTTAATTATAAACTAGAACTCACTCAGCGTAGCTGACTTTTTGTATGCATAATAATTGGCAGGTAACCGTTTGATGCTGATGAGGTGCAGGCATGGAAGCATAAGCTACTGGGAATGATTTACGTCTAACATCCATATTTTTGGAAATGATTATTGTATTAACAAAATTTTGAGATGTAAATGAATGATTTGATGTATTGACACAATTTTAATCATGTATGAAAAGTTTTAATTCCGCTGCAAATGATGTGTTTTAAATGTATTATGCGATGATTGACCAACTGTAAGCGTCCCGCGAACGGGGCCTTACAAGTTGGTATCAAAGCCAAAGTTTAAGAGAATTGGGTAAAATATTTCAAAAACCTAAAACTTAAACTAAGAATGGGACGAAAAAGGGAAGGGATGCCAGTCCTAGTAGTTAAATGCCTGCAGGTAAAAGTTTTATATAAATGTTTTATGTAAGATAATAAAAAAGAATTATGTGCGCATGTTATGTGGTTTATATGCTCCTAGTAGATTTAGGTACTAATGTAGTTAGTATAGGGAATGCTTGGAGAAGGAAGAGTAAAGTAAGTGGCTAATCACAACTGGCCACTGTAATTAGGGACTTACTATACTTGACATAATCTGAGCTATTACCTTGAATGACCGTATTGGTGTTTGAATCTTATAGTGCTTAGATGGCTGGTGGTAGATCTTCGAAGGCTTCCTGAGGTGGAGTGCGTGGTGGACATGGTGCTGTAACACGTGCCACGAGGAATAAAGCTAGAACTGCTGAGACAGAACCTGCAGATCCCGAGGTTAATCACCATGAGGGTGGTGATAAGAGTGCTAATCTGAGGGCCTCAGTGAAGGAAGTGGTGGTTGAAGAAGTTCACCAGGTCATGCAGACGATTCTGCCATCTGTAGTGACCGAAGTTATTCATGCCTTGAGGGAGGATGAAAAGAAGGAGAAGGAGGAGAGGTGGCAAACCGCTAGGCGAGGGGACGAAGAAGGAGGTTCAGGGGCAAGGGAGCAACCGGATGCTGAGATGGTTGTCTCTAGTGATGATAAGGAGGAGGAGGCGATGCAGGAAACTGCAAAGGGGTGCAACTATGTGGCATTCCAAAGATGTAAGCCCCCGACTTTAGATGGGAATGGGAATGCTACTACTGCTCACCGATGGGTGAGAGAGATGGAAGAGGTACTTGATATTAGCGAGTGCCGAGAGGATCAGAAGGTAAAGTTTGCTACCCACTCGTTTGTGGATTCGGCCTTTTGCTGGTGGGACAATATTGTCCAGGCCGAGGGTAATAGGGTGATTGGGAGGATGAGGTGGAGTGAACTGAAGAAGCTGGTGATTGAGGAGTTTTGTCCTCACAGGGAACTCGATAAGGTCGAGAGGGAGTTCTTGCAGTTGGAGGCGAAAACCATGACACACCAACAGTTAATGATGAAGTTTAATGAGATGGCAAGGTTGGTGCCCGATCAGGTGATGCCTGTGTCATGAAAGATTAAGATGTACATCCAGGGTCTGCCGGCGGATATCCGCAGACACATGATCGCCGCCTGGCCAAGTATGTTTAGGTCGGTGGTCGATTTGGTGGGAAGACTGTACGATGAGAAGGAGGAGGTGACCATGGTAGAGGTGAACAGGAAGGGAAGTGGAGACAGGAACTGGAGTAGGAAACGTGTTGGCAGTAGTGGTTTCACCCCCAAGGGCAAGAAAGCCAAGGTGGAGGGTCGCAGGGCAGCTATGACCGAGGTAGTGGCGAAGGTGTGCAGTGTGTGGGAGAGACCATGTGGGGGAATGTAAGTGGGGATTGAACGTCTGCTTCAAGTGTGGGAGGACTGGTCATGTGGTGAGAGATTGCGGGGTTATAAAGTGTTATAACTATGGTGAAGAGGGCCATATGAGCAAAGATTGCAAGAAGCCGAGGGCCGAGAACTCCGGGGCAAGGAAGGGGATCGAGAAGGAGGGGCAGATGGCAAAGGCTAGGGTATTCACTATGACTCGGTAGGAGGCTAGAGTGGACCCCGATATTGTGTCAGGTATATTCCTAGTTAACCAGACTTGTGCCTCTGTACTTTTTGATTTCGGTGCTAGTAGGAGTTTTATTTCTGCTGCCTTCTATGATAAGTTGCCCGCTAGGCGTAGAAAGATTGATGAGCCCTTCAATGTAGAAACTGCTATTGGTATGTCTACCAGGATTTCTGATGTGGTAGAGGATTATGACATAGAATTAGAAGGCCATAGGTTCTCTGCTAGATTGTTCGTGATGCCCTTAGGAGGATTCGATGTAGTCCTAGGGCTGGATTGGCTAGCAGCCTATGCGGCAAATATTGTGTGTCGCAAGAAGATGATTAGATTGACTGCGTCAGATGGGAGTTCAGTGACGATCTATGGCAATAGGGTTACTATGGTTCAGAAGGTGATTTCGATGGTTGTGGCTGAGAAGTGTATGAGGCGTGGATGTGGTGCCAATCTAGCCTATGTGAAGGATGCGGATGCGTCAGTACCACGGTTGTCAGATGTGCCAGTAGTGTGCGACTTACCTAACGTATTCCCGGAAGACTTATAAGGTGTGCCACTTGACTGTGAGATCGAGTTCCAGATTGACCTGATAACTGGTGCCCAACCTGTTGCTAAGGCGTTGTATCGTCTAGCTCCCTCCGAGATGAAAGAGTTGATGACTCAGCTGCAAGAGCTGTTGGATAAAGGATTCATTCGACCGAGTATCTCTCCATGGGGTGCTCCGGTCTTGTTTGTGAAGAAGAAGGATGGTAGCATGAGGATGTGCATCGACTACCGTGAGCTGAACAAGTTGACCGTGAAGAACCGATATCCGTTACCTAAAATTGATGACTTATTTGATCAGCTCCAAGGTGCCAGTTGGTTCTCGAGGATAGATCTCTGATCTGGTTACCATCAATTGAAGGTGAAGGAGCAGGATATACCTAAAATAGCTTTTCGCACGCGTTATGGACACTACGAGTTTCTTGTTATGTCTTTTGGTTTAACCAACACGCTAGCTGCTTTTATGGATTTGATGAATAGGGTGTGTCAACCGATGTTGGATAAATTAGTGATTGTGTTCATTGATGATATCCTAATTTATCCGAAGAGCGAAGGGGAACATGCCGGACACATTCGGGAGGTGCTGAAAACGCTTGAAAGGGAGAAGCTGTATGCCAAGTTCTCCAAGTATGCATTCTGGTTGCGTGAGGTTTAGTTTCTTGGTCATGTGTGGTCAACCCGGAAGGGATCATGGTGGACCCAGCAAAAGTTAAGGCGGTGATACAATGGAAGTCTCCAAAGACGCCATCCGAGATTCGTAGTTTCTTGGGTTTGGCGGGCTATTACTGAAGATTCATCCAAGACTTTTTCAAGATAGCTTCACTATTGACCAAGTTGACCCGCAAGGAGGTGAAGTTTGTATGGGGTCTAGAACAGGAGAATGCTTTTGAAGAGTTCAAGATGAGATTGACCCAAGCTCCTGTCCTAACGTTACCCGAAGGGAGCGAAGACTTAGTGGTCTATTCGATGCTTCTTATTAGAGGTTGGGTTGTATGCTGATGCAATGGGGGAGGGTAATAGCCTATGCGTCCCGACAGTTAAAAATCCATGAGGCTAATTACCCTACTCATGATTTGGAGTTGGCGGCGGTGGTCTTCGTATTGAAGATTTGGAGGCACTACTTGTACGGGACAAAGTGCACTATCTTCACTGACCATAAGAGCTTTTAGTACTTCTTCGAGCAAAAGGATCTCAATATGAGGCAAAGGAGGTGGTTAGAGTTGATCAAGGATTATGATTGTGAGATCCACTACCATCTGGGCAAGGCCGACATAGTGGCGGATGCCGTTAGCCGAAAAGAGAGACCCGAGCCGATTCGGGTAAAGGCTTATCAGTTGGTAATGACCTCTGACGTGATGAAGCAGGTCAAGGAATTTCAGGATGAGGCATTGAAAGAGGATCGAATCAACTCCGAAAGGATGAAAGGCCTAGTCGCAGAGTTGGGTGAGAACACTCTCGGTGTTAGAACCCGATTTGGGCGGATATGGATTCCTCGTTACGGGGAAAGATCATGGATGAGGCCCATAAGACTCGATACTTGATTCACCCCGGTGCCACAAAGATTTATCAGGATATGAAGAAAGATTACTAGGGGCCGGGAATGAAGCGCGACGTAGTAGAGTATGTGAGTAAGTGCCTTACTTGCCTGCAAGTGAAGGCGGAGCATCAGAAGCCATACGAGAAGATCCAACCTTTGGATATACCCGGGTGGAAATGGGAGCACATCACCATGAACTTCATTAAAAAGTTACCGCGTACGACAAGAGGGTATGATGCCATATGGGTGATAGTAGACCGTCTGACGAAGAGTGCTCACTTTCTGCCAATCCGTGAGACGTATTCATCTGAGATGTTGGCGAATCTATTCATTAAGGAGATCGTAGCTTATCATGGCGTACCGGTGTCTCTCGTGTTGGACCGTGACACTCGGTTTACATCAAAGTTTTGGAAGAGATTCCACGACGCGATGGGGACGGGGCTACATATCAGTACGGCGTACCATCCTCAGATAGATGGTCAGTCGGAGAGAACTATCCAAACACTGCAAGATATGCTATGGGCATGCGTGATCGATTTTGGAGATAGTTAGGATGAACACTTACCATTAGCCGAGTTCTCATACAAAAACAGTTATTATGTCAGTATTGGTATGCCTCCTTATGAGATGCTATACGGTAGGAAGAGTAGAACACCTGTACATTGGGGTGACATCAGGTAGAAGGAGTTGGGAAGCATTAAGGTGATCAAGGCTACGACTGAGAAGTTGGAGAAGATTAAGGCCTTTATGAAGGCAACGAAGGATAGACAAAAGTCATATGCCGACAAGAGGCGTAGACCGATTGAATTCAAGGTGGGTGATAGAGTTATGTTGAAGGTCTTGCCTTGGAAATGGATCATCCGGTTCAAAAAGCGAGGAAAGCTAAGCCTGAGGTATATAGGGCCTTTTCGAATTATTGCTCGGGTAGGAGAGGTGGCCTATCGATTGGAGCTACTTGATGAGTTAAGTGGAATTCACCCGACGTTCCATGTATCTCATCTGAGAAAGTGCTTAGCCAATGAGGATATGATTGTGCCACTGGAGGATATTGAGGTAGATGAACGACTCAATTATGTGAAGCAACCGGTGGCCATCATTGATAGAAAAGAGAAGAGGTTAAGGAACAAAGTGGTTCCACTTGTGCGTGTACAGTGGAAACACTGAAAGGGAGTCTACGTGGGAGACCGAGGAAGAGATGAGATAGCATTACCCTCAGCTGTTCGTGAGCTGACAGGTTTCAGGGACGAAACCTCAATAAAGGGGGGTGGACTTGTAACGCCCGAAAATCACAAAGAAAAAAAAAGAAGGCAGGTAAAGTTCTTGCGTGAAAGGAAGTTCTCACGTGAGAAGTTCATGCAAACAACTTAGCAGGGTATAAATAACTGAGAACACCCAGTCTGACTCCATTTCGCGTGAAAAGTTCAGCTGCTAGAGAGAGAAATCGGCTGCGTAGAGAGAGAAAGTGAAGAATCCAAGTGTTTAAGGTATGTAACTCGTGTAGTGACTCGTGTTATGTACTAAGAATGGATTATTGATCAATATAACGTATGGTTATGTAGTTTTCGCTTAGCAAAGGCTTTGAGAAGGCTGCGGTTGTGCTAGAACTTCAAGAAGTGAGTTTCTAGTCCCCTTTTTACGCAAGTTTTATGTTTTGGGGCTACTATGCATACTAAAACTTTTGTAAATGCGTGTTTATGCTTATGATGATGTTGCTTAAGATGTTTGCATGTTAGAATAGGCTTAGAGGTGATAAGTTGTGATTGGGCGGGAAAAACCTGCAGTTTTCGCGCGAGCAGTTTTGATGTATGTTAAGATTTTGAATTCTGGGAAGTTCTCGCGCGAAAGGTATAGTTTTCATGTGATATGCATGTTTTCGCGTGACAGGTGGTTCTTGTGCGATTTGTAAGTTCTCGCACGACACATGGTTCTCGCGTGAATTGTCGGTTTTCCGTGATAGAATGGTTCTCGCGCGAAAGGGTAGTTCTCGCGTGAGATGTTGCTGATGTATGTTAACTTTTCGCATACTATGCTGTTGGGTGTGATGCGTTATCTTTTCACGTTTAATGTTTTTAAAACTATATGCTTTATGATGTGACTTTACTAGATATGTATGAGTATGTAAGTAAAGTATTACGTAATGAAAGTGAAAGATAACGATGATGAAAGTGGAACGTAATGAATGAATGAAAGCCTTGGAAGCAAATTGAAAGGAGGTTCACAACTCATTGAGGGGTCGTTAGCTCAATTGTGTGCGGTTTAGCTAACCCATGAGGATGCACACAGGTGGGGGGGTCAGTCTTTGTGACTGATCAAGACGTATGAAAACGGGATCCTTGTCGCTTTACCCCAAGACGGAAGTTGCTTCGTGCATAATGATGGGGCGTAGCATATGACAGGATCTAGATTAAAAGTGAAAGAACATAAATGAAAGAAACTACGAAAACGAACAATTATGAATGATGATGATAAAATAATAATAATTATTATTAAGATGTACGTACGATGTGTGATCATGAACGAAAGTAAAGGATATGTTTTGATGAAAAGTAAAGAATTTTTAATTATAAACTAGAACTCACTTAGCATAGCTGACTTTTTGTATGCATAATAGTTGGCAGGTAACCGTCTGATGCTGAGGAGGTGCAGGCATGGATGCATAAGCTACTGGGAATGATTTGCGTCTGGCATCCACATTTTTGGAAATGATTATTGTATTAACAAAATTTAGAGATGTAAATGAATGATTTGATGTATTGACACGATTTTAATCATGTATGAAAAGTTTTAATTCTGCTATAAATGATGTGTTTTAAATGTGTTATGCGCCGATTGACCAACTATAAGTGTCCCAGGAACGGGGCCTTACATAGTTGTTACAATTTCTTAGTCCTAAGAAATGGTACATGAGATACTTTATACTACATGCTATAGCAGGCTATACTTTGAAGGCCAACTAGAACACTAATCTAGACAACAAGATCAATGTAAAGTTAAAAGGTAGATTGCCTTTTGACTAGTGACTATGACATGCCATAGCTAACATCCTAATCTATTATAAAAGGATAAAAGTACAAGAGTGGAAAGTTACAGACTCTAAGACCATAATATACCGTTGACAAAAGTATGAAGATATCACCAACTTGTATAAGTTGGTGACTCTTTAGAGATGGCAATGGAAAGTGTTCAGCTTTTGTCAAAAGCATGTCAGAGAAAACATGTCTTCTTTGTCTTCAGAAGAAATCAATCTCTTATCTTCAGAAGACTTTGTCTTGAAGCTTCGGAAGACTTAATCTTTGGCTTCGGAAGAATTGGTCTTTGGATTTGGAAGATTTGAGACTTAGTGAATTTCTTTATGCAATTCTCAAATCTTCCGAAGTAACTTCCTTGTACTTCAAAATACTTGCTGTGTGAACTTTGGTTTACATCAGCCTCTAAGATAACTCTTACATCATACAATTGTCACGCAATATTTTATTAGCTATATGGTTTTAGAAAGAAATGTTTAAATAGTATTTAATGTCTAATTAAACAACATTCTAAAATTATGATGGAATTCAATTAAGGTTTTTGAACTTTGAACACAAGAACAAAAGAATGAATTTCCCCAAGGATCGATTTCAATCTCTCAAAGATAACAACAAGTTGTTATTGATTCAATACTCATTAATAATAGTACAGAAACCATGATTAATGATATGAGATCTATGTGTGTGTGTGTATGATTGTGTGTGTTTGTATTCGTGAATAATAATAACTTCTTGTTTGATTGATTGTTCAAAAGCCTACATAGGATTAGGGTATACTGCTATTTATAACCTATACAACGATCTATGTATAGTTACAAAAATACCCTTATGTAAACAAAATACTTATATACTAAGTCTATAAGTCATCCGCTGTGGATGATAAGCTGTCCGCTGTGGATGATAAGATATCCGCTGTGAATGTTGAACTACTTGTCCGTTGTGACTTGGATGTTGTCCGCTGTGAACACTTAGTGTTTGATTTGTTGTTGTCCGCTGTGGAGTGTTCATCCACTGTGGACTGTTCATCAGCTATGGACTTGGTCATCCGCTGTGTGTGATTGTTTATCTGCTGTGGGTACTTAGACTTTGTTCTTCATCGCTGCATCTTCTTGGTCATCCGCTATGGACAAGTCTTCATCCGCTGTGGACACTTAAGCAAAAATTCCTTTTTATCTACAAACCTAAAAAAGAAATTTAAACTTAATTAGTGTTTGATATGAATGTTAATGATGTTTAAATGTTAGTCAATGATTATTTGAAAGTTAGAATACATTATGTTTTATTATGGCAAGCATTATCCTTTAATGCACTTGTTGAGTCCAACAATACTCCCCCAAAGGATGATGTTGCCAACCTTTAATGTTTGCTTGTTACCGTTTTGTTTGTTAGTGATAATGTGTTTGTTTATGTTTGTTTTGAATGATTGCATGATTTTACTTATAGTGAATTACTTGATTGATTACTTTTATGATTACATGATTGTATGATTACCTGATATTGAATGATTGGCTAATAAAATGTATGAGTGCATGATTGCATGATTAACTGTTACACATGTGTAATCAAATTGCCTTGTATGTTCTGGTTCATATGTTTGCTTGTATGACTTATTAGTTGTATGATTGTTGTCATGTTTGATGATATATATGATATTAATGAATGATTGATGTTCTGATATGTGTGTTATGTCTGTTATGTATGGTTGGATGTTTCGGGTTACACTTTCAATGATTCAACAAACTGTCTGATTAGCTCATTTTGCTTCTCAGTTAAGGGATTTACAGGAATGATGCTTGATTGAGATTGTTGGGTGTCTGGTGTTTGGAAGTGTTGTCTTAGAATGGGTGAATAGTGAATGTTCTCAAATAGGTTAGCTTCACTAAACAGCTGATCCATCGTGTATGTCTCCTCAGGGATGATGATGGCTTGCTCTATGCTTGTTTCTTCAATAGGGGACATTACCCGATCAAAGAATTCTTCACTCAATGCTTGTTCTGGACCTTTTTAATGTTCTTCCTTACTCACCTGTGTGTCTACATGCTCTAATCCTCTATTTAATCTCTTAATTTCTTCATTTTGATCAGAGATTATCTTCTTTAGCTCATCAATATCATTGTCTTTAGCATCTGTCTGCTTAGTTAAGTAAGTAATTTCAAGTCTTGCACTACTCAAATCTTGATCTTTCACCTTCACTTCTGCCTTTGATTGTTCAAGTTGTTGTTCCAGAAATTGAACAATCAACTTCTGAGCCTTTTGATATGCTAAGAGCTTCTCTATCTCATCATCTTTGTTCTTGAGTTTATCTTTCAACCTTTTGGCTTTGTTGTTTGACTTCTCTATCAACTTGTTGTACTCAGTGAATAAAAACACCTTTGAGTACTCAATTTATTCTTCGGTAGGCACTTCACTTGCTTGTTCATCAGGTTCTGTATGCTTAACATGAGTACTATGTTCTTCTTGCTCAGTCTCATGTACAGATGATGTTCCTACTTCTTCATGATGAGTTTCTTGTTCTACTATGGTTGTATCAATATCTCTTAACAAAGATGAAAGAGTCTGTTGATCAGAGAGATTAAGGCTGTGAGGTGGTGATGGTATGTTTTGCTCCAAATGGAATTGCTTGTCTTCTTGAGCTTCTTATTAGATGATTGGTTCTGGTTCAGGTGCAATGGGATCTTTTTGATGAATGATTGGTGCAGGCTAAATGATAGGATCTTGGTGAATCACATTTTGGAAAAGCATGTGACGTTCACCTTGACCAGGAATCATCAAAAATACTCCTGGTAACTAGGAGATCATGGTTGATCATATGAGGTGGCACAACAACTTCCTCACCTTGGTATAAACTTGATTTGATCCTGTTGAATACATGTTCATTAAAGTGAACAAGCTCAAATACAGCATCTTCCCTTGGGATGTTTTGTAGAAATCATCGATGATCATCTGAAGGAACCTAGGACACATCTGAAACTTATTCCTCACTTCAGTAAGATTGTAGATCATCCCATTAAGCACTTGAGCAGCAAAATTAAAAGGCTTCCTTGCTATAATACTAGCAATAGCAGATGAGCTCCTTAAAGATGTTGCATCCCAGCAAATCTTTCTGTTTGTCATGGTCTTTTGATATGTGTGCATAAGGAATCTGAATTGGGCACACATATAAGACTTCTTGATCTGCTTCCAATCAATGGTACCAGTGTAGCTTATCTGTCTGAACACATGTAGAACATAGTTCTCATCAAATTCTAATGGACCTTGTGCATCCTCATCTCGAAGCTGCAATACTCTTCTAATCACTTCTTCAATGATAGTGATCTGATGATCATAGATGGTAGACACCACTACATGTTGACCTTGATCTTTCTCCAGATGAGCATGGGTCCAAAACTAGACAATATGATCTTCTATAATCTCAGGTCTAGCTGTCATAGCATGTACAAGCCTGGTTTGTCTGATGGCTTGTATAATATCTATGTAATTCTCAACCTTTGGTGAATCATGATTGAGATATGCACAAAGATTGTGATCTCTGACAAACATAAGGTTTGCCATATCTACAAATAAGAAGAGTATGTTAGTAACTTGTATGATTGTGATGCATGATGTTAATAAGATGAAATGTTGATTATGTGTTCACTGGTCATTTGCAATGTTAAGTAGTGATTAATCATGTGTGTTTGACATGTTACTATGCCACAATGCTTGTTTGTTGATAATGAAGCTCATTGATAGTATGACTTTTGTGAATTAAAGTAAAAGTCAACTCATATCAATTTTGCATTTTCATATCTCATTGAAATCTTGTTATTTTGATCAAAATTCATTTCAAACATGTTTGTTTTATTACAAATGGTTAATTTGTATAATACATTCAATGATTATGTATCATAACAGATTAAACCATGATTTTCATTTGACTTTTAAAGTCAAATCTGATCATTTATTACACATTGAATATGTATGTGCATTGAATGTTGTAGTGTTTAATGCCATGCCAAATTAAATGTTTTTACATGTTTATAACCGACTTTGAACATGTTTACTTAGTTATAACACATTTCAAGTTATTTTTAACATTTTCAAAGATCAACAGCTAATTTTGAATGATTTTTGACATGAACACATTGACTGTTCATGAGTCCAATGAACACATTATCAAAATTCATCATATAAACAGTCTAATACATGTGACAATGGTTATTAAACATGTATTCAATGAATGATTTCACTAATAACATCAAATGATTTCATGTTGCTTCGGTTCATGATTCGGCTTAGGGTTTATCAACGTTTGAATAAAAACCGAGCAACTGGTGTTTTGATGATTGTTTAATGGTTAAAGGCATGTTGTTATACATATTTGAATAAATATTAGTGATAAACAGATATGAAGTTTTGAATGACTTGGGGTTTATCACAATGTAGCAACGTTTATAATTTTGATTTTGCCTCGCACACTCATGATGAATGTGAAAATGACAAGTGTTGATCTATATATACCATAGAAAAAATGAATGTCCACTATGTATACAGTGTGTATGTATGCTGTGTAAACAGTTTAAACTTAAAAATTAATTTTAAATCATACGTTATGAGTTACACATGCATTTGTGAACAGTGTGTCTGTTGTACATTTTTTTAAGTTGTATGCTATGGACCATTGAATGATTTTGACTATGTTCACTGCGGATGACCATTTGGTCATGCGCTGTGCACACTTGTGTGAAATGAAAATTCTCATCTGATGACTAAAAGTCATACGCTGTGTGATTGACCACTATTCACAAAGCGGATAAACATTTGTTCATACGCTGTGTACACTTTGATTGTTTATGAGATGTTCACACCGGATGACTTATTGTCATGTGCTGTGAACACTTGTGTGATTGCGTACAATGTATGCTTACCTGTGTACATATGCTGTGACATGCATTGTTTCAACAACGGATGACCAAAATTAGTCATGCGCTGTGAAAAGTTACTTTATTCACAGTGGATACTTTACTAACATCATGCGCTGTGAACACATGTATGTTCATTCATGCATAGCGGATGCATGTTTGATTGTCTGCTATAAACACTTAATGTATTTTGCATGTTAATTGGTTAACTGTGTCAATAGCAGATGTATGTTTGTATGTCCGCTATGTCTATAGTTGACAAATTTTAAAACTTTTTGTTTGTTTTGAAAATTTTGCTCATTAGCTATATAACTTAATGCATGCGCTGTAAAGACTTAGTCTTCTGTTTTTGCTTAAAAATAATTTTGAAATGTTTCAAAGTTTGCATGTTTGTTAAAATTTTATAATTTTAACATGATTAAGATATAGATGACAAGATATCACTCACAAGCAATTTTGTGTATGTATATGTGTCAAACTGTTGTTTTTGAGAGCTGGCTTGACTTGGCATTATTTAAAACTTCAAATTTTAAAATCCTTAAGATTTTAATATTTCAAATTTTAAAGTGTATGATTATGCACATATTCTGCTGCCTTGGATATTTCTATGTTCATTTTCTCCCCTTAAATTTTTGCATTTTATAAAATCTTTTATAAAATGACAAAAATTTGAAATTGTTTTAATGGAAATTATCAAAGTCCAATTTGATTGTTTGCATGATAAACATTTAGAAAGATAACACTTTCTCTACTAAAAGAAATTTATCATTTTCATGTTTGGACATGAATCATTTGCACATGACATAAGGTCATACTAGTTTTAAATCCTCATTGAGTTGATTTGATGATTTTGAGAATAGACATAGACTAATACAATGTTGATTGCAGATATTGTGATCTATTTAAACTCATGCATGGTATTAATGATTGATTGAAACAGTGAGTGATTATCATGTTTTGGGTGTATTAAGATGATTTGTATGTACCCCACACCTAATTGTATGTTAAGATCAACCTTCCTCAAGATATGCTAGAAAGCACTTTGAATACTTATGACCTAGCTACTTAGGAGTATAAATGCTTAATTTGATCCTTATTATTTGATCCATATTGGGATTCTTTTGCACTTAACTCTGAAAGGTGATCCTTTTGGGATTCTTTCACAAGAACGTAGTCTAAAAGACTTTATTGATTGATCATCCATGATGGATGTGTTCCTCATTGGGAATCTTTTTGGATCATATTGTATCATTCAGGTCAGTGCTTAGCACAACAAAGAATGCCTTAGTGTACTCCAGGTCTATGATAATCATAACAAAGGAGGACTTGTATGATTTGGCATTTTATAAACTATTTCACTTGGTGTATATGAGTTACCTTACAAGCAATCGATATTGGATAGACCAATGCTTACCATAAACCAAGATGGATGTTGCTTACCACACAATCATGAGAATTTAGTTTTTCACTGTTGTATGTAATGTTAGGTGTCCCATGCTAAGCCTATCCACACATCAAACAAGGTATTGTCAGTCTTTATTGGTGGAAAATGACTCAAGTGAAGAAGTAATCTAGTGTACTAACATTTCTCATGATGGTCATGTGTGATTCAAATTTGTTTGGTATTTTGAAAAGATGAAAGTTTATGTGATATCTTGATTTTGAAAAGATGTATGTTTGGTTTTAAACTTGGACTTTAACAAAATCAAGCTTGTATGAAATTAATGTTTGGAAAACATTACGTATTTGGTTCATAGTTGATCATACCAAATGACTGAATTTGAAATTCAAATCTTGTTGAATCAAATAGTTTTGTAAACAGGTCAGCCAATTGATTGTCAGTGTGGACCTTGATCAACTTTATCAGATCCTTTTCTGAGCAATCTCTCAGAAAGTGATATCTGATATCTATATGCTTTGTTTTTGAATGTTGAATAGGATAATAGGATTATCAGTTATGAACATGGTAGCAGAATTGTCTATGTGTATGGGTGTCTTAAAAAAATTAAAGCCATAATCAAGTATTTGGTTTTGAATCCAAAGCACTTGAGAACAACATGCAGAAGTAGCTATGTATTCTGCCTCAGCTGTTGACACAGAAACATTTGTTTATTTCTTGAACTTCCAGGAGATCAATCTTGATCCAAGAAACTAACATCCTTCTGTTGTGGATTTTCTATTGTTGTTGCATCCACCATAATCACTATCAGTGTATGCAAAGAAAGAGAAATCTCCATCTTTAGGATACCATAGACCAAGTGCTGGTTTGTCTTTTAAGTATCTGAAAATCCTCTTTACAGCATTGATGTGTGATTCTTTTGGGTCTGCTTGGTATCTGGCACACATGCAAACTGCATACATGATGTCTAGTCTGCTTGCAGTAAGGTACATCAGAGAGCCTATCATGGATCCATAAGGCTTCTGATCAACTGATGTTCCTTCTGGATCAGGGCCAAACTTCAATCCAGTTGCAAATGGTGTTTTGCTTGATATGCAATCAGACATGTTGTATTTCTTCAAGATCTGAATCACAAACTTGCTTTGATTGACAAAAATTCCTTCAGCAGATTGTTGAACTTGAAGACCAAGGAAGAAGGTGACTTCTCTCATTGAGCTCATTTAGAATTTCGATTGCATAAGAGCCTCAAACTCTCTACAAAGCTGTATGTTGGTGGACTTGTACAACTAGCAAGTCTAGTCCTTTTCTCTTTAAGAACAATGTCTGGTCAATATTCCCTCTTGTATACCTATTCTATAGTAGAAACTTGGATAAAGTTTTATACCACTTCCTAGGTGCTTGATGAAGACCATATAGAGCTTTATCTAACTTGTAGACTCTGTGAGGGAAATCAGGGTCTTCAAACCCTGGTGGTTGAGCAACATATACCTATTCATCTATCTTTCCATAGAGGAATGCACATTTTACATCCACTTGGAAGACAGTGAAGTTTTTTGATGAGGCATATGCAAGGAACACTCAGATGGATTCTAGTCTTGCTTCTGAAGCAAAGACATCATCATAATCAATGCCTTCTTCTTGAGTGTAACCCTAGGCAATAAGGCTTACTTTGTTTTTGATGACAATCTTTCTATCATCAGCTTTGTTTCTAAACAGCCATCTTGTTCTAATGGCATATTGATGTTTTGGGAGGTGAACTAACTGCCATACCTTTTGCTTCCTAAATTGCTATAATTCCTCTCACATGGATTCTATCCAACTATTTTTTTTGAGTGCTTCTATGATGTTTTTAGGTACATTGAGAGATAGAAAGCAGGAAAACAGGCAAATGTTTGCCGTATCAGATTGACTACGTGTCAATCTGACATTAATATCACCAATGATATTCTCTAAAAGATGATATTTGTGAGCTTTTATGGTCTCAATCTGATCATCAGGGATAGTTGAATCAAGATTAGCGATTGTTTGGTCAGGTGTTGATGGGTGAGCAAGGGTATTTGATATTATGGGATTATCTGGTTGTGTAGGGTCATGGAATGTTTGTGGTGAATCATGAAAGAAATCTAAGATTTCATCATCATGATGGGTATCTGGTAGTGAATGGTAGTCATCATCTTCTTCAGCTGTGTCTGGATTTGTGACCTTGTTTGTTTGCTTGGTTTAGGGTCAAGAGAAGCTTGTGGTTGATTGGTCACTGGAGTTGATGATGATGGAGTGTTTGTTGATATTCCTCTTGATGTGTTTGTTTGTTCTGGAGGAGTTGTAACTATTGTACTGGATGGAGTAATGTTTGTTCTCCTTGGAGGATCATTAGTTAATGGAGCATCAATGATTGGTGGAGGAACCATTGGATATTCAATGTCATCCTTTGTACCTGAAACATCAAAATAAGATGTGTCAAATTATTTTGTTAGTGAATCAATATCAAACAACCAATCTGATCCAATGACTTTTTTAGTGAAAGAATGTTCATTAAATACAACATCCGTTGTTTCTATGTTCAGTCTTGGATTGTATACTCTGTAAGTCTTGGAGCTTCCTGAGTATCCAACAAAAAATCCATCGTCTGCTTTTGGAGCAATCTTAGATAAATGTTATATGGTGTTTAATATAGATACAGAACATCCAAATGCTTTAAGAAATCTAATAAAAGGTTTTCTTTTAAACATTAATTCATATGGAGTTTTGGTATGTTCTTTAGTTATTAATGTTTTGTTTTGAATGTAGCAAGCTGTGTTGATTGCTTCAGCCCAAAAGGATATGGGCAATAGAGAGTCAGCTAGCATAGATCTAGCAGCTTCTATCAATGTTCTGTTTCCCCCTTCAGTAACTCCATTTTGCTGAGGAGTCCTTGCCACACTGAATTGATGACTTATTCCTTTTTCTGTACAAATAGAAGAAATAATGTCATCTTAAATTCCATACCATTATCACTTCTTAAAGTTTTTACTTTAAGGTCTAATTGATTTTCAATTTTAGTGATAAATGATTTGATGATTTATGCTGTTTCTGACTTGTGTACTAGAAAGAATACCCAGGCGAATATGGAGTAATCATCTACTATAACAAGGCAATATTGCTTCTTTCCTATGCTTAATATGTTTGTAGGGCCAAAAAGGTCCATATGAAGCAATTTGAGTGGTTTGTTGTTTGTTTACCAATTTTGACTTATGAGACACTCTATGTTGTTTTCCTTTCAGACATGTAGTGCAGTGGTCTGTACAAAAGAATTCTTTTTATGGTAAACCTATTACTAAGTCACCTTTTACTAATTGATTCATTCTGTTAAAATTAGAGTGTCCAAATCGTCTGTGCCATAATTAGGAAACATCTTCTGATGCTTTTGATAGTAAACAAGTTTCAGGGGTTGATGTTGAAACTGTGTTCATATCAATAATGTATGTGTTGTTTTGATGAGGAGTTTTCAAAAGGATACAGTCTTCAGGTATTTGAAAACCCCTATTGAGGATGTAGCAATTGTTGGAGTCAAAGAGGGTGGCATATCCTTTATCACAGATTTGGGAAACACTTAGAAGAGTAAACTGGAGGTTGGAGCAGTAGTTGACATTTTCAAAGCTGATCAACCCATTTGATACTATTCCTTCACCAGTTATCTTTCCACCTGTCTTGTCACCTCCAAATGCTACGTTTACTCCGTGTTTGCTCTTGAAATCCCGAAGGGGGGGAACAATTTCCAGTCATATGTCGGGAGCATCCACTGTCAACATACCAGATATTGTCAGGCCTTCTTTGATGTCCCTACATAGACAAAGAAATTAATGAGAGGGCGCAACCCAAGCCAAGATGGTCTTGGGTATTCCATCTTTTCCCATAACACAAATTTCTTCTAAGGTAGCATTGTCTGCTGGCTTAGGAGTTCCAGGTACACTAGATTTCTTTTGCATGTTTTTAGCTCTGTCAGGAGAAGTGCTTTGAGCTTTCCTTCTTTGAGTGCTAATGTCTGATTGGTGTCTATTTTGAGACTTATGCCTCCTGTTTGTATGTTTAAAGTTGTCATAAAAAGTTTTTTCATTATTTAAAACAACTTTTGTATGTGGAGTTTGTCGTATTACTCCTACCTTGTTCTTGTTAGGAACAACTGTCTGTTTCTCAGTTGATTTCTCAACTTGAGGTTGTTTGCTTTGCTTCTTGTTTTTCTTATTGAAAAAGCAATTAGCTGTACTATGATTGTTTCTTTCACAAATTGAACACTAGTTGTGAAAATGACATGTTTGTGTACTATAATTGTTCATGTCACAATATTGTAGTACTTACCATATTTGCACTTTTCTGTGGTGTGAGTGTATTGATCACACCACTCACAGTATGGCAAATTTGCAGTACTTTGTTTGCTGAAAACTTTTGATTTTAAGTTTGACTTTAATGGAATATCAAAAGTGATAGTTGATTGTTTGGGCTAAATGGGTGATTTCCATTTCCCTTTGTGTGGTCTTTTGGGAGAGATAATGGAAGTCTCAGCCTTTCTTCCACTAGTACAGATATCAAATACTTGTGTCTACTTTGGTTGTTTTGGTGTTGTATCAACCACACTTGAAACCTTTTTAGTTTCAGTAATTGGTTGATCTGACTCATCATATAGTAGATCTTCATCATCTTCATCTGTTGTGTCTACATCAAATTCATTGTTTTTTGCTTGATAGATATCTGTTGCTTTTATTTGTGGTGGTGCTTGGCTTTTAACAAATTTTATTAGAGGTGATTTTAATATTAATGATGATTTAGATGATGATGATGATGGTTTGGAGTCATCTGTCCTGTCATGAGGGTCAAGTGATTCCTCATGCTTATTGGTCATTGAGTTAGGTAGTGGGATATAGTTATCATTATAAGGTGGGTTGACCTTATTATATCCCAAACCTGAAGGGTCTTTGAATGCCCTTTATTGATCAAGAAGTTCTTTGAACTTCTTATTGCTCACCTGAAACTTTTGAATTTCACTTTAGTTTCAGCTTGTAGTGTTTTTGACCGAGTCAAAGATTCAGAGAGTTGCTCAACTTGAGCTACTAGTGTTAGCTTTTCAGACAACAGTTTATCCAAATCATTTTTCAGTGACAAACTTTTGATCTCATATTGTTTTTGTTCTAATTTTAAACTGTCATTCAAAATGTTTGTTTCAATAACTTTCTTAGAAAGTTGATCTGAATGTTCTCTGTATCTTGTGACTTCATCAATGCATGCTTGAGAACAGAGATTCTCCTTTACCCTTTTCGGGATTTCACAATTTTATCCTCAACATGTGCTATGAGGGCATGGTTAGGAGATTATATCTCTGCCTCATACATACCCCAGTCATACTCACCATCCTGTTTAATTATCATTGCAGAGGACTTGGAGTGTTGATTGGGCTTGTACTGTGTGATTTGTGCTGGTGTTGGTGCAGATGAAACGCTAATGGGAGGTGGAACTTGTCTGTTTGTATGTAACTACTTGAAGTTTATGGTTATTGATTGTTTCTATCAGCTCTGGGTTGTTGACATTCTCTTGAGAAGTAACCAAAAAGCTGACAGTTGTACCATCTTACTTTGGTCTTGTCAAAACCAATTTTGGTTTTCTTGTCCATATTCAACCCCTTGTTTCTTTGCAAAATTTTTTTGATCTGTATGCTATCATTTCCATTGACCACTGAAGATCCATCTCTTCAACCATGTCTGGTGGCAATTCATCCAAATCTTGTTGGATGATTTGTGATGGTGTTAGATTTGCACCCAAGTAAGCTTCAAAACTTGTGGAGAAGGCTACAAAGGCTGCCTTCTGCTCCTCACTTTGCAGAATGATTGTGAGAGCATCCATAGGTTTCTTAAACTTATGTATGTTTTGGGTCTTTGCTGGATGTTATTTACGTGAGCTAGAAGCATGTGGGTGTTGTTTGCTCTAAGGTGTTGCTTCATGTGAAGCATGAACACTAGTCTTCTTGGACTTCTGTTTGTTTTGTGGTGATTCAGGAGCAAAAAAGAATGAAGTTTCACTGGAATAAAAAACTCCTCCTCCTTTTCTTCTTCACCAGTGCATGTCAAGAATGCACTATCTATTTTTTGCATCTCCTTGAATTTGTATGATTCCACATGTCTAACTGTGCTGTTGTTTCTGGATCTCTCATTTAATTCTAGTGCCTCTACTTTGGCCACTAGTGAATCCAATGATAATGTTTCTAGATCCAGTGTTGCTTTCATCAAAGAGACTGATTGAGTCCAGCTCTCTAGTAGAGTATGCAACATTTTCTTGTTGATCTCCATAGATTCGTATTTGAGACCATAAATAATCATCTTATTTACCAGCTGTACGAATCTATGGAGCTGTTGTGGTATTGACTCTCCTTGAACATGGTGGAAAGTTTCATATTGGGTCCTCAAGTTTTCTTTCTTAATTTCCTTAATTTCCTCACTTCCTTCACACATTGTATGAAGTACTTTCCATAATTCATGTGCTGTTTTGAAGCTCTCAACTATAGTCAATATCTCAAATGGGAGAGTCATTGCTAGAATGCTGTAAGCCTTCATGTCTGTTTTGACCTTTTTCAGGTCATCACCAGCTACACTCTTTAAACTCACTAGTTTCTGCTTGTTATAATATGGACCAAGAGTCACAGGTATGTATGGTCCCTCAGTTATGAAAGTCCATAAATCTGGGTCTTGAAAAATAATCCAGTTTTTGAACATTATTTTCCACTGTTTAAAGTCGGCTTTGTTCTTGAGTCTGGGTGGTTTGAGACCGCTTTTTGAACCTGAAATTTCATCTGACATGATTGTTAACTTTTTAACTTAACGTTTAAGTCAAATTTTGTTTGATTATTTAGCTTAATGCTAAATTTGATTTATACTAAGGTCACTAGGATTTGTTTGTTAATTTTGTCACTTTTAATTTTTATTTACCGAATAAAAGGAATTAATTAATTTAAATTTCAAATTAACTAATGTCCTAGGTTAAATCACTGTCAAGTCTCGGTAGAATAAAAAGGGAATATTTTGTTTTAAGGAAGGTCAAAATCTTGTCAAAACCCTTTTTTAATGATGTCAGTTTAAAAGTCAAAACCCTAAAAACAAATAATGTGTATTTAAAAGTTAACTTTTTGGATCAAAAAGTGACTTTTTTAAAAATTCAAAAGAACAATCAGTTTCTTCTTTGTTTTTGATTAAAAACCAACAAAATCACCGATGATTTTGAAGGTTGTGTATGAATGAAAAACTAGGGTTTATCCTAGTATTGTTACGGTTGTGATGATCTTCGAAGAAAACAACAATCAATTTGTTGTTTGAAGAACAAAAGCCTGATTCAAGTATGAATATACTCGAATATGATGATTTAAACACACGAAATGATTCAGTATGTTTAAAAACAATGTTTGTTTGATGAAAACTTGATGAAACGGTACTTGGTTACTGTTTTATCAAAAACCCTAGGATCGATGATGTATTAGAGGTTTTGATATATTTTTGTCTTGAAAAACAGTGTATGAATGATGTTTAGAGCTTTAAAAACACAAAATCCTTTTCACAATATACTAAAACAAATTATTGAATCATGTTTTGAACATTTGTTAAATGTATGATGTAGAAGAGGGTTTTGTGACAATTTTCAGGTAAAAAATGGTTTATATGAAGCTAATGAACCATAGATATCATTGTATTGATTGAGAGGATCAAAAAGCAATTGATTGATTTGAGCCAAGGCTCTGATACCACCATATGGAATTCAGTTCATGTTTTTGAACTTTGAACACAAGAACAAAAGATTGAATTCCCCCAAGGATCGATTTCAATCTCTCAAAGATAACAGCAAGTTGTTATTGATTCAATACTCATTAATCATAGTGCGGAAACCCATGATTAATGATATGAGATCTATCTGTGTGTATGATTGTGTGTGTTCGTATGCATGAATATAATAACTGCTTGTTCGATTGATTGTACAAAAGCTTACAAAGGATTAGGGTATACTATTATTTATAACCTATATAATGATCTACGTACACTTACAAAAATACCCTTCTTTAAACAAAATACAAATAATCCTAAGTCTATAAGTCGTCCCCTGTGGATGATAAGCTATCCGCAGTGGATAATAAGATGTCCGCTGTGAACTTTGAACTACTTCTCCATTGTGCCTTGGATGTTGTCCGCTATGAACACTTAGTGTTTGATTTGTTGTTGTTTGCTGTGGTGTGTTCATCCACTGTGGATGAACATCCACTATGAATTGTTCATCAGTTGTGGAGTTGGTTATCTGTTGTGTGTGATTTTTCATCCGCTGTGGGCGTTTAGACTTTGTTCTTCATCCGCTGCATCTTCTTATTCATACGCTGTGGACAAGTCTTCATCCGCTATGGACACTTAAGCAAAAGTTTCTTTTTATCTACAAACCTGAAAAAGAAATTTAAACTTAATTTGTATTTGATATGAATGTTAATGATGTTTAAATGTTAGTAAAAGATTGTTCGAATGTTTAAACATATTATGTTTGATTATGACATACATTATCCTTTAATGCACTTGTTGAGTCCAACAAATTAGATTTTAAAATTTAATGATTGAAATAGAAACTTAAAAACTTTAAATTTCAAATTCAATTTGCAATTCAACCCAAGATTTTATCTAAAAATAACTAACTAAATTAGTTAAAATTTAAAACTAAAAATTTAAATATTCATATGGAGCATACATAGTTCACAATTTTTATATTCTAATGGTAATGATCAATCTGAGTAATTTGGGTTAATAATTTCAGATTTTGAAAATCTTCTATAGTTTTGATAATAGTGTATAATATTTGTTCGTATTATATGACATAATATCATTATTTTATTATATATATACAATAATTTTTTTCTATTTACTGTTCTTCTACTATTAAAGATATTTCAGAAATATATGAAATAACTTCTCCTATGATGAAAAAGACTAGGTATACTATATGAAGAACTTCTTTTAATTCTCCCATTATTCACACAATCATTATCTTCGACTCATTTTGTATTGCATTCAATTACAATATTACGTACATTTTGATAACAAGTTTTTAATGATAAACCTTAGTACTAGTATTTTATGTCCTGCGACCATAACTTTCAATTCGTTCATATTTATTTATGCATACTATTTATACAATATTAATAAACCACCAATTTATCTTGCTCAACAGGACATAATCAGTGTCAGAAGTAACTTTCTTAGATGATCTTGACATATCACACCATGATTTGTTAATGGAGGCAGTCATTGTATAATAATCCGGTACAAACTTACTCTATAGAGTTTTATGTGGTTGAGGAGAAGGCATTTTTTAACTAATCGAATTGTTATTTTATTCTTTTAATATTTATCTTATAAAACAAATCTGCTATATATCCTTAATTAATTTCTTAAATCTTTAATTACATGACACTAAAATACAGAGGTATATTCTAAAAAGATGATTTCTTAAGTTTGAGAAGTTATTCACTAAATCTTGTTAAATATTTGTATAAAAAAAAGTTTTTAGATATTTATAAACATAAATATTATTTTTTATGTATTTAATTCTCTCATTTAATTTACATGTATATATTACAGAATTATTAATAGTAACTAATAATTTATGTTTCTGTTAATTTTAAAGAGTAAATTACATGGATAGTTCTTGTAGTTTGGTCAAAATTTTAGATTTGATGCTTAATCTTTTAAAATTTCAAATATAGTCCCTAATGTTATATTTATTTTTTATTAATGGTTCTTATTCTGTTAGTTCAGCTACTAATGTTAAAATTTTCAAAATGATTATTTACCTACAAAGATCATCAATGTAATTTATTTTTTTATTTAAATAAAAATATTTTTAAAACATTATTTTTAAAATGTTCAGGTTTTTAAGTGTTTCTCTAAAACTTTTAATTTCTTTTAAAGCATTTGGATGTTTTGTATCAATATTAAAATTATTCATTTTCCAAATATTTTTTTAAAACTATTTATTTATTTAAAGTTTTTAAAAAAATATTAAAAATATCGTTTGAAAATAAATTGTTTTTTGAAAAAGATGTTTAAAAAAAGTGATCGTTTTTAAAAGATGCTTTAAAAATAAATGGTTAAAAAAAAAGCTTTAGAACCAAATAGTTTTATAAAAACGTGTAAAATATCAAAGAGTGTTAAGACCAACACGTAGAAAACGGATGGTTGAAACACGTTAAAAAGAAAACATTTTATAAAGTATGTTATTAAAATTTATTCATGCATTGAAAACATATTTTGTTATATAGTAAACATAATAATAATGAAAAATAAAAATATTAAAAAATAAAAAACTATGAAAAAATAAAAATATAAAGCTTTCCATTATAAAAGTAATACTATAGTTTAAAAGGTAAATTAAATGGATGGTTGACGCGGATAAAATGTTACTCTTATAATTTTTAACATTATTAATTGTTGATTGATAGAACTTAGGACCACTGATGAAAAAAAAAGAAATATTAAGGATCATATTTAGATATTTAAACTTTAAGGATCAGATCCAAAATTTAACACAATATAGGGACCATGTGTGTAATTTACTCTATTTTTAATTTAATTTTTTCAACTCGTGTAACACCATAGGTTTTTTTTTTTATATTCAATTTTCTTTGTATATCTTGAAATATTTTTTTTAATTTTATTCAAAATAAAGCTAGGTCAAATATTTCAGTCTTAATTTTAACGGTTTAACGCACCCGCTGCAACACTCTTTAGAGTATTTATATCCGTTAAATGGTTTTTCAACATATTATTTTTTGTTGAGGGCTTTTTATCTTAAGCGTATATTTTATTTAGATTTATTAAGTTTTCCTTTTTATTTTGTTTGTTTTAAAAGTTTGCTTTTATATATACATACGTAAGTTTTTAGAGTCACCAACATTTTTCATGTATAATATATCGTCATTGAGGTGTTTTTATTTGTGTTTTGGTTTGATGAACAACATGAGACAATATATTTGATAATTTAAATACTATCAATTATCAGTTGTAAATGTATTATGATGTTTTACAATATGCTTTATGTCTTTTTTGTGCATTATGGTATTGTACAATATGCTTTATGTCTTTATTAAAGTTGTGTCTTGGTGGGTACAACAGCCAGCGTACATGTCCTTGCACATGATACAACCATCTAATGCATATTCATCTCTGTCATTTTGGTACTCCATCCGTTGCAAAACCAATGGGATGGACTTTGCCATGGCAGATCATTTGCCTAGCAGGAGATTGGTGTTGGCGACCCCCACAACCATCCTCGTTGGTGGAATCACGAAGAAGAAAAGGGTAGGTGGGTTGAATCGATTACCCGTATCACCAACTCAATCCGGTTTTCATGAGGATCTAGCTCTTTTACTTCATTGACAATATATGATTAGAGAATCACAGATCCATACTCAAATCTGTCATGAAAGGTCCATCAAAGTTCCATCAACAGAGGAAGACCAAGTTGAAATCGTTACAAGTAGGGCGGTTGCGATGGTGGACCTTCGGTTAATATCGTACTCCATCAAAGATGAGGGACTACAAGAAGAAGGGAAACAAAGAAGCTAAACCCTAGAATATTGATAAATGTAAATGGTGATTGTTCTTAAAAAAGCGATGTCTATAAATAAAGATAAAATTTGTAATAAAGTTGATATGAAGTAAAGTCGGACAACACTTGGGGAAATAAAAAGCACTATGTGTCTTGAAAATTTAGAAACAATTACATAATTTAAAAAAGTGTAAAATATTAATTAAATTTACAATTGAAAGTGTACTCTATAACGGGGTCATTATGTTTTTATTTCTAACTTTTGTGCTACCTTTTCTTTTTATTCATAAGCACCACAAGTTTGTTTATTTTTTGGATTCAATTTGCTTTCTATAAACACTAATTATCACTAGTTTTCCAAAAGACAGATTGGAGAGGTTGGTTTGTGTTTACTGGGTCGAGGGGACCCACATTGGTTCTATCCCCACTTCCCTTCCTTCAACGGTTCGATTAAATTTTGTTTTCCTTTTAATTTATTTTATAATCTTTGTTTTATTGTAAATGGATTGACTAATGACCAATGCAATCATAATATCCATCAAACAAGTCAGGAGGTGCGGAGTGCACACTTGTTTGATTTTATTATGATGTTTGATTGAAAACCTACTTAGAGGCGAAGCCCCTAAGCAATAGGGGTTCCAAGGGGCATAGCCTACCTGAAATCGAATGTGACTTCATTAAAAATGCATTTAAAATTGATTTTCCAGAATTTCAAATGTGAAACTCAAGTGAAAAAAAGGCGCATTTTTAATCATTTTTGAATTGAAAATAAAATTACCAAATGGTAGTTTCTTTGACCCTCCTTGAAATCGAATTGCTTTATCATTTTGTTGGTCACTCTCTTAGATTTTTCTTCTTCTAGTTCACGAAAATCACCCAATAATGCATACTAGTTTGCAGGACCAGTGAAGGGAAGCAATGCAACAGTTTCACAAGATTAGAGAGACTAGAACACTTAACAGATTAAATAGGGAACCGACTAAGTGAAACAATGAACACAAGTAAAGAACACAATAAGAACACAAGTATATAGTTTTCAAGAAAGATGTATATTTCTCTCAAGTGTTTTACAAATGTTACAAAGCTTAGTCCTAAGGACTAGTACCTGAGATACTTTATACTACATCCTATAGCCTGTAAGGCCCCGTTCCGGAAACCCCACAGTTGGATTTGGACATCAGAAACACAAGTTCTCGAACATCAAATTTCATTAATATACGCAGGGGAACGTACAAAAATTTCAATCGTTTAGCATTTACATCAAAAGATCACTTTAGCTATCTAACAAAAGCTCTATGCCGGGATGCCAGTCTCGAACATGCACCAGATAGCTCTCTCCCATCCATGCCAAGCTCACCCCCAAAAAGTATAGCATACCTGTCAATCAAATATGCATACAAAAGTCAGCGACACTGAGTGAGCTCTAGGTTTAGTTTAACAAAACTGTATCATACATTAACATCATAAAAACTTAACCTTGTACATCATCAACATCTTCATCGAACTCGTTCGATGACCAAACTTTAACGTTAGCTTTCCCTCTATCGATTTCTTTATCGTTACGTTACCCTCACTTTATCAATTACTTTAGCATCGCGTTACCCATACTTTATCTTTTTACGTTAGCTTTAATCGTTTACTTTATCTTTTGAACTTAGCATGAAGCTTAGTTCCTTTACCAGGTGAGAACACCACAAATGTCATTTATCCTTTAGCTGCACGGGCATACCCAAAGTATACCCCTATGTGAGCACATCGATGTGTAGCTCCTATGCGAGAATGCATGAGTGCAATTCTCCTTTAACAGCACGGGCATACCCAAAGTATACCCCTATATGAGCACACCAATGTGTAGCTCCTATGCAAGAATGCACGAATGCAATTCTCCTTTAACAGCACGGGCATACCCAAAGTATACGCCTATGTGAGCATAACGATATGTAGCTCCTATGCAAGAATGTATGAATACAATTCTCCTTTAACGACACGGGCATACCCAAAGTATACCCCTATGTGAGCACACCGATGTGTAGCTCCTATGCGAGACTACTTTAGCGCGCTTTAACGTTTTCACATGTGACTTTATCATCGTTCTTTAGCCATTAACTCTCATGATATATATAATAAATCTACATACGTACTTTAATTCATTATTAACGCACGTTTAACGAGGTAACATAATACGTAACAGTCCAAAGTTTTCGTGCTAGAACATCCACCTTCGCGCGAGAACTCATTTTTCAAGCGACAACTCAACCTTCGCGCGAGAACTCAATCTTCACGCGAGAACTCCTCTTTTACAAAACATTCATTTAGGTATGCATATTAGCCCCAAAACATGATAAAACACGTAAAAGAGGGGACTAGAACTCACCTTACGATATCTTTGCACACGAACAACATAAAACCGAGAGTGTTTCGAGCCAAAAGCTACATAATCATTGTGAAATATCATTACGTATGGTTCATACATGCTTAAATACATCAAATATCGATGAATACGTACCTTAGACGCCACCTAGCACCAACTTCTCTTTTCACAAGCACAATAGCGGGACTTTTCGCATGAAGTAAGAAGTTTAGGTGCATGGGTCTATCTATAGTGTCTCTCTCTCCTCTCAGCTATTCTCGCACGAGAACTTCTTTTCACGTGAGAACCGCCTCCATGCTAGAACTTGCTGACTCACGCGTGAACTCTACTTCTCGCGCGAGAACTTCTCCCTTCATCAAAAGAATTCGGGGCATTACAAGTCCACCCCCCTTATTTGGGTTTCGTCCCTGAAACCAGTCTTTCCTCAAACAACTGAGGATAATGCTAGCTCATCTCATCTTTCGATTCCTAAGTGGACTCCGACCCCTTTCTATGCTTCCACTGTACTCGGACGAGTGGAACTAGTTTATTCCTTAGTCGTTTCTCCTTTCTGTCTATTATTGCTACGGGTTGTTCCATGTAGTTAGTCTTTCATCAATATCCATGTCTTCCAGTGGAACATGAGCATCTTAGTCCGCTAGACCCTTACGCAGATGTGATACGTAGAAGGTGGGATGTATTCCACTCAATGCATCTGTAGTTCCAGCCTATACGCCACTTCCCCCACACGGGCTACGATCTTGAAAGGCCCAATAAATCGATGGCTCAACTTTCTTCTCTTTCGGAATCGAATGATTCCTCTCCAAGGTGACACCTTTAGCATCACTCTATCACCGACGTTAAACTCAATCGGTCTTTGACGTTTGTCGGCATAGGATTTCTATCTATCTTCAGCGGCTTTCATGTAGGCTTTAATCCTGACCAACTTCTCATTGGTCATCTTGATGACCTCAATACTCCCTAACTCCTTCTAACCGATCTCACCCCAACATATCAGGGTCATACACCTCTGGCCATACAACATCTCATACGGGGGCGTACCAATACTGGCATGGTGGCTGTTATTGTATGAGAACTCTGCCAAAGGTAGATGACTATCCTAGCTCCAGCCAAAGTCTATGATGCACGCCCGAAGCATGTCCTCCAAGGTCTGGATAGTCCTTTCGGATTGGCCATCCGTCTGTGGGTGGTATATTGTACTGATGTGCAATCTAGTTCCCATCGCATCATTGAACTTCGTCCAAAATTTGGATGTAACCGCGTATCTCTGTCGAAGACATTCGACACTTGCACACCATGACGAGCAACTATCTCATTGATGAACACTTCGGCAAGCCTCTCCGAGTTATACGTCTCTCGGATGGATAGAAAGTGAGCACTCTTTGTCAGTCTGTCCACTATGACCCATATGGAATCATAACCTTTAGCTGTACGATGTAGCTTCGTTATGAAGTCCATAGTAATATGCTCCCACTCCCATTCGGGAATTTTCAAGGGTTGGATTTTCCTGTATGGCTTCTGATGCTCGGCCTTAACCTAGAGGCAGGTCAAGCACCTTTCTACATACCTTGCTATGTCGGCTTTCATTCCCGGCCACCAGTAATTCTTCTTTAGATCATGATACATCTTGTTGGTTCCCGGGTGAATGGAGTAGCGAGTCTTGTGGTCTTCATCCAACACTTTCTCTCGCAAACCTCCATGTCTAGGAATCCATATGCGCCCAAACCTAGTTTTGACACCATAGGCGTTTTCTTCCAGGTTCGCGATCCGCCCCTTCATCCTTTCTTCATTAACGTGCTCGGGCTTTAGAGCTCCTTTCTAAGCTTTGCAAATTTTCCTTATCACATCAGGAGTCACAAGCAACTGGTAAGATCTCACCCGAATTGGTTCCCGGTCCTCCTTCCATCTTAGGGCATCAGCTACCACGTTAGCCTTACCCGGGTGATAATGAATCTCACAGTCGTAATACTTTATGAGCTGCAACCATCGTCTCTGCCTCATATTAAGATCCTTCTGCTCGAAGAAATACTTTAAGCTTTTGTGGTCCGTTAAAATCGTACATTTGACACCATATAAGTAGTGTCTCCATATCTTTAACGCGAATACCACAACAGCCAGCTCCAGATCATGGGTAGGGTTGTTCACCTCGTGAACCTTTAACTGTTAAGTTACGTCCGCTATGACTTTACCTCATTGCATTAGCATGCACCCTAACCCTTGATAAGAAGCATCGGAATAGAAACCAAGTCTTCATTCCCTTCTGGTAGCGTTAACACCGGAGCTTGTGTCAATCTTCTCTTTAATTCCACGAACACATTCTCTTGACTGTCGCCCCATACAAACTTCACATCCTTCCTTGTCAACTTGGTCAGCGGTGAGGCAATCTTGGAAAAATCCTGGATGAATCTCCAGTAATAACCAGCTATAAGGCCCCGTTCCCGGGACGCTTACAGTTGGTCAATCATCGCATAGTACTTTTAAAACACATCATTCGCAGCAGAATTAAAACTTTTCATTCATGATTAAAATAGTGTCAATACATCAAATCATTCACTTACATCTCAAATTTTGTTAATACAATAATCATTTCCAAAAAATGTGGATGCCAGACGCAAATCATTCCCAGTGGCTTATGCATCCATGCCTGCACCTCCTCAGCATCAAACGGTTACCTGCCAACTATCATGCATACAAAAAGTCAGCTATGCTGAGTGACTTCTAGTTTATATTTTAAAAATACTTTACTTTTCATTAAAACATAACCTTTACTTTCATTCGTGATCACACATCGTACGTACATTTTGATAATAATTATTATTATCTTATCATCATCGTTCATAATCGTTCATTTTCATACTTTCTTTCGTTCTTTCAGTTTTAATCTAGATCCTGTCATAGGCTACGCCCCATTATTGTGCACGAAGCAACTTCCGTCTTGGGGTCAAGTGATAAGGATCCCGTTTTCGTACATCTTGATCAGTCACAAAGACTGACCCCCCTTGGTGCATCCTCATAGGTTAGCTAAACCGCATACAGTTGAGCTAACAACCCCTTAATGAGTTGAACCTCCTTTCAATTTGCTTGCAAGACTTTCATTCATTCATTACGTTCCACTTTCATCATCGTTATCTTTCACTTTCGCTACGTAATACTTTACCTACATAATCATACATATCAACTAAAGTCACATCATAAAAGCATATAGTTTTAAAAAAGTCGTTTAATGTGAAAAGATAACACATCACACATAACAGCATAGCATGTGAAAACTTAACATACATCAGCAACATCTCGCGCGAGAACTACCTCTTTCGTGCGAGAACCATCTTATCACGCGAAAAGCATCAAGTCGCGCGAGAACTACATGTCAAGCGAGAACTTACAAATCGCGCGAGAACTACCTGTCACACGAAAACATGCATATCGCGCGAAAACTACACCTTTCACGCGAAAACTTCCCAGAATTCAAAATTTTAACGTACATCAAAACTGCTCGCTCAAAAACTACAGGTTTTTCACGCCCAATCACAACTTATCACGTCTAAGGCTTTCTAACATGCAACATCTTAAACAACATCATACCAAGCATGAACAAGCACATTCAAACGTTCTAGTATGCATAATTGCCCAAAACATAAAAATTGCGTAAAAAGGGACTAGAAACTCACTTCTTGAAGTTCTAGCACAAACGCAACCTTCTCGAAGCCTTTGCCAAGCGAAAAATACATAACCATGTTATATATTCAAATAATCCATTCTTAGTACATAACACGAGTTACTACACGAGTTACATATCTTAAACACTTGGATTTTTCACTTTTTCTCTCTACGCAGCCGATTTCTCTCTCTAGCAGCTGAACTTTTCGCGCGAAATGGAGTCAGACTAGGTGTTCTTAGCTATTTATACATAGCTAAGCTTTTCGCATGAAGTTCTTGCGTGAGAAACTTCCTTTCACGCGAGACTTCATCTGCCTTCTTTTTCTTCAAAATTTTCGGGCGTTACACCCGCCAATCTGAGGAAACTTCGGATTTCTGATGGCGTTTTAGGATAATTCCACTTCATCACTGCCTCCACCTTAGCAGGATCACCGTGATTCCCTCTGGGTTAATCACATGACCCAGAAACTGCACCTCGCGTAACAAAAATGCGCACTTGGAGAATTTCGCGTACAACTTCTCCCTTCTTAGAGTTTCCAGCACCTCGCGGAGGTGACAGGCGTGGTCTCCCTCATTCTTTGAGTGGATCAGGATATTGTCTATGAACACTATCACGATTTGACGAGCATTGTCGACAAACCTTATTCATCAAGTCCATGAATGCTGCAGGAGCATTGGTTAGACCAAACGACATCACGAGAAATTCATAATGCCCATATCACGTCCCAAACATAGTCTTTGGGATATCTTGTTCCTTAACCTCTAGCTGGTGATAACCCGGCAGAAGATCGATCCTCGAGAACCAACTCGCACCTTGCAACTGGTCGAACAGATCATCTATCCGAGGCAACGGGTATCTATTCTTCACCGTGAGCTTATTCAGCTCCATGTAGTCTATACACATTCGCATGCTACCATCCTTTTTCTTCACTAACAACACCGAACACCCCAAGGAGAAATGATCAGTTTGATAAATCCTTTATCGAGAAGATCCTGTAGTTGGGCTAACAACTCATTCAACTCTGACGGAGCCAGACGATACGCGCTTTAGCGACGGGCTGAGCTCCTGGCATAAGATCGATCTAAAACTCTATCTCCCGATTGGGTGGTACCTCTGTCAAGTCATCAGGGAACACATCTGGGAAGGCACACACCACGGGCAAATCTGTCAACTTTACAGTTTCAGCTTTAGCATCTTTAATGTATGCCAAGAATGTTCCGCACCCTCGTCTCATAAACTTCTCTGCCTTTATCATAGAAATCATCTTCGGAACTTCTCAGATCCTATCGTCGTAAATCGTGACTAAGCTACCGTCGGGCGCTTTCATCTGAATCAACTTCCTCTGACAAACTATGTTAGCCTCGTAGGCTGCTAACCAGTCCATACCCAACACGACATCAAATCCACTTAGGGTCAGAACAAACAACCTAGCGGGGAATCTATGACTTTCCAATTCTATGCTACAATCCTGTAAGCCCTCAGTTATCTTAGTAGTCTCTCCAATGGTAGTTTCTACATCAAACATATGATCTATTTCTTTGGACTTAGCATTCAACACATCACAAAGGTAGCAGTTATGAAACTCTTACTTGCACCAGATCAAAAAGAATAAAAGCAAGTATGTAGTTAACCAGGAACATACCTAACACAACATCAGGTTCCGCTTTGGCCTCCTCTCTGGTCATCATAAAAGCCCTAGCTTTGGCCCTTGGCTTGTCACCAGCTCTCTTTTCCTTCACAACATCAGGTTCCGCTTTGGCCTCCTCTCTGGTCATCGTAAAAGCCCTAGCTTTGGCCCTTGGCTTGTCACCAGCTCTCTTTTCCTTCCCAGCCTCCTTTCCCTTAGCCGAGTCAACCACTTTCACCTCTTTACACTCTCGGCTGTAGTGTCCCAACATGCCATAGTTGTAGCACTTTACCAGATTAGGGAAATCTTGGAGAAATGCCCCGTCTTTCCACATCTAAAACGTAGGCTCGAACCGAGCCTGCATTCGCCAGCATGCTTTCTCCCATATTTTCGGCAATCACCGGACAATTCCACCTTCATCTTTTTGATCTGAGCAGCTGAGCTCTCATTTCTCTCTCGCTTCACGTTCCCCGACCAACTCTTCTTCTTCGCGTCCTCAACGGGCTCATGAGCCACCACATCATGATACACTATCCCACTTAGTTCCACCAAAGACTCGAAGGTCTTCGGCCCTCTTGCCTTCACATACGTCCTAACCTTTGAAGGCAAACCCTGTACATAACACTTCATCCTCCTCTCCTCGGTACTTACTAGGTGAGGCACCACCTGGCCATCTCGTTGAAGCAAGATGTGTACTACCTGTGGGTCATACTTCCATCTTTAAATCCTATGAATTCCCTTTCCACCTTGTCGATCTCATTCTGAGGGCAGAACTTCCTCATTATCATCTCCTTCAGGTCATCCCACTTCAAGTTCTTGAACTCACGAGGGTCTTTAGTCTGCTTGATGGTGTTCCACTAATGAATAGCTTCATCCACAAATGAGTGAGCTGCGAACTTCATGGCTTGGTCAGCCATGCACTCACTAATCTCAATCACTTCCTCCATTTCAGACACCTATTGGAGAGTGGCAATAGCACCACCCTTTCCATCCAGTGATGGAGGGTTGCATCCCTTGAAGATGCAGTACGAACACCCTTTGGCTAAATCCCTATCAGCTTCATCTCCCTCAATCTTCCCCGAGCCTTCCCTGATACCTTCACTGTCTTTCTTACTAGCTTTGTTCTTTTCCTCCAACGTCCGCTCTTTTGTTACCTCCTTTATGGCCTCAGTCATGATCGAAGGCAGGATGTCCTGAAGGATCTTGTGGACCTCTTTGGCGATAGCCTCCCTAACAATAGGCTCCAAGGTAATCCTCTCTTCAGAATGATAAGAGTTTTCCTCGCTAGCAGTGTGAACAGAGTCCACAGGCACCTCCTCAGTCATCTCAATCACTTCCTCCATTTCAGACACCTATTGGAGAGTGGCAATAGCACCACCCTTTCCATCCAGTGATGGAGGGTTGCATCCCTTGAAGATGCAGTACGAACACCCTTTGGCTAAATCCCTATCAGCTTCATCTCCCTCATTCTTCCCCGAGCCTTCCCTGATACCTTCACTGTCTTTCTTACTAGCTTTGTTCTTTTCCCAACGTCCGCTCTTTTGTACCTCCTTTATGGCCTCAGTCATGATCGAAGGCAGTGTCCTGAAGGATCTTGTGGACCTCTTTGGCGATAGCCTCCCTAACATAGGCTCCAAGGTAATCCTCTCTTCAGAATGATAAGAGTTTTCCTCGCTAGCAGTGTGAACAGAGTCCAAGCACCTCCTCAGTCATCTCAATCACTCCTCCATTTCAGACACCTATTGGAGAGTGGCAATAGCCCACCCTTTCCATCCAGTGATGGAGGGTTGCATCCCTTGAAGATGCAGTACGACACCCTTTGGCTAAATCCCTATCAGCTTCATCTCCCTCATTCTTCCCCGAGCCTTCCCTGATACCTTCACTGTCTTTCTTACTAGCTTTGTTCTTTTCCTCCAACGTCCGCTCTTTTGTTACCTCCTTTATGGCCTCAGTCATGATCGAAGGCAGGATGTCCTGAAGGATCTTGTGGACCTCTTTGGCGATAGCCTCCCTAACAATAGGCTCCAAGTAATCCTCTCTTCAGAATGATAAAGTTTTCCTCGCTAGCAGTGTGAACAGAGTCCCCAGGCACCTCCTCAGTCATCTGCCCTTGGTTTCTGGTGACTGGTGGTCTACCCCTACCATCACGAGCACCCCTCGTTAGCTTTTTTTTCAGCCAAGCTTGCTATAAGATACAAAAGGCTAAGATTATCATTCCAGGTAATAGTTTAGATCATTTAAGTAAGGTAAGTTTCTAATGATAGTGGCCAGTATAATTACTACTTACTTTCCTCTTCATGTCCTAGACGTTTCCTATCCTGAGTCATATCAGCTTTTAATCTCACTAATAACACTATAACCTCAAGGACCTCTAATAGTTGTAACCTTCCTGGCATGGAGCTACTTGCACTAGCATCCCTTAATCGATCCCATTCTCAGTTTGAGTCTAGACATCAGAGTGTCTAAAACTCTCAAACTATGGCTCTGATACCAACTTGTAAGCCCCGTTCTGGAAACCCCACAGTTGGATTTGACATCAGAAACACAAGTTCTCGAACATCAAATTTCATTAATATACGCAGCGGAACGTACAAAAATTTCAATCGTTTAACATTTACATCAAAAGATAACTTTAGCTATCTAACAAAAGCTCTATGCCGGGATGCCAGTCTCGAACATGCACCAGATAGCTCTCTCCCATCCATGCCAAGCTCACCCCCAAAATATAACATACATGTCAATCTAATATGCATACAAAAGTCAGACGCTGAGTGAGCTCTAGGTTTAGTTTAACAAAACTATATCATACATTAACATCATAAAACTTAACCTTGTACATCATCAACATCTTCATCAAACTCGTTCGATGACCAAACTTTAACGTTAGCTTTCCCTCTATCGATTTCTTATCGTACGTTACCCTCACTTTATCAATTACTTTAGCATCGCATTACCCATACTTTATCTTTTTACTTTAGCTCGAGGACTCGCTTTTCGCGCGATAACTGTTCTGCTGTACATAACTTTATCCTCAAGTTATCGCTCCTTTAACCACTTAACAGCCAAAACATGCAATAACAGTTTAAACATCATTCTTTTACAAAACATTCGTTTAGGTATGCATTACCCCAAAACATGATAAAACACGTAAAAAAGGGGACTAGAACTCACCTTACGATATCTTTGCACACGAACAACACAAAAACCCGAGAGTGTTTGAGCCAAAAGCTACATAATCATTGTGCAATATCATTACATACTATTCCTACATGCTTAAATACATCAAATATCGATGAATACATACCTTAGACACCACCTAGCACAACTTCTCTTTTCACAAGCACAACAGCAGGACTTTCGCGCATGAAGTAAAGAAGATTGGGTGCATGGGCCTATCTATAGTTTCTCTCTCTCCTCGTAGCTATTCTCACATGAGAACTTCTGTTCGGTTGAGAATCGCTTCCACGCGAGAACTTGCTGACTCACGCGAGAACTCCACCTCTCGCGTGAGAACTTCTCCCTTCATCAAAAGAATTCGGGCATTACATAGCTGGCATTACTTTGAAGGCCAACTGGAACGTTAATCTAGACAACAAGATAATGTAAAGTCAAAAGGTTGATTGTCTTTTGACTAGTGACTATGACATGCCCATAGCTCATATCCTTATCTATTACAAAAGGATAAAAGTACAAAGGAAGAAAGTTACAAACTCTAAGACCTTAACCTATAGTAACAAAGTATGAATATTTCACCAACTTATACAAGTCTTTAGAGATGGTAGCGGAAAGTAGTTTAGCTTTTGTCAAAAGCATGTCAGAGAAGGCATGTCTTCTAGTTTCGGAAGAAATCAGTCTCTTGGCTTCGAAAGACTTGTATTGAAGCTTCAAAAGACTTCATCTTGGCTTTGGAAGAAATGTTCTTTTGGCTTCAGATGATTTGATACTTAGTGAATTTCATTGAGTTGTATCAAATCTTTCAAAGTAACTTCCTTGTTGTTTAGTTATGCATACTGAGAGAAATTGGTTGCATCAGCCTCTAAGTATAACTCTTACCAAACTCCACCTAGGTTGATGCTACTAAAACTCGAGGATAACTTTGAGTCTTAATCTTCATATGTTGACAGTCCTCATCAGAATCAAGACCATTCCCTTCTTATCCATTGGTCAGGATTTCTCTAACTCTCAAAGATCATGTAGAGGAAGGTCAAGCATGTTTGCCAGAAGTACATATCTTGACTCCCTTGATCTCTAGTGACATACTATCAGAACTTCTCCCTTCATCAAAAGAATTCGGGGCATTACATAGCTGGCATTACTTTGAAGGCCATTGGAATGCTAATCTAGACAATAAGATTAATGTAAAGTCAAAAGGTTGATTGTCTTTTGACTAGTGACTATGACATGCCATAGCTCATATCCTTATCTATTACAAAAAGGATAAAAGTACAAAGGAAGAAAGTTACAAACTCTAAGACCTTAATCTATAGTTGACAAAGTATGAATATTTCACCAACTTATACAAGTCTTTAGAGATGGTAGCGGAAAGTAGTTTAGCTTTTGTCAAAAGCATGTCAGAGAAGGCATGTCTTCTTAGTCTTCGGAAGAAATCAGTCTCTTGGCTTCGAAAGACTTTGTATTGAAGCTTCAAAAGACTTCATCTTTGGCTTTGGAAGAAATGTTCTTTTGGCTTCAGATGATTTGATACTTAGTGAATTTCATTGAGTTGTATCAAATCTTTCAAAGTAACTTCCTTTGTTGTTTATTTGCATACTGAGAGAACTTTGGTTGCATCAGCCTCTAAGTATAACTCTTACAAACTCCCCCTAGGTTGATGCTACTAAACTCAAGGATAACTTTGAGTCTTAATCTTCATATGTTCACAGTCCTCATCAGAATCAAAACCATTCCCTTCTTTATCCATTGGTCAGGATTTCTCTAACTCTCAAAGATCATGTAGAGGAAGGTCAAGCATGTTTTGCCAGAAGTACATATCTTGACTCCCTTGATCTCTAGTGACATACTATCTGTCTAGGTTAGTAGCAAAGATCGAAGACATATGGGTCTCTTAGCAGCAAGAGGCTCTACATGAATAGATTTGGTTAAAGCCTCTTCTCGATCACCCTCAGGATGTCCTGACCCATCCTGAGGTGCAGAGGTGGATGCCTTGGATTTCTTCTTCTTGTCCCTCCTTATGGCCATACTCTTCCTCTTTTTATATTTTTATAAGAAGTTTGGTCTTGAGTACCAGATGTTCCTTCTTTCTCCTTCTCAGTTGGGTCCCTTTTCTTCACAAGTTTAGAAGGAGAAGTTTTAGGACCCTGCTGTGGGTCAAAGATAAAGTTGGCTGAGATGCAGCACTAGGTCCAGGCTGTAATGTCTCTTGGGTTCAACTTTGACCTCAGCTTTGGGTGTAGCCTGACTTGGTGGAGAATGCAAGTTTACCAGCTCACCCTTCTTAATCATTTGCTTGATCACTCTAATGTACACATCCATATGGATAGAGACATTGGACCAATTCTCCTTCCAGAGAACCCATACAGCTTCAAAAGCTCACCATCTTTAGTCTGTTAGCAGACTTCTTATGATTGGCTCGGATGGTGGCTCTTGACTTAGCAGCCTCTTCCCTATCTTTCTCTTAGCAGCTTTCTTTTCTTTAAATACTTCTTGCTCAAGATGCTTGAGTTACTCAAATTCTATGTACTCATATGACAAGGGAAGTAGGTCCGCTACCTGAAAGAGGCCTGTGGCACTCAAGTCGGTTATCATGTTTTGTCTATCTTGTTCCCTACCTACTTGAGTTTCTTGTTCAGCAGCCATAGTCTCTACTTTAGGTTTTTCTTGAACTGGAGAGAGGGTAGGAGCTTTATAAAGTCTTTTTATTTTCCTTTCTTCTTTTATCATGAGAAGCAACTCTACAGCCTCAGCTTTCTTCCTCTCTTTTTACACTTCAGTGTCAGCCAGTTCATTTAGTTCATCTAAGGGAAGAGAGATGATTTCATCTATCTTATAGTTTCTAGACCCTAGATAGTTTAAATCTGGTTGCCCTTAACTTATCCTCCTGAGTGTTTAGCCTGGGGGCAGCCCTGATTGCAGCTTCCATGAGCTGGAGGTCTCACTAGTTCTCTCTCCCCTTGCCTTCCTCTTCCTCTCCCTTTTCTCCTCCACAATCTCCTTAGAGTCTGGGTTCCTTTTCCCTTTGTCAGTCACTGCATGTGTTACTTAGGGTGGAGAGAGCTTTGGCCGGTTCCCCTTCAAACTTAATCTTAGGGTCTGCCTATATCCAGTTGACCAATAGTTTTGCCTACTAACCTTTGTCTATATAATTAGGATCTTCTTCTGAACTCTTCAAGCCCCCTTTGCTGGATCCTCTCAGCTAACATGTCAGTTTGCCTGTTATGACTTGGGTTGGCAAGTGGTAGGTCAACCAGATGAAAGCTCTCATAGTATCTCAAGGTTTGAAAATTGAAGACTTCTTGATACCCCTGAGGTCTAGAGAGTACCAGGGCTCTTCTATCAGCATCATACCTCCATTCTACTATTGGATTGTAGCAGGGTAGGATGGGGACATAGCCCTTGGTATGCCCTCCTCAAATAACCTTTGAATCAGGGCATCCACTCAATGTGGGCCTAAGGAGGTTGTTGAGTATGGACAACTGCAAGTGAGGATAGTGAAGCCTATATGTATATGTCCGTACTCTGGCAGAACTCACAGGTTTTGTGATTGCAGCTAGGACTTTCTCCCTATTTTTGGTAGCATCACCCTCTTGCATAGGGTAACTAATGGTTAGGTCCACCAAATCCATAGGTTCCTATGGACCTGGTTGAATTTGCTTGGCAGGTCTCCCAACTAACTTGCCCTTGAGATCGGTGATCTCAAGTTGCTCATCAATGACCTAACTTTGTAAGGTAGCCACTTGAGATGTAGGTGACTTACCTTTGAAACTAAATAGGTGTATGTTTTGGATAGTTTTTGCACTTTTAGTTGCAGACTCCCCTCATCTTCATCAAAAGAATCATGGGGGGGGGGGGTAAGAGGACATAACCAAAGTCATCTCCCTCACCACCAGCTTATGGTTCTTGGCTGCTGGATTTCCCCTGCTCCGTGATATCTTCAAGAGAAGTGTCAAGGGCCTGGGTTGCCATGGTTGAGGTCCTAATGATGTAATCGCTTGCGAAAGTGAGAGCCTCTTCCATATAGACTTCCTAAACATGTTTAGGGAGGTCCACATCAGTTAAGGGTGAATGATATGGGCTAGATATGGGTGATTCATGAGCACTTATCTCTTCTTGAGTAGGGGAGGAGAAGAGAGACTCATGGCATTCACTAAAACCCATATCCTCATCATCATAGAATTGGAGGTCAGGGATAGGTTGATTTAGATCGAAACGCTAGGGATGATAGCCATCCCCTGAAGGCTGATCACCTGAGTTTTGAGACTTAGAGTGAAAGTTTGAGGCTTAGAGTGAAGGTTTGAGGCTTGAGCAATGAGCTCATCAGGCTGAGCATGAGAAAACTTAGCACTGATTAATGAAGTAATAGGAGTGGTTTGCTCCTCAGGGGAAGTGGGAGCTCTTGCTTCCACTTCCTGCATAGGTGATTTTATGGGGGCCGGCTCAATCTGAATAGATTGGGCAAGGGTTCGTTTGGATTTTTTTGAGTAGGTGGTGGTTATTTATGGTTGTTTGGGTGGTGCAGATGTAGATGGTGTGGGTTCAACATTGACTAGTGCTATCAAGTTGTCACTTTGAGCAATGAGCTCCAACATTTTTAGGACCAGGGCTGTTTCTACCCCTAAGAAGCCAACAGTGGTCTTTCTCATGATTTTAAAGATGCCGAGCTTCATCTGCCCCAATTTAAGAGTAGCACTTGTTCCCCTTAACTGCAAGCCCAGTTCATAGTTAAGAATGTGCTGGACATATTTAGGGAACATGTAGTACTCTAAGGTGTCCAAGTTGGCATGAAAGTTTGTATAAACAAACTGGGAGTACTTGAACTTGACCCGTTGAACTATTCCATGGACTATGTAGGATAAGTACTCAGAAATCTGGTCCCATCCTCTATGTTTGTTAGATAAAGAATGAATAATAATATGGAGGAGATACTTCCATTTGTAGGAGACCTTACCCTTTTTGAAGGTTCTAACTGTGAAGTCCCTTCATACCCCATCTTCCTGAAGGATTCAATCATAGCAGATTTTGGGAAAATAAAGCTCGCCTTTTTCATCATCCAGCCTTAGATGAGTGTTGATTGAGGCTGGGGTGATGAACATTGTCTTCCCCTGCACTAATGCACACAGTGCCTTCTCACCGTCCAAGATCACCTCTTGGCAGGTCCTCCAAAAGTCCAACAATTGTTCTTCATGAAGTGGAAGGTCGACTGTAAGTGCGGTGAGATAGTTTGATTGAGAAAGAAAATGACAAACATCTAAAAAACTAGGATTGGCCATTTCAAAAAGCTTTGGGATGAAGAAAGATAAGAAAAAAGAGGGTTTGTGGGTGAATTTAGGGTTAGAACTTTTGCAGATGAAAAAGAAAGAAGTAAGAGGGGGAACCGTTGTAAGGATATTTATATGATTAGATTCGAGACAAAGCTAATGCAAAATGAGAAACTTTGAAATCCGGATGTCGGTCCCACATCTGAAAAAGTGCCCAAAAAGGTAGTTATCTTGGAAGTAGAAAATCTTTCGAATGTAATTTGTGTTCCAAAGTTTTGAGAAAACTTCCGAAGCCAATTTGACTTCAGAAGATATTCCTTACCTTAACAAGAAATACTTTGGAAGAAAAATACTTAAAGTAATTTACTTCCTTGATATATTTGGTTTTAGAAGATATTAAAATTCAGAAGTTTTATTCAAAGGATGAATAAAGCTTTTGAGATTTAATTGCTTTCAAAAGAAAATTATCCTTCAAAACATCTAAGTATTTAGAAGCATTTTTAGCTTCGAAGGATATATCAGAATTCCTTTCGAAGGTAAATTTCTTAGTAATTAGTCATCGGTTTTGAAGACATAATTTTCTTCCAAAGTCAACTTAATGTCTTCTGAAAGAAAATATTTCTTTAACTCTCAAAATTCTAAGGAATATCATATTGAAAAATTTTCTTCCAAGGTAAACATGGCTTATATTAGTGATGATATAGATAACTGATACACGATACTTAAATCTCCGTTCATCAAAAGCTTTTATGAAGATCAGCATATTTTTCATTTGTGTTAACTTTAACTAGTTTTATCAATCCCTTTTCAAATATCTCTTATCAAATGATACCTGATGTTGATATGATTTGCCTTTGAGTGCTACACATGATTCTCTATGATAGAGATAGCACTGTTGTTGTCTATGTGAATGGGAGTCTCCTTGAAGTTAAATCCATAGTCTAACATCTCATTCCAAATCCAAAGCACTTAAGCACAGTAGCTTGCAGCAGCAATGTATTCAGCTTTAGCTGTTGCTATAGACACACAGGATTGTTTCTCGTATGTTATAAGACTATCCTTCCACCAAGGAATTGGCATCGCCTTGATGTAGACTTTGCAGCCATGTTGCAGCCACCATAGTCGCTATCTGTATAGGCATACAGATTGAAGTCAGAATTCATTGGATACCAAAGTCCCAGTTTGGAAGCTCCTTTGAGGTACTAAGAATTCTCTTGATAGCAACTAGGTGTGACATCTTAGGGTTGGCTTGATATCTTGCACATATGCATGTGGCAAATATGATATCAGGCTTGTTGGCTGTGAGGTACATAAGGGACCCAATCATAGCCCTGTGGAGATATTTATCAACACACTACCCCTTAATGTCAGGTCTTAGGGAGTGGTTTCTTGCTATGGGTGTCTTAGCAACCTTTGCACTCAGTCAGATGAAATCTAGTTAGTATGTCTTGCGCATACTTTGATTGGTTTATGAAGATGCCATTGTAAACTTGCTTCACTTGAATTCCTAGAAAGAAATTGAGTTCCCCCATGGCACTCATTTCAAATCTATTCTTTATTAGCTTCTCAAAGTATTTGCAGAGCTTTGGATTAGTTGACCCAAAGATGATGTCATTTACATAAACTTGAACCAGCATCAAGTCATTCCCTTTCCTGTTATGAAGAGTGTGCTATTAATAGTACCTCTCTTGTAGCCATGCTGGACAAGGTATTATGACAGTGTCTCAAACCACTTCCTTGGAGCTTGATGCAACCCATAGAGAGCTTTGTCAAGTTTGTAGACATAATCAGGATGATCTTGGTCTGCAAAGCCAGGTGGTTGCTTGACATACACTTCCTCGTCTATCACTCCATATAAAAATACACACTTGGCATCAAGTTGGTTGATCTTGAAATCCTTGGATGCAGCAAAAGCAAGGAATATTCTAACAGCTTCAAGTCTTGTCACAGGAGCAAAAACATCTGTGTAGTAATCCCTTCTTCTTGAGTGTACCCTTGAATAACTAGTCTTGCCTTGTTCTTAATGACAAGTCCTCTATCGTCTTTCTTATTTCTAAAAACCCACTTTGTACCTATTAGTGTCTTCCCTTAAGGAAGAAGGCATAGGTTCCAAACCTTTTGTCTCTTGAATTGAAGCAGCACCTCCTACATTGCTTCAACCCAACTTCAATCTTTCAAAGCTTTATCAACTTTCTTTGGCTTAATCTGGGACAAAAAGCAAGAGTATAGTCAAACATTTTTGTCATGTGTTTGTCCTCTTGTTCTCACCCCAGTATCAACATCTCCAATGATGTTTGTGGTGGGATTAGACTTGTGGATTCTTAGTTGAGGAATCACAGCAAGTTGGTTTGACAGATCTAAATTAGTAAAATTCAAATCTATCACTTGATCTGAAGGAATTCTATCACTTGATCATCTCAGCTCAATTCTTGGGTTAGGATCTCCTACTGATATGTTACTTGTAGATCTTGAAACATCTTTAAAAGATTTGTTAAAATAGTTGGTAACTAAATCAAGATCAAATAGCCAATCATAAGAACCTTTCACACTTGGAGTGTGTTAATTGAAGGTTACACTGGCTGACTCTTCTACTACTCTAGTCCTGAGATTGTATACTCTATAAAATGATAGCCAGTTTAGAGTCAGAGAGCATGGTTCTTGCAGCCTCAATAAGTGTCATATTTCTTCTTCCAGCAACATCATTTTGTTGAGGAGTTATAGGAGCACTATATTATCTTGAAATACCCTTTTCATCACAAAATAAATCATGTATTTGGTTTTTAAATTCAGTTCCTTGATCATATCTTATGATCTTAACCTTGTGATCACATTGATTCTCAACTTTCAGAATAAATGTTTTTAAGATTTCAGGGGTCTTATCCTCACTTTTAAGAAAGAAAACCCAAGTATATCTTATGAAATCATCTGCGATCACAAAACAGTATGAAGTTCTCCCTAAATTCATTACAATTGTGGGGCCAAAGAGATCCATGTGTAATAAGTGAAGGGGAGTAGTGATGGAGTTCATTTCCCTTGGCTTGTGTGACACTTTGTGTTGCTTTCCTATTGCTAAAGAGTCCTGGGAGCACTATATTGTCTTGTAATACCCTTTTCATCACAAAATGTATCAAGGATTTGGTTCTTAAATTCAATTCCTTGATCATATCTTATGATCCTGACCTTATGATCATATTGATTCTTATTTTCAGAATGAAGTTTTTCAAGATTTCAGGGGTCTCATCCTTAATTCTAAGAAAGAAAACCCAAGTATATCTTGTGAAGTCATCTGTGATCACTAGGCAATATAAAGTTCTTCCTAAACTCATTACACTAGTGGGGCCAAAGAGATCCATATGTAATAAGTGTAGGGGAGAAGTGATGGAGTTCTTTTCATTTGGCTTGTGAGACACTTTGTGTTGCTTCCCTTTTAGACATGCAACACAATGATCATCATTTGTAAACTCTTTCTTTGGCACTCCAGTTACCAAATCATTCTTAATCAGTTTATTCATGTTTTTGAAGTTTCCATGGCATATTCTTTTATGCCAGAGTAAAGACTCATCACTGTTGGCTTTAGATAGAAAGCAAGAAACTTCTCCGGATAAAGATATTTCCTGCAAATCCATCTTGCACATGTTCCTTATCCCGGGTCTCTAAGCAAGATATGCTCTTGAGGAATGACCACCCCAAGCTTGATAACAATGCACTCATGCTCGATGAAGTGCATGTTATGTCTCTAGTCATAAAATTGAGATACACTAAAGAGATTGTATTTAAGCTTTTTAACATAGTTTAACTTCTTAATGCTAAGCTTACCATTTATGACTCTTCCCTTTCCTATGATGTAACCACATGATTCTCCTCCAAAAGCAACTGGCCATCAATTAATTTTCTCAAAGTTCTGAAGCAAAGATCCATTACCTGTCATGTGCCTTGAACAACCACTATCAATGATCCATATATTTCTTTTGGTCTTTAGCTATTCCTGCACATAATAAATAGATGATTAGTTATATTTGGAAACCCAAGCCTTACTGGTCTTGGGCTTATCAAGATGAACAGAAGATAGTTCAACAGTTATTGATCCTATATTCAAGCTTTGAGGATCTTTGGCTGTTGTTCATGAAGAAACTTCAGTCACATGGTCTTTCTTCATCTTCCATATCATATTTGGAAGACTAGACTTGACCTTCAAGACTTCAAAGTTTTGAAAACTTTGGAAGTTTTGGAGACTGAATATTCGGAAGCTTTAGCATCCACTACAGCAGACTTCAGTGCTTCGGAAGCATTCCTTTCTTCGAGACCAATTTTCTTCCGAATGCAATTTTCCACCTATCTTCTTCTTGTTCACCTTGTAGCTTTGAAAGGAAAGTGATTTTCCTTCTGATTCTATTTTCTTCTTCTTCCTCTCAGAAGTATTCTTCTTGTTCATGTGGATGGTACTCTTGGGATTGTAGATGCAATCCTTAGCAAAATGAGTAGCAACACCACATATGATGCATTTAACTGGCACACTTTTAAGGGTCTTCTTCTGAGGAGAAGGTTTAGCTTGATCTCTTTCCACTTCCTTTTTTTATCATAGATGATGTAGTAGGCTTCTGAAGGGGAGACTTGCTCTTGGAACTGGATGATTCAGGCTGTGCAACAGTGGTGCACATTTGATCAACCTTCTCTTTTTGACCAAGATGGTTTGAACTTGAACTAGGACCCCTGGTACTAGAGTGCATAGTTGAGTCTTCGGTCTTAACCACTTCAAATCCAAAAGATATAAAGACTTGTTTTTACATGGAGTTGAACGTGGCTTTGATCTCTTTGGCTTTCTTTGATTTTTTTTGGCTGCCCTGATCAAATTCTTCCTAGATGACTTGGCCATCCTTGGTTCTTTCTTCTCTCTAGGAGGATAGTGACCCTTATTTGGATGATTCTCCTCACTCAGTATAGATTCATCCTTCACTATCTTCTCTTCATCTTCATCCTCTTCTTAGATAGGGTCAATGAGGGGCATCTCATCTTGACTAGTTCCACACCTTGGAGATCTTACAGATGGTAATGTGTGTGGAGGAGCTATCTCATTTGAACCCAAACCCTGCCTGTTCTGATTAATAATCTTTGAATGCATGGATAAGGATATGAAGTTCTTGAAGGTTTCCTCTTCAAGAACACACTTTTCTACCCCGACTTTACTAATAATCATAAGCTCAGCCTGTCATTCAGTAAACTTGGTAATGATATATTTGATTTGAGTCTTGTAATTTGTGTGCTCATGCTTAAGATTTGAAATTGTTTTCTCTAAATCTTCTATTTCAAGTTTATAGTCATTTTCAGCTCTTTTGAAATCAGCTTTTAAAATATTCAAAGACTTAAGTTCAGATCTCATTTCTAAGTTATAGGACCTATACATGTTTACTTTAGCAATGCATTCAGGTGTATAGATATGTTCTAATACCTTGGCTTCTTCATAGTCCGCCATCAGTGCTTGGTTGGGAGAAACATCCTCTACCTGAAAGCTCAAGTCAAATCCTCCCTCTTCAATAGAAACAATAGCTTATTGTTTTGGTTGGCTTGGCTTCTCAGATTTAGGAGCAGCCTCTGTGTAGTTTGGCTTGGATTGTGCTTGGCCACCATTAGTCTTTGGTGCCTTGCACTCCCTAGAAAAGTGTCCCATCTAGTTACAGTTCTAACACTTCATTTTGCTTTTATCTAGTCCAAACTTTCCACTGGTTACATTGCTGGGATACTTAATTCCGATTCTCTTGTAGAACTTCTTGGCTCTATGAGTGAGAAGATCTATTTGCTGGACTATCTCCATATATTCCAGGTCATCTGGATGGATACAATCCAAGTTTTCAAGAGTGAAGAGAAAGGTGCCATAACTTTCATTAGCAGACACAAAGGCTTGAGATGAGCTTGTCTCTTGGAATGGGCTTCCTTGGATGTAGGTCTCCCTTGGTGTCTCAGGGATGGTGATGAAATGGCCCTTTTATGAGTTGTCTGGGTAGCAGATAAGATGATGCTATGGTTCTCTACTATCCCTTTCAACCACATGGAGGGCTAAACTCTGTTGATTGCTGGAAGAGGTGCTTGTTGGATTCTACATGTTCATCTCCATCTAGTAGCCACTAAGGATACCATACAGCTCTGTGAGAGTAAGGGTAGAGAGGTTTTCAGTTTTCTTAATGGCCATATAGTAGTGAGTTCATTGTCTGGGAAGAGAGAACATGAACTTCCTCAAAATATCCCTATTCTCAAGCTTAACTCCAACATCCATCAGAGTATCTACAATCTCAACATACCTAAAGTATTTTTGAGTCATAGTTTAACCTAATTTGTAGGTGAAGTTCTCAAACTGCTGTTTTATGAGGTCCTTCTTGTTTTCTTTAGCTTTATCAGACCCCTTATACATGAGCTTTAGTGCATCCTAGAGCTGCTTAGCAGTTTTGCACTTCTTGAAGCCTCTATATATAGAGTTTGGAAGAGCAGTTTGGAGAGCGGTGATGGCCTTTTGATATATGTCAATCTTCTTCCAATCTTCCTCAGAGTAGCCGGCCACTTCTTTCGGAATCATTCCACCTCCAACAGTGGCTGAAGAGGTGCTTGGGGTGTGAGGTCCCAAGACAATAGAACTCCATATCCTGCTGTCTTAAGTATCAAAGTCATCAGTAGTGATCGGTGGAGATTTTGTCAGGGTACTGATTTCCATATCAGCCTTTGTGAGAGCTGCCATTTAAGCTGGTAAGTGTTTTGTGAAACTGAAGGAATTTAAAATGGTGAGATCTTACAATTAAGAGCCTAAAAAGCTTTAATACCAACTAAAGGACCAGCGAATAGGAGCAATGGAAAAGTTTCACAAGTTGGAGAGACTAGAACACTTAACAGATCAAATAGGGAACCGGCTAAGTGAAACAATGAACACAAGTAAGAACACAATAAGAACACATGTAGATGGTTTTCAAGAATGATGTATATTTCTCTCAAGTGTTTTACAAATGTTACAAAGCTTAGTCGTAAGTACTGGTACCTGAGATACTTTATATTACATCCTACATCCAGCCATACTTTGAAGGCCAGCTGGAACACTAATCTAGACAACAAGATCAATGTAAAGTCAAAAGGTTGATTGCCTTTTGACTAGTGACTATGACATGCCATAGCTCACATCCTTATCTATTACAAGAAGGATAAAAGTATAAAGGTAGAAAGTTATAAACTCTATGACCTTAATCTATAGTTGACAAAAGTATGGACATTTCACCAACTTGTATAAGTTGGTGAGTCTTCAGAGATGACAACGGAAAGTAGTTCAGCTTTAATCAAAAACATGTCAAAGAAGGCATGTCTTCTATGTCTTCAGAAGAAATCAGTCTCTTGGCTTCGGAAGACTTTGTCTTGAAGCTTCGGAAGACTTCATCTTTGGCTTCAGAAGAAATGGTATTTTGGCTTCGGAAAATTTGATCTTAGTGAATTTCATTAAGTTGTATCAAATTTTCTGAAGTAACTTCCTTTGTACTTCAGTTGTGCATGCTGAGAGAACTTTGGTTGCATCAGCTTCTAAGTATTACTCTTACATAGTTCTTGATCATCTGAGTTATATTCGATTGATTTATTTGGGTGAACCACCAAATAATTTCAATCTGAAAGTGATCTTCACGACTATCAGATTATCCAAGTTTGATTTCAAGTTTTCTACAAAGATCGAAATTATCTACTATTGAAGATGACGGATGTAGTTTCTATGAAAGACATGACAAGCAAGTTTGCGAAACTAGACAAGTTTGAAGGACAAGACTTTTAAAGATGGCAGAAGAAGATGCATTCTGAGTACCCCCATGCCAGAATTGATGGAAAACAATACTTTAGAACAGACAAGGAGGTGATGCAAGTGGGAGAATGATAACTACATCTATCGTTGTCACATCTTAAATGGTATGTCTAATTCCCTATTTGATATATATCAAAATGTTAAATCTGCAAAAAGAACTGTGGGCTCCCTTGAATCCAAATATATGAAAGAAGATTCATTTAGTAAGAAATTCTGGTTAGTAATTTAATATATTACAAGATAGTGGATTCGAAGACTATCATGGAACAATTAATGAACTGTTAGGGATTCTAGGACAGTTTGTTCAACATGATACGAAGATGGATGAATAGATCTTGATTTCTAGTATCATTGACAAATTGCCTCCTTCTTGCAAAGACTTCAAACATACTTTGAAACATATGAAGGAAGAATTGAGTCTAGTCCAACTTCGTAATCACTTCAGAATTAAAGAGTCTTTAAGAGCTCAAGAGAGTGACAAAATTAAGGACAAATATGGCTGAACCTTCACAAGTGAACATGGTGGAAGAAGATGAATCATCAAGGAATGCCAACAAGTTTAGAGGCAAACGAAAGTTTAAATATAATAACAACAACAAAGGCCCCAACAAAAAGCTAAAGTTAGCATGTTGGAAGAGTGGCACACCTGATCATTTCAAAAAGGATTATCGAGTTGGGAAAGGCAAGAATGATGCTTGTCCAAATGGATCTAAGGATCTAGGAAAGCAACCAGGTTAGATTTTAGTTCCAAATTATAATTCAGGTCAGAATTATATATCAGTAATTTCTGAATCATTTTATGTGCAGGATGATGATGTTGCTTGGTGGGTTGATTAGGGAGCAACTAGTCATGTGTGCAAAGATCTTGTTTGGTTCAAGGACTTTCAACCAATTAAAAATGGATCATTACTAAAGATGGGCAATGTTACAACAGAACCAATCAAGAGACTAGGAAATGTGAAGCTTGTGTTTACTTCTGGAAAATGTTTATTATTAAATAAAATGTTGTATGTACCGGGATTCGAAAGAATCTGTTGTCTGGCATTGTCTTAAATAATTGTGGTTACAAGCAAGTGTTGGAAAGTAACAAATATATCTTGTCAAGACATGGTACTTATGTTGGATTTGGTTATCTATGAAATAGTATGTTTATGTTGAATTTGGATACTTTTTTGTAATGAATCTGTTTGTATGGCTTCCACTAGTTCTAGTAATAATATGAACAAATCAGGATTATGGCATGCTGGACTTGGACATGTTCATTATAAAAGGTTAAAAGATATGTCTAAAAATGAGTTTAATCCCTACTTTTAACATGAACAATAAAAATGCAAGACATGTATATTGACTAAGATAACTAGACAATCTTATAAAGATGTTAATAGGGAAAGTAAAGTTTTAGATCTTATACATAGTGATTTATGAGACTTGCATGCAACACTATCGTTAGGTAATAAAAAGTACATTATTATATTTATTGATGATGCCTCTAAATATTGTTATGTTTATTTATTACATGCTAAGGATGAAGCTCTTGATAAATTTAAAATTTATAAACAAGAGGTAGAGCTTCATCAAAATGGATTGATTAAAACTCTTCATATTGATAGAGCAGGTGAGTATTATGACCCGGTGTATTTCCATTCCACTAGTATAATACATCAAACTATAGTTCCTTTATACATCACAACAATATTGTGTAGCAGAAAGAAAGAATAGGACTTTGAAAGAAATGGATAATTCTATGTTGTCCTATTCGGGTTTAAGTGAAGGATTTTGGGGTGAGGCGTTTGTTAACAGCCAGTTATCTATTGAGTAGGATTCCAAATAAAAGAAATAAGACTACCCCATATGAACTTTGGTACAAAAAGCCACCAAACTTGAATTATCTTAGAGTTTGGGGATTGAGAGCTATTATGAGGCTTACCGAACCTAAAACGAAAACTTTGTATGAAAAAGATAAAGATTGCATCTTTATGTAACGTCCGGAAAAAGTCGAGACGAGCCAATTAATAATAATGGGCTTAGTTAGGTGTTGATTAACATAAATAAGAGGAAAAAATGGATTATGGACCAAATTAACCTTACGAGTTATGTGTTAGACGAGTTTAAGGTCCCGTGAACACCTAGTATATAAACACAAATCAGCCATATTCATCCTCATTTGCAACTCAAACAACCAACTTTCTAGAGAGAGAGTGTAGAGAGAGAAAGTGGAGAAAAGTGAAGATTTAAGGCTTTATTAATCAAAAGATTGAAGATCTACATTTTTGGATATCAAACAACAAGAAAAGAGCAAGAATCCATGTAAGAATCATCACCCAAACATCTCTTTAGATCATACCCAAATTCTAGGGTTTTGAAAAGTGGCAAAAATCATACAAAAGTCATGTTTTTATGGATGAAATCATGTAAAAAGCTTAGATATAAGTTCCTGGATGAAAAAAAAGGATTTAGATGTAAAAAGTTGAAGTTTTGGGTTAAAAACAAGCTGGAACGTCATTTTTATGCGTCCAACGAAACTGTGAGTTCGTCTAGCGAAACTAAAAGTTTTTCCAGCTAAATTGTGGATAGTTTCGCTGGTACTTTCGTAGCCATGGAATTCCAACAAAAGTTGGCTGTTGGTCCTCTCGATCGATATAACAGTGCAATTGATTAATAAACACAAACAAATCCCACTGAAAACACAAATATCAATGATATTTGTGTAAATATAGATCAAACATAATAATATTGACGAATAATGATGAACACCTTAAGAACACTCAATAAACCCTTGTTTGATCTGAATTGATTGCTAAGATATTACAAATGTGAAAAAGACCTCAATCAATGGCTCTTCTAAGCTTAACAACACTCTAATAACTCTATCTATATATAGTCTAATGACAATTAGACTTAATGACATTTAGCCCCTAGACAATGATTAAAAACATGATGATTATGAAATTACAATAAAGACACAAACTAGACAAATAAAGATTAAATATATATTTTGTTGACAACAAAATATATATTAACTCTAAGACCCGTGTTCTTTGTATCTTCAACGTCTCACTACTAATCTTCGTTTCGAACGTGTCGTCTTGACTTTGCGGTTGACTTTTGTTGACTTTGACTGCGTTGATAATATTAGACTATTTTTCAGACCCAACAATACTCCCCCTTAGTCTATTGCTATCAACGTCTTTCATCATGATCAGCACCGATAAGTCAACTATATAATGATCTTCAATCTCCCCTAGATTGATGATCTGCTACCGACAATCTTTCATCTTATAGGCTCCCCTTTTTGAATGCTCCCTCCTATTGTGCATCATGAGAATGATCAGGAACAGCATCTCAAACTCTATATTCCTAAGTGCTTCAGAAGATGTAGGAGAAGGAATCCTAGCTCGGTATCCTCTGCAAACTTGAGGAACAGGTTCTCTGTTATGGTACTTTGCTCAGTTGATGATCGGCCATCAATTGCGGCAAGAATCTGTAACATAATTACAAACACATTCTACACAATTCTCGTTAGATCATTTCAACAATACAAATAAGCCCATGTTTATCTGAATGTGTAATTTCCAGTGAAATGCATGTGAAAATGATAACATTTTAATAGCATAATATGGAAGACTTGAAAATGATTTGAAATGAATATTTAATTTTATTTTGTTTTATCATATTACACCAAGAACTAATTTCATGAGATCACATCCTCAAGATATAAGAAAGCACAAAGATGTATTTGAACATCGACAAGTTAGTGAGATCACACTGATACAGAGTCTGGTCAGAATTTTAAGTATTTGAAAGCCAAAAACAGTTCAAAAATGATTGTTGGTGTATTTTTCCAATTTAAAACCATGCCTTATCCTTTTCAGCAAGTGATCTGCAACTGATTTTATCATGTTTTAGATTTAATTAGAGAAGCTCAGGTGATTTGGTTCCCATAGACATTCGGCAAATAACTTATAGTATATGATTAACTCTGCTTGATTTTTTTAAAGTTTTTAACAATGATCTAAATTTAAGAATCACTATGCCTTTATTTGGGCAACAGATGATGAGAGCTCTAGGTCTATACTTACGATAACAGAGGAGATGATCATCTGAGCGTGCTGATGAGGCTTCAGGTCTATACTCACATATAACAAAGAAGATCATCACTCCAGGTCAATGCTTCCGTATAGCAGAGGAGATAAACACGAAAAGGATTCTGAAGAGCATACAAGAAGCATCAATTCAGAAGCAAGGGTGAGGGAATTTGGGAATCGAAGTAATCAAGGCAGAAGTCAGATACTCTCAACCCATTTTTGACGAGACTTATATCTTTGTGCAGGCCGAAATGTCAGGAGAATAATCCTTATCATCAAGTTCTAAAGCTTTAGTTAGGCTACAGAATCACTGTTTACTTTGTTTTCAGGCTGAGCCTACCAAGCATATCATATAATGAAACTGTCTTTTTCAGATTTTAGAATATTAAGTGATACAGACATCTATTCAGTTACTATTATTTCTCACAAAGTACAAGTCATGCAAACAAGCAAACCAGAAGACATACTATCATATCTCAGTCAACCCAAATCAAGTTCTTAGTTCTCGTGAAATTTTTTATTCTCCCCCAAATTTCTTTTTAACTGCCATGAAACAAAAAAAAAAAAGAAATTTCCCCTTTTTTTAAGTATATAATAAACGGAATTGAAAAAAAAATTTACTAAAGAAAGTCTTCCAGATTATACTAGCAAAAACATGAGTAATGAAGTAACAAGAAAAATGCAGTGATTGTGAATGGTAGATAAGAATCCAAAATGTGGATGAGATACCATAACCTGTTTGTTCCGCCTTAAATTTGAATTAGGAACAATCCCACTCAGTAAAACGGGTTACTGATAGGCCTCCTGAATTGTTCCTGCACTCATAAACAGATTAGTTAGAGAGGGGGACCCAGGCCATCGTGGTCCTGGGAGTTCCTTTTTTATCAGTGTATGTAACCTGTTTAAGCACACTCTTTGAAAAATCATTTATATCTTTATCCTTTTCATTTTGTTTTTACTTTCCAAATTTGTTTCTGTTTAATTACTTTTTATTTGAAAGAATTGAATTTGGAAATCATTTTCTGTTACCGAAGGAAGAGATTTTAATTTTGAAACATTGGTCTTTTTCATCTTTGAATCATGTGAAACCGGCTTCACATGAGAAGGTTTGGATAGATTGTTCTTTATCCAACCATTCAAAGATATGTGCTTTTTACCTTTTGAACCTGAGAAGCAACCTGTGTTATCTTTACCTCCCGAAGCTTGCCTTTGAACCTGAGGGCATTTCTTTAGCACATGACCTTCTTTTCCACATCTGAAGCAAGCCTTGAAAGGCTTTTGGTTCTTTGTATTCCATGGATAGCTAGAGAGGATGGAGCCTGCTTTGAGGTTGTTGCAGCTTGTTGACAACCTTGAAGCTTCTTCTTTTGGATATCAGGAAATTGAACTTTCTGAGGATTTGTCAATTGGATTTTGAACTGGGCTGTGTTTTGATGTGTGATGTTCTGGAAGCAGAGATCTAAACATTCTTTTGAGAATCCTTTTGTATGATAGGTGACATGTTAGACTTGGAAGCAAATTTGTGAGGATGATGGATAGCAGATGAAGATGGTGAGTGCTTCTGCTGAGTTTTGGAGGAACTGCTGATTTGTTTAGCAGTTGGAGATGAGATCCATATAGGTCTTGATTCAATTGTTGGAAGCTTTTGACATGATAACTTCAGGTGATTGATGATCTCTTGTTCATCATCAGAACTTGTCCAGTCCTGTATGCACAAGTCAGCTTCCAATGGATCTTGATTGATGACTCTTGTTGTGTCGGTTTGTGTTGTTTAGTTCTGATTGCTTGACGATTCTACAGTTGTTCCTTCTTTGACAAACTTGACAGGAACAAAAGAAGGGATGTTACCTGTTTGAATTGTTAAAGAAGTTACGTGAAACAACTGATACTGGTTTTGAAGCATCAGAGTTGGAAATATCATTTTGCAGATCAGATCCTTGCTTGATGAGCCCCAAACCTGCAGGAAAATCATATTCATCTCGAACCTCTTTGTGATTAACGCTGCTTAAACCTGCATGTAAACTTTTAGTATCTGCAGCTTCAATTAAATCATTAGATGGATGAGGTTGAGGCATAGGAGAGTAACAGTAAGTGCTAGGAGGAGGATAAACATATGAAGTTTCACCACATCCCACCCGTTTTGATTCTAGCTCCCCTTTGCTTAGAGAATAGTTCTTCCTATTTCATCCCTGATATCATCCATTTATCAAGTTTAGTTAAGCTTGCTAGTCTCAAATTCTGCTAATGTGAGTCGTTCGCTCAAAACATTAATCTCGACATTCTTTTCTAAAAGATTTCTTTTTAAAAGATCATTTTCTTTTAAAGCTTCTCTTAGTTTAATAAAATATTTGAACTCATTGATTTTAAGTTCTTTGTTTATTCGTTTTAATTCTTTTTCATTTTCTAACAATAATCTGTTAGCTTTATAAACCCCGAATAAATGAATTTTACAAGGAGGAGAACACATGCCTTGAACTATCTCATAGGGGAGTCCCATAACTATCTTTTCAACAGCTAGGGCTTTTTCACATTGACAGACAGGAGTGTTCTTTTTGTACTCTTCCTCCTCAGCAGCTCTCTTCTTAGCTTCTTCAGCTTCACCTTCCTCTTGCTTTCCTTCATCCTGAACTTTACTCCGACTTGTACAATCACCAACATCACCAAAACTCTCACCTTGAGTATCACACCTGAGTTCTTTGAAAGGATCACAATCCTTAATAGCATCTCATCACTATTTACCGTATCAGCCATCAATGCATTATTCGCTTCTTTTTCAGTCTCTTTGATCTTTTCAAATCCAAATCAAATGACTTCAACTTGTTGATAACTTCCATGAGTTTGTAGTCAGCAAAATTTCTTTCCTGCTTTAACAATCTAACTTGTGGACTCCACTGCGAGGGAAGAGAGTCCAGAAGTTTGTGACTTGCTCATGGTTCCCCAACTGATCATCGTACTTCTTAAGGTTGTTTGCCACCATCAGAAATTGATCAACAAAATCAGATATCTTTTCATCTTTCATGGCTGCAAAAGAATCAAACCGATTTTGTGCCATTTTGGCTTTGTCTGATTCGAAATCGGCAGACAATGACATTTCATTTAACAATATTAAAATTCACTTTAACACCCAAAACTAAAAATATTTTTCCAAAAAAAATTGATGAATAATATTCTCCCCCTGGATTAAAATATTTTTAATGTCAACTAAATGGTTTCTAAGCAACTGGGTCAAGCTGCCAGGTCAGGTTTTTTTTTATTGATGAAATGATCAGTGGCTGATTTCGCTGAACTTTTAATAATTTTGCTGGCAAATTCGCTAGAAGTTTCTCTTCTAATTTTGCTGGTAATTTCGGCAACAGTTTCACCCAGCAATAGCACACAGAAGCTAGTTTCGCTGGATTGTTTCGCCCGAAACTTGTTGAACTTTTGTTCAGAGATCAATTTGATAGCAATTCACTGGTTTGGCACACAAACACACTGAACTTTCGTTCAACGCATGTATATTCGCTAGGACAAAGAAATCAGATCCAGAACCAAGAACTGTGTAATTTCGCGAATGATCCCTAGTTTCGCCCGACGAAACTGTGTAGTTTCGCTAAAAGATGCTGTAGTTTCGCTGGATGATCTGTGAATTCGCCCGACGTATCTGGACAGCTTTTTTAGCATGAAATCAACTGAAATTCGTCCAAATCTCAATGAATTTTAGATCTGATGATTTCTAAAGCTTTCCACACCAAAATCGAGCAATCCTCAATCAATTTCCATGTCCAAAACACGCAAATCAAATCGAATATGAATGTAACAGTAAATTGTTGAAAAAATACCCAAAACTCAATCAATCAGAGCACAAAAGCTCTAATACCAAATTGTTGGTCCTCTCGATCGATATAACAGTGCAATTATTAATAAACAGAAGCAAATCCTACTGAAAACAAAATATCAATGATATTGTGTAAAATATAGATCAAACACAATAAAATATTGACGAACAATGATGAACACCTTAAGAACACTCAATAAACACTTGTTTGATCTGAATTGATTGCTAAAGATATTACAAATGTGAAAAGACCCTCAATCAATGGCTCTTCCAAGCTTAACAACACTCTAATAACTCTAGCTATATATAGTCTAATGATAATTAGACTTAATGACATTTAACCCCCTAGACAATGATTAAAACATGACAATTATGAAATTACAATAAAGACACAAACTAGACAAATAAAGATTAAATATATTAACTCTAAGACCCGTGTTCTTTGTATCTTCAACGACTCGCTACTAATCTTCGTTCCGAACATGTCGTCTTGACTTTTACATTGACTTTTGTTTACTTTGACTGCGTTGATAATATTAGACTATTTTTTAGACCAACAACTGGTATGCGAAACTGGCAGCGAAACTGTCAGCGAAATTGGCAGCGAAACTGCATGCAAAAACTGTGTAGAAAATGATCTGTTTGCATGTCAACTTATATGCAGACTATGTATCACGAGCCTACTTTAGATGAAGTTATTTGCGAAGACCAGGTGAGTTCTAGATCCCCTTATTTACAAGTTTTTCTATGTTTGGGGCTGTTATGCATACTAAATATACGTTTTTATGGCAACGATCTCAAGAGGTTTTAACAGGGGCATTGCCCCTTGGATCCCACTTGGGACTGCTGCCCCTAGAACCCCGCTGCCAGGGGTTGCCGCCCCAAACACCTGCTATCCCGTGGAGGGTTGGATATTATTGTTTGTTATTCATTGATGAGAATGTGAATGTATGGACTATAGGTGAATTCGTTCTAAATAAAAAATGGGGTTTTCATGATGTTTCTTACTTGGTGTGATATATACTAATTAAGAATAAGTATTATGTAATGAGTGAAAGTTAATGTTAAGGAAGTGAAACCTAATGAATGAATGAAAGTCTTGCAAGCAAATGAATGGAGGTTCACAGCCATTGGGTTGTTAGCTCAACTGTGTGTGGTTTAGCTAACCCATAAGGATGGACACGAGGGTCAATCTTTATGATTGACTAATACATACGAAATGGGACCCTTGTCGCTTGCCCCGATACTAGAATCAGCTTCGTGCATAATGTTAGGGGTCTTTCTATAGACTTTGGCCCAGTACCAGCTTCGTGCATAATGTTTGGGTATAGCATAGGACATTGGTCTAGATGAGAGTGAAAGATAATAATAAAAGTTCGAAATGTATGAAATGAATGAAACGAATGATAATAAATGAATATGATGATATGTATGTAATGATTAATGATCACGCACTAAATGTAAAGGTTTGAAATGTATGAAAAAGTATTTTATTATTAAACTAGAACTCACTCAGCATCGCTGACTTTTGTATGCATAATAGTAGGCAGGTAATCGATGATGCTGAGGAGATTCAGGCATGGACGTGGGAGCTACTAGGATAGTTCAAGTATGGCATCTATTCTTTTAGGAATGTAATTATATTGATAAAATTTTTGATGTGTAAATGGAATGATATGATAATCGACACGAGTTTTAATTATTAATAAAAAGTTTATATTCCATTGCAACATGATGTCTTTTAAATGTTTTATGCTACGAATGTCCAACTGTAAGCGTTTCGGGAATGGGGCTTTACACTTTATTGGATATGCACAACATTCCAAAACTTATAGGTTTCATGTCTTAGAACCTAATGATTATATATTTGTAAACTCAGTTATAGAGTCAAGAGATGCAATCTTTGATAAAGAAAGATCTACTTCTATACCTAGACCAAAGGATGCGACTCATCCTTTGAAGGTTCTCAAGCTGATAACACATTTGGTAGTAATTCGGTTAATACCGAGATGTACCTTCCACTAGTACTGAACCCAGAAAAAGTATAAGAGCAAGAAAAGCTAAGTCTTTTGGTGATGATTTTCAAGTTTATTTAGTTGAAGGATCAAGGAATGATATTGAATCTCAATATCAATATTAAGGAGGATCCAAGGACTTATAATGAAGCTATGGCTTTTAAACATGTCATTTTAGAAAGAAGCAATCCAAGATGAGATGGATTCCATTATGCAAAATAATACTAGGAAGTTGGTTGATTTACCACTTGGATGTAAACCATTGGGGTGTAAATGGATCTTTAAAAAGAAAATAAAGGTGGATGGTAGAATATATAAGTTTAAAGATAGATTAATTATCCAAGGCTTTAGACAAAAAATAAGATATTGATTTCTTTGATACTTATGCTTCTGTTACTAGGATTTCTACTATAGATTGTTATTAGGACTTGCAGCTATACACTATCTTATGATTCACCAAATGGATATGAAAACTGCATTTTTAAATGGTGATTTGGACGAGGAGATTTACATAACACAACCTAAAAGATTTGTTATGCCTGGTAATAGGAATAAATTTTGTAAGCTGATAAAATTTTTATATGGTCTGAAGCAAGCACCAAAACAATGGCATCAAAACTTTGATGATATTGTTATGTCTAATGGTTTTGTGCTAAACCAAACAGACAAGTATGTTTATAGTAAGTTTGATACTTTGGTAAAGGAGTTATAATTTGCTTATATGTAGATGACATGTTAATCTTGGTACTGACCAGAGTCAAGTTGATAAAACTAAGGAATTCTTGTCATCTAAGTTTGTTATCAAATACATAGGGGAGGCTGAAGTGATCTTTGGTATAAAGATTAAACGTGGAAACAAAGGTATTTAAATTTCTCAATCTTATATATGAGAAGATTTTGAAAAAATTTAATTTCAAAGATTTTCTCCTGTAAGCACTTCTATAGATCCTAATCTCAAGCTTCTACCTAATAAAGGTATTGCAGTATTGCAACTTGAATACTCAAAAGCTTTTGGAAGTCTTATATATGCGATGATTAGCACTAGGCCTAATATAGCCTATGCTATTGGAAAGCTTAGTAGATTTACTAGTAATCCTAATCACATCACTGGCAAGATATTAATTGAATATTTAAGTACTTGAAAGGAACAATCTATTGTTTAACCTATTATGGATTTTCTTCTGTTATTAAAGGTTATTCATATGCAATTTGGATTACTAATATGGAAGATCATCTTTCACAAGTGGATGGACATTCCTACTTGGAGGAGGTGCTATCTCTTGGGCATCGAACAAACAAACTTACATTACTAACTCAGTAATGGAATCTAAGTTTGTGGCATTAGCAGCAACTGGTAAAGAAGCTGAATGGCTAAGAAATTTGATTTATGAAATTCCATTGTAGCCTAAATCGATATCACATATATCTATCATATGTGATAGTGAAGCAGCTTTGGCTAAGGCTTATAGTGAAGTGTATAATGTTAAATCTAGATACTTAGGTATTAGACATGGCATTATTCATGAGCTCATCATGCATGATGTGATATTCATAGAGTTTGTGAAAACTCAACTTAATTTAACCGATCATCTTACCAAAGGGTTAAATAGAGATCTTGTGCACAGGTCGGCTTTGGGGATGGGATTGAAGTCCACCTAAATTTCTAATGTTAAGATACCCAATTCCTATCTTGCTAAATCAAAAATTCAGATTCGTTGAGCTTGGATCATAGGATTCATCATTTTCAGATCTGAGAATTCAAAATAAAGATGGGTGGAAGTGTGTGAATCAAAGAACAAGGATGTGCGTGTAATGTATAATGTTATGATTTCATTGATATTGAATAACAAATTACAATGAAGAACATATACAAAGATGGATGAACATCAAACCCACCCAAAGGAGAGAATTTCTCCTTGGGTGGTGATTTACACCATGAAATACACACACATAAGAACTACTAGCCACTCGCACACTTTGCAATAACCACATATTACAAAGTAGCACTAGTGGTTCTATTTATAAGTTTTTACATCATGACCTAATTTTGACTTTTCTTGTGGTCTTGATGTTGACTTTGTCTTGTTGACTTTGTCTTATGTTTGTTTTGTTCTGTTTATCAACTTGGTCTCTAAACTTGTATAATGAGATCTTTAGTTGGCTTTGATTGTGTTTTGGAAAGCTTTAGTTTATCTATTGTTGAACTCAACAATACTCCCCCTAAACTGATGCTTGCCAAACTCTAATTTTGAAGATCTTCTCTGTCACATGTCTTCTTGATCAACTGATGTTCTGACACAGTTCACTGTAGTTCTCCCCCTTAGATTAAGCTTCTCCTAATGTATTTCTGATAAAGGATAGAATCTCTTTGAGAATACTTATGTATTGGATAAGAGGTGTATCACTTTTGGATTACTGTTTGTTCATATCACACTCAAAGGATTAGAATGTATTAGGCATATGATGAGGCTTTGAACTTTAATAAACAGCATTAGGAATATAGGTCAGTCTTGAAGACACTTCAACTTTTTGAATCTCTGAATTAACTTGATAATGGATGGTTCCAAGTACTTCCGAAAGAGTTTCTAACAGTTGTACAAATCCTTGATTGGATCAGTGATTATGTGACCAAGGTTGACTTCTTCATTTTTCTGTTGACTGTGAAAATGGATGTGCCTGTTGGTTGCAATCATCCGTATTCATCATGTTCCTTGTTTTCTTGTTGTTTGTTGTAATCATCTGTTCATCATCTTTCTTGCATTTCTTGTGTTGATGTTATTGTTGATGTTGATGTGTTGATGTTGATGTTGGTGTTGATGTTGTTGATATTGATGTTGGTGTTGATTTTGTTGATGTTGATGTTGATGTTGGTGTTGATGTTGTGCATTTTGTTAATGTCATCAGCATCGTTTAAAACAAAGGCTGAAATTTGGATATAACATCCGCCTTAGATGTGTATACATCCGCATTTGGTAGCCTTACATCCACATAACAGCTGCATTTGGCTGCCTTATAACATCCGCTTTAGTTGAATCAACATAAGCATTAGTTCTTGTAACATCCGCATTAGTTGAATCAGCATAAGCATTAATTGCCTTAACATCCGCATTTCAACACAACTTTATCTCCATTTGTTAATTCAACAGCCGCATTTGTTAAGTCAACAGCCGCATTTGTTAAGTCAACAGACGTTTGTTAGTTCAACAGCCGCATTTGTTAATTCAACACCGCATTTGTTAAGTCAATCGCCGCATTTGTTAACTTAAACATCAGCATTCGATTTGCACTATCTGCATTAGTGCAACTCTCATCCGCATTTGGTCCTTTAAACAGCCGCATTTTTTTAAGTTAACATCAGCATTTGTTTGTTTAATAACATTTGTTGAAATCTCATCCGCATTGAAGCACATAACAGCCTCATTTCTTTGTGAATTTTTTAACTCAGCCGTATTGGGGCACAAGTCAGCTGCATTTGTTTTTTCAACACAGGAATTCATCCGCATTAAACCACAAATCAACCGCATTTGTTTTGTTAGCTGGAACTCATCCACATTGAATCACAGCCGCATTTGTTTCCCTGTTCATCGATCTGAGTATCGATTTTAGGTTCAATCCAAATCATTTCTGTTCGAGATCTTTGTAGTTAGCCTCGAAATCATGTTAATTGTACACTGGTGGTCTCTGATTGTGGTTGGATTTGATTCAACAACCCATTGATTAACCACCAGTTCGAGATCTTTGTATTTTGAATCAACCTGTTCGAGATCTGAATGTTCTTCTCAAATACATGTTGTTCTCTCGAAATCATGTAATTGACTCGAAATCAAGTAATTGGCTCGATTTACATGATGGTTATTTTGGATCGGCAGTAGTATCGACCAAATTTTCCTTTTTGAAGTTTTGATTTGAAAGGATTCTGCTCGATTTGATTTTCTTGTTCGAATGGTTGAACCGAATGTCTTCTGTTGAATGCTTTATCATCTTTAATTCGAACCCATTTTGGACATATTTGTTGATGTTCTGTGTATTTTGTTGATGAACAGATGATGGTTGATGAACACATGCTTGTTCTTCAGTTTTCTATGATTTTATTCTTTGTTGTAAACATCTTTAAAGATGAAACACAGATCTGAAACATACATGAACCCAGCAACCAACAGCTCTGATACCAATTTGCTAAATCAAAATTTCAGATTCAATGAACTTGGATCTTAGGATTCATTATTTTCAGATCTGAGAATTCAAAATTAAAGATGGGTGGAAGTGTGTGAATCAAAGAACAAGGATGTGTGTGTAATGTATAATGTTATGATTTCATTGATATTGAATAACAAATTACAATGAAGAAACATATACAAAGATGGATGAACATCAAACCCACCCAAAGGGGAGAATTTCTCCTTGGGTGGTGATTTACACCATGAAATACACACACATAAGAACTACTAGCCACTCACACACTTTGCAATAACCACATATTACAAAGTAGCACTAGTGGTTCTATTTATAATGTTTTTACATCATGACCTAATTTTGACTTTTCTTGTGGTCTTGATGTTGACTTTGTCTTGTGTTTGTTTTGTTCTGTTTATCAACTTGGTCTCTAAACTTGTACAATGAGATCTTTAGTTGGCTTTGATTGTGTTTTGGAAAGCTTCAGTTTATCTATTGTTGAACTCAACAATACTCCCCCTAAACTGATGCTTGCCAAACTCTAATTTTGAAGATCTTCTCTGTCACATGTCTTCTTGATCAACTGATGTTCTGACACAGTTCACTGTAGTTCTCCCCCTTAGATTAAGCTTCTCCTAATGCAATTTGGATTACTAATATGGAAGATCATCTTTCACAAGTGGATGGACATTCCTACTTGGAGGAGGTGCTATCTCTTGGGCATCGAACAAACAAACTTACATTACTAACTCAGCAATGGAATCTGAGTTTGTGGCACTAGCAGCAGCTGGTAAAGAAGCTAAATGGCAAAGAAATTTGATTTATGAAATTCCATTGTAGCCTAAATCGATATCACATATATCTATCATATGTGATAGTGAAGCAACTTTGGCTAAGGCTTATAGTGAAGTGTGTAATGTTAAATCTAGATACTTAGGTATTAGACATGGCATTATTCATGAGCTCATCATGCATGATGTGATATTCATGGAGTTTGTGAAAACTCAACATAATTTAACCGATCATCTTACTAAAGGGTTAAATAGAGATCTTGTGCACAAGTCGGCTTTGGGATGGGATTGAAGTCCACCTAAATTTCTCATGTTAAGATACCCAATTCCTATCTTGCTAATCAAAAATTTCAGATTCGTTGAGCTTGGATCATAGGATTCATCATTTTCAGATCTGAGAATTCAAAATTAAAGATGGGTGGAAGTGTGTGAATCAAAGAACAAGGATGTGCGTGTAATGTATAATGTTATGATTTCATTGATATTGAATAAAAATTACAATGAAGAAACATATACAAAGATGGATGAACATCAAACCCACTCAAAGGAGAGAATTTCTCCTTGGGTGGTAATTTACACCATGAAAAACACACTTAAGAACTACTAGCCACTCACACACTTTGCAATAACCACCCATTACAAAGTAGCACTAGTGGTTCTATTTATAATGTTTTTACATCACGACTTAATTTTGACTTTTCTTGTGGTCTTGATGTTGACTTTGTCTTGTTGACTTTGTCTTGTGTTTGTTTTTGTTCTGTTTATCAACTTGGTCTCTGACTTGTACAATGAGATCTTCAGTTGGCTTTGATTGTGTTTTGGAAAGCTTCAGTTTATCTATTGTTGAACCCAACACATCTAGTATAACACAAGATGCTGAATTCAATATGAAAAGGTCAACATCTACAGATTGAAACATTAGTAACAACATCCCAAGGTTGTGTTCAGACCTACAAGTTGAGGAGGTTGAAGTCAAACTTCTTAATAGTTCTTTTGAGAAATTGCATATGCATGTGCAAAATGAAAAAATCTATCTATATGAGTATGAAGTTTAGCTGCTTCAAGAAGCTTTAACTTGGCTTTGATATGCTTATGAAGGATAGAACACAAGGCTAGTAAAATATAGTGTCGAGTAAGAATATATAAGTATATAAACTTTGTGTATATTATCTTCATGTATTCACTAACAATAGCAAGGGTTCAAGCCATAGTGATACCATAATATTTGAATATTTGGAATGTATAATATACTAAGGTGAAAGTCAATTATCACGAATTTTCATTTGTGAATAAGTTTGTAGTTTGTGTGAATTTGTTTTAGTTAATCAAAAATACACTAATATGGGGATGAATGTTAGATATTAGAGTAATGATTGACTAATGACCAAATGATTATAATATCCATCAAACAAGTCAGGAGATACGGAGTGCGCACTTGGTTTAGTTTATTATGATGTTCGATTGAAAACCTACCTAGGGCGACTAACCAATGCAGGTTCCAAGGGGGCAACGCCCCCTTGGCGGGGGTCTGGGGGTAGCGCCCCTTGTAGCAGGGTCCAAGGGGTGGGGTTCAAGGGGCAGAGCCTCCCTGAAATCGAATGTGACTTCATTAAAAAATGAATTTAAAATTAATTTTTAGAATTTCACATGTGAAATTCGACTGAAAAATACCCATTTTTAATCATTATTGAATTGAAAATAAAACTACCAAACAACAATTTCTTTGACCGCCCTCAAATCGATTTGCTTTATCATTTTATTGGTCACTCTATCACACCCCGGGCCTAAGGAGGGTGGGACGTCGCAGACTAGCAAAATACATGGCAGCGGAAACTAACCACTCAAGAGCACACAAGGAGAGATATCACATGGTATTACATTAAAACAACAAATCCGGCTATGAATGTCTTGCCCAAACATCAAATCCACACCCATTGTAAATTCTCCAAATTTATTACACAACAAAACCGAATGTCTAATAAAGTTTTTTTTTTAAATCGAGTAATGCCATTGGTAGTCACGGTACTAAGCCATCCATAAAGTTTCCATTAAAATCCAAGCTTCATCAAGGGTTACCTGAAACATGCTCAAACAAATTTGTGTCAACTAAAAAGTTAGTGAGTTCAAGTGCTTAAAGTTCAAAAACAAAAGGACTCTTTAGAATCCATAAGTTAATTTTAAAAAGAAAACATAAGTGCCACTGTTATGGGGTCACAATCAACCCTGCACTCAGCCCCGGCTAGCCTCTTCTAAACTTGTGTTGTACCGGTTATCCCATAGGGAAACTGAGCCTCAAAGATTGTACCATACCTGCTGAGTGGTACACCATAGTATCTTATAAACCTGTCACATGACACAAACGACCCCTTAGGATCTCAGTGGGGTACCCTTCCTATTTTGTCGGAAGGCACTGTGCGTGGGGGATTCCCAAAGTAGATCTACACATATAAAACAAGCGATTCTCACAGGAATTAATGATTGTGATACAAGTAGGTGCAGGTTCTAACATTATCCATAACATATAATAGCATCACATAATGGTACACAAATAAATTTAGTTCAAACATAGCATGGTTCATCCTAAAAATAGTAGTAAAAAGGGAACACTAAACTCACCTTAGGTAACTCAACAGTTCTTCAGTCATAGAAAAGATTCCAGTCCTAGCACCTTATGATCAAGATAAAAGTAGTAATCTAATGTTCTTAGGCTATTGGAATGTATCTAAATGTATTTTAGGGTCATAAGTTCACGTGGCTTCGTTTCTTAGAAGTTTGCATCAAAAAGTTTCCTTTTTAGTAAAGTTAGGGTTTTTGATATATGGATGACAAGTTATATGACTTTTATAAGTTGGTTTATATTATAATAAGTTTAATAAGAGTTTTATATTCTTAAGATTACTGAAATTTAGTTATATTTATGAAATTTACACTTGATCCCTCAAGTTTCAAAATTTACAATTTTGACCCAAAAGTTTGCTTTCTTTCATTACTTGACCCAATATGGCCCTTGTTAGTTCTTAGGGGTTTTTATATTACTTTTAGGCCTGTTTTAACTTAATATTTCTAGATTTTAACTTGAGAGGTTTAAAACACAAAATTCAAGTTACCGGTTACGGTAAAACCGTTAATTCAAGCATCTTGTTTAGATCTCTTAATTTCAACCTATAACATCAAGTATAAAGTTTTAAGGGCTTATAATCAAGATTATAATCTTTTTAAAAGTAGTTTTGGGGTTATTTGAGCAAAAGTCCATTTTTTTAAAACTAACCCGTTAAAACCCGTTTTTACCCGAAACCAAACGCTCTAACCCATTTCTTTCAGTTTTCCTCCAAGATTTCACTTTGAGGTATTATAACTTAATAAATAATACTTATTTAGTGTCTTAGGATTGTTACACTATTTTAATATTTTATCAAAAAATCTCTTGGTTTACGCTTATTTTTATTAAATAATTCATAGAAATTACATATTAACCCAAAAATTCACCAAATAGGTTTTTAATACTAAAATACTTATTTTAGGGCCTGGAGATTTTAAAAGTTGCAACTTATTAAGTTTTATCCATTTTGAGAACTTCACCACCTTTTCGGGTCACTAAAATACACCCATTTAGTCCATAATACCACTCCAATATACCCATTCAACAACTATCAAAATTTTATAAGATTATTATGACCAAAATCCTGGAACAAACATAAACTCACGGATTTGAGCATAACAAGCACCATAGTTTCCTTTTAGAGGGTGTTTAACATCGTTTGCACATGTGTAATCATCATAGTTGAGTATAAACATTACCACCCTTTTTGTAACTTTTAATCCAGATTATAATGATGTTAATAAACTATTTTGGAGCAGTTTTTAACATTGGTTGGAGGGTCTTTCAAATCAAGTGGGTTATGGTGCTAAAACACATGAAAAGAGGGTTTCGGTTGAAATCATATGCACCAACCCATGGTTCACGAACACTCATTAAAATATACCTTTTTGAAAAATGAGTCTCATAAAACAGTGATATGGCCGCAAGTTTCTGCTGTGAACAAGAAAAGTGAGATTTCATGGTAGAAACGTGAAGAAAACCAAGAAATAGCTTTGTTCCGGTATAACGACGCTTACACTCTTGTGTTTCGTGTTTTTTGGAATGATTAGAAGAGTATGAGGGCTGTTGGTTCACGAGATTGAGCTGAAACTCCTTGTTCTTGCAAGTTCTTGCAAGAATCTGTGTAGAAACTCACCAAACTCACTTTCTAGCTTGTTTTGCACTTGGGTGATGTTGAAATGATGTTGGTCTTCGAGAATCTTGGCTAGAATGAGAGAATTGCAGATGTGTGTGTGTGTTCTTGGCTGTAATTTTTGAGAGAGAGAGAGAGTGAGGGAGAAGAGGTTGCATGTATGGGAAAATGAGAGAGGAGATCGAGTGTGTAGGGAGATTTGTGGGTTCAGGGAGGGAGGAGATTGGTGGGTGAGTGGGAGGCTGAGATTGGGTGGGGTGGAGGTGGATTTTCATTTATTTTTTTAAATTTATATTGTATTGTAAGTTGATTGTGTAGTATTAAAGATGGTAATTTTCTAGTTTTACAAGTTTCTAAGTGTAAGATGATATATATATATATATGTATGTGTGCCGTAATGTGTAGGTATACCACATATTATTTATTTGTTTTAATTAATTTAATTTCTAACATAGATTTAGTATTTACTAGGATCGCTTAATAATTTCTAGACTAAGGCAGGATATAATAAAATCTTATAAGGCAATAAACATGAAATCAATTAACACGTAAGAAGAATATAATATTAATAATAAGAATAAAAATAATGCCGGATCAAATTAATGTTTTAAAGTAGGACCTAGGAGTCGGTTGTTACATTCTCCCACCGTTGGGAAATTTCGTCCCGAAGTTTTAGCTTCGATTAGATTCTGAACGGGTGGGCTTAAAAGAGGTGCAGATACTCCTTTCTCATCTCATCTTCTCATTCCCATGTGAATTCTGGTCCTCGTCTAGAGCTCCATCTCACTTTAACCATGGGTATACGACATCGTCTAAGTTTCTGGACTAATCGGTCAGTATCTCTATGGCTCCTCCCACAATTTCAACTCGTTAGTAATTTTAGCATCCTTCAATGGTAATTCCAGGCTTTGTCTACTAGACACTTCTTCAAGTTGACACATGAAAGTGTCATGTATGTAACTCAAATCTTGAGGTAGCTTCAATTGATATGCTACTGGGCCAATTCTTGATAAAATTTCAATGGTCCAATGTATCTTGGGCTTAGCTTGCCTTTCTAGCCAAATCTGACTGCGCCCTTCCATGGTGCTACTTTTAGCATCACTCTATCACCCACTTGAAATTCCAGGGGCTTTCCTCTTCTATCATCCGTATATTTCTTCTGACGATCCCTGGCTGCTCTCAGTCGTTCCTTAATCTTAAATACCTTGTCTGTGGTTTCCATCATGATATCGGGTCCCATTAGTTGGCTATCACCAATTTCATTCCAACTTAATGGTGATCGGCATTTTCTACCATATAAGGCTTCGTACAGAGCTGCTTTTATACTTGCGTGGGAACTATTATTGTAGGAGAACTCCACTAGAGGAAGTGGTTATCCCAACTTCCACCGAAGTCGATCGCGCAAGCTCTTAACATGTCCTCTAGAGTCTGAATGGTTCTTTCACTTTGTCCATCAGTTTGAGGGTGGTATGCAGTGCTTAGGTCAAGACGGGTCCCCAAAGCCTGTTGGAGAGACTTCCAAAATCATGAAGTGAAGCGACTATCAAGGTCTGAGATAATCGATAGTGGCACTCCATGTCTTGTTACTATTTCATCGATGTATAGTCGTGCTAGCTTCTGTAAACCGTAATCTTCTCGAATAGGTAGGAAGTGAGATGATTTGGTAAGCCTATCCACTATTACCCAGATTGCATCATGCCCTTGAGAGGTTATTGGCAACTTTGTAACAAATCCTCGTAATGTTATCCTATTTCCATTCGGGGATTTCGGGCTGTTGTAAGGTTCCTGATGGTTTTTGGTTATTGGCTTTTACCATTGCACACGTCAGACATTTCCCCACATAGGTAGCAATGAATTCTTTAACCCGGGCCACCAGAAGAGAGTCTTTAAGTCTTGATACATCTTGTCACTTCCCGGATGAACCGAATATCTGGATTTGTGGGCTTCATCTTGGACTATCTCTCTAATTCCTTCGTGTTTTGGTACCCAAGTCCTTCCTTCATGCTTATACAATCCATCATTACTCACTTCTAAACATTTTTCCATTCCCATCAACATCTCCTCAGCTAGCCTGTCCTCATTCAGGGCTTCCTTCTATCCGAGTCTTTTGCGAGAACATGGTCGCTCACCTCATTGCTTGCAAGTCTTTCATTCATTCGTTACGTTCAACTTTTCATTATCGTTATCTTTCACTATATTTACATAATACTTTACATTCAGCCATAGCCATACATCAACCACATAAAGTCATACATCATACACAACGTATAATATAACATAATACATACATTTTGAAAATTGTTTAACGAGGAAAGATAACACAACACACACAACATAAACCACATCATAACATCACGCATGCATCAAGCATAATCCAACACAACACCAAGGAACCTATCTCAAACAACCACCTCTTAAAGCCCTTAGAAAACCCTAAGTCTAGAACGAGGCACAAAGGAACATTCTCGCATCAGCATAAAATTCTAAGTATAAACAGCCTGGGCACATCGCAACTATGCAGGCACATGTGCACTGCTGAGGGGTTTTTCAACTATGTGGGCACTTCAACACTTAGGCGCATGGGCAACTCTGGGTGCATGGGCACTATGTAGGCGCATGACCAACACAATCGCATTCACTTATTCTGGGTGCGTGGCCACTATTTGGGCGCATGGCCTTGGGCGCATGGGGTCACTTGGGCGCATGAGGTCACTTGGGCGCATGAGCAACACTTACACTCATGACCAATATTCTGGGCGCATGACGGTACTGTTTGGGCGCCTGACTACTGGTTGGGTGCATGAAGGTCAGTTAGGCGTATTAACACTTAACCACAATTCAGTTAGGCGCATGGGAACATTATGAAAATATCTAAACTGCCAAAAACATCCAAAGACATTCTAGCACTACCCAAGCACAGATCTAAAATTCTAAGGCCCTTAAAACATGCTAACAACAATTCTAACCCCAAACAACCTCTAAAACCTCATCAAAACTAAAACCACAGAACATCATTCAAACAACAACAAGCATACACATACGGTTCCTTTTAAAATGTTTGCTTAGTATGCATAACAGCCCCAAAACTTTGAAAAACCAGTAAAGAGGGGTCTAGAAATTCACCTTGAAGCAACTTTCGAGCAGAACACTTCCACCAGCAAATCCAACTACTAAACCCACAAAAATAGGCACTAGACTCAAATTTCGGTCTAAAACCCGAATCCCAGCTGAAACCGAGCATAAATTCAAGAAAAACTCACCTTGATGCGAATTCTCTCACTAGAACCGATGAAGAATTCTGTTCTTCTTCTTTTCTCCTTCTTCGACCGATAGCAGGTAAAAAAAGTGGGGGCATGGGCGGCCATGCCCTCTTTTAAACACAATAATACTAAAGTTTTGTTCTTTTACAACTTTAGCCCCTCCACTTATGGCCATTATCTTTTCTTTCTAGATACTTTCCTTTCTCTTCTTTCAAATAAAATTCGGGGTGTTACAAGTCCACCCCCTTATATAGCTTTCGTCCCCGAAACCTGTCGCTTCTTGAACAGCCACGGGTAACGCTGTCTCACCTCTTTCTTGATCTTACACGTAGACTTAGTCCCTTTTGGGCTCCACTGTACTCGCACAAGTGAAACCATTCTCCTCTTAACTCTCCTCTCCTTCTATCAGAGATGGCCATCAGTTGCTTCACGTAGTTGAATCGTTCATCAATCCCAGTATTCTCTAATGGCACATTACCATGCCCATCAGTTGAGCACTTTCTTAGTCGAGATACATAGAATATTGGATGACTCCACTTAACACGTCGGGTAGCCTCGGCGACATGCCACTTCTCTTACTTGAGCAGCAATTCAGATTGGTCCTTTATACCTCGTATTAACTTTACTCGCTTTCTAAATCGTGTGACCTCCTTTTCCAAAACGAGGCCTTCATCATTATTCCACCACCGTAGGTCAGCACCGAACTCTTGTCGGGCGCGGTTGATCAAACCACCTCCTTGCAGCACTCGGTGTTTTGCTCATAGGCTGCTAGCCAATTCACCCAAAGGTGTACATCTATCCACCTACGTCTGTCCTGAACGGCTTAGCAAGAAACACTCGCTCTCTCAATTCTATCGCACAATCTTCTAGGGCATCAGGTAACCTAGTGGACTTATCAATAGCAATTTCTACATCGAAGGCTCATCGATCTTCCTACTCCTAACGTGTAACTTAACACAAAGGCAGCAGGAATGAAACTACTACTAGTACCACAATTAAAGCACAAGGCACAAATTAAATTACCAGAAACTTACCTGACATCGCGTCAAAGTTCGCTCTAGCCTCCTCACAGTCAGGGCAAATGCTGTAATGTTTGTCCTCTGTTCTCCTCATTCTGAACCCCTTGCCTTGTCCTAGAGTTCTCAACCCTTGTCTTCGTGCAGTCTCTGCTCCTGTGCCCACTCTCACCACACCTGTAACATCTCATCACGTGACAATCCCTCGCCAGGTGGCCTTACTTTCCGCATTGAAAACAGAGATTCGATCCCCGCTTACATTCTCCTGCATGCTCCTTCCCATATTTCTTGCATGCCCTCGCTTCCGTTGTTAACATCCTTGGATCATCCATCCTCACCTTCTTACCACCAGCCTCAAATCCACCATCGTCATCATCCCGTCTTTCGTTCCCACTCCTAACATAACCCCGCTCCTCCTCTTCATCCATTATTGCTATCGCCTCTCGCTCGTCGTACAACCTCCCCGCCAGATCGACCACCCACCTAAACGTGCTTGGTCGAGGAATGATCAGATGTTTGTGGATATCTGTTGGCAGACCTTGAATATACCTTTTGATCTTTCGTGACACAGGCGTCACCTGATCTGTTACCAGCCTTGCCATCTTGTTGAACTTCGTGGTGTACTGTTGGTGAGTCATCCTTCTCGCCTCTAGCTGCAGGAACTCCCTCTCAACTTTGTTGAGCTCCCTGTGAGGGCAAAACTCCTCGACCACCAATTGCTCTGGTGCCCTCAACCTGGACAATGTTGTCCCACCAGCACAAGGCTGAATCCACAAATGAGTGGGTAGCAAACTTCACCTTCTGATCCTCGCGGCACTCCCTAATCTCAAGTACCGCTTCCATCTCTCTCACCCAACGTTGTGCAGCAGCAGCACCCCCATTTCCATCAAACAAAGGAGGCCTACACCTTTGGAATGCTCCATAGCTGCATCCCTTCACAGTCTCCTGCACAGCTTCCTCCTCCTCCTCATCATCACTGGAGACAACCATGTCAATATCGGGTTGCTCCATATCTCTGGAACCTCCGGCTTCACCTCCCCGTCGTGCGGTTCTCCTCTTCTCACTCTCCTTCTTCTCATCCTCCTTCATAGCTCTAATGACCTCAATCACTACAGTTGGCAGAATTGTCTGCATGACCTGTTGGACTTCCTCTGCTACTGCCTCCTTCATTGAGGCTCTCAGATTAACACTCCTGTCCTCACCGTCTTGGTGACGAAGCGCTAGCTCATCAGGAGCCGTTTCAGCAGTCTTAGCCCTGCTCCTCGTGGCACGCGGCCTAACACCACATCCACCTCGGCCTCCACCTCGCGAACCCTCAGAAGACCTACCGCCAGCCATCTAAACACTACAAGATTCAAACACCAACACGGTCAATCAAGGTAATAGCTCAAGTTATGTCAAGTATAGTAAGTCCCTAATCACAGTGGCTTGTTGTGTTTAGCCACTTACTTTACTCTTCATTCCCCAAGCATTTCCTATCCTGACTACATCAGTATCTAAATCTATACAAAAGCACACAAGCCACATAACATGCGCACATACAACCGGTTAACATTAACTTACATAAAACCCTTTTACATAAAACTTTTACATAAAAACTTTTACCTAAAAACTTTTACCTGCAAGCATGTAGCTACTAGGACTGGCATCCCTTTCCTTTCGTCCCATTCTCAGTTTAAGATTAGGTTATTTTTGAAAATATTTACCCAATTCTCTTAAACTTTAGCTCTGATACCAACTTGTAAGGCCCCGTTCCAGGGACGCTTACAGCTGAACCGTCATCGCATAAAATATTTAAAACAAACATTACTTTTGCAACAGAATTTAAAAACTTTCATTAGTAATTAAAAACATATCATTACATTACATAAGTCATTTACATATATGATTACAACATCATATCAAAATGTGGATGCTAGACTCAAAACGTTCCCAGTAGCGTATGCATCCATGCCTGCAACTCCTCAGCATCAACAAAATACCTGCCAACTATTATGCATACAAAAACTCAGTGACGCTGAGTGAGTTCTAGTTTTATAAATAAAATACTTTACTTTCATTAAAACATAACCTTCGTAATCGTATGCGATCACACATCATACGTACACATTGATAATATTTATTATTATCTTCATCATCGTTCATTTCGTACGTTTCGTACCTTCATCATTATCTTTCACTTTAATCTGGATCCTGTCTCATGCAATACCTGACTCATGTCCGAAGACTGACAGTACCGGGGTACGCGACAAGGATCCCCTTCAACTCATAAAGACTCCCTTCTAGTCGTAAAGACTCCCTTCGAGTCACAAAGACTCCCTTCTAGTCGCAAAGTCTCCCTTCGAGTCGCAAAGACTCCCTTCGAAGCAATCTCACCGATTGCACTCTATCCAAGTCTTTTGCGACAACATGGTCACTCACCTCATTGCTTGCAAGTCTTTCATTCATTTGTTACGTTCCACTTTTCATTATCGTTATCTTTCACTTCATTACATAATACTTTACGTTCAGTCATAGCCATACATCAAACCATGTAAAGTCATACATCATACACAACATATAATATAACATAATACATACGTTTTGAAAAAGGTTTAACGAGGAAAGATAACACAACACACACACAACATAAACTACATCACAACATCACGCATGCATCAGGCATAAGCCAACACAACACCAAGGAACCTATCTCAAACAACCACCTCTTAAAGCCCTTAGAAAACCCTAAGTCTAGAATGAGGCACAAAGTAACATTCTAGGCGCATCAGCATAAAATTCTAAGTATAAACAGCCTGGGCGCATAGCAACTATACAGGCACATGAGCACTGCTGAGGCATTTTTCAACTATGTGGGTGCTTCAACACTTAGGCGCATGGGCAACTCTGGGTGCATGGGCACTATGTAGGCGCATGACCAACACAGTCGCATTCAGTTATTTTTGGGCGCATGGCCACTATTTGGGCGCATGGGGTCACTTGGGCGCATGAGCAACACTTAGACTCATGACCAACATTCTGAGCGCATGAGGGTACTGTTTGGGCGCCAGACTACTGGTTGGGTGCATGAAGGTTAGTTAGGCGCATCAACACTTAACCACAATTCAGTTAGGCGCATGGGAACATTCTGAAAATATTTGAACTGCCAAAAACATCCGAAAGGCATTCTAGCACTACCCAAGCACAAATCTAACATTCTAAGGCCCTTAAAACATGCTAACAACAATTCTAACCCCAAACAACCTCTAAAACCTCATCAAAACTAAAACCACAAAACATCATTCGCACAACAACAAGCATACACATACGGTTCCTTTTAAAATGTTTGCTTAGTATGCAACAGCCCCAAAACTTTGAAAAAACAGTAAAAGAGGGGTCTAGAAACTCACCTTGAAGCAACTTCTGAGCATAACACTTCCACCAGCAAATCCAGCTACTAAAACCCATGAAAATAGGCACTATACTCAAAAGCTCGGTCTAAAACCCGAAACCCAGCTGAAACCGATCATAAATTCAAGAAAAACTCACCTTGATGTGAATTCTCTCACTAGAACCGATGAAGAATTCTGTTCTTCTTCTTTTCTTCCTTTTTCGACCGAGAGCAGGGAAAACAGTGGGGGCATGGGCGGCCATGCCCTCTTTTAAACACAATAATACTAAAGTTTTGTCCTTTTACAACTTTAGCCCCTCCACTTATGGCCATTATCTTTTCTTTCTAGATACTTTCCTTTTCTCTTCTTTCAAATAAAATTCAGGGTGTTACAAGTCCACCCCCCTTATATAGGTTTCTTCCCCAAAACATGACGCTTCTCGAACAGCCACGGGTAATGTTGTCTCACCTTTTTCTTGATCTTACATGTAGACTTAGTCCCTTTGTGGGCTCCACTGTACTCGCACAAGTGAAACCATTCTCCTCTTAGCTCTCTTCTTCTTCTATCAGAGACGGCCATCAGTTGCTTCATGTAGTTGAATCGTTCATCAATCCCAGTATTCTCTAATGGCACGATCCCATCCCCGTCAGTAGAGCACTTTCTTAGTCGAGATACATGGAATATCAAATGACTCCACTTAACACGTCGGGTAGCCCCAGTCGATATGCCACTTCTCTTACCTGAGCAGCAATTCAGATTGGTCCTTTATTCCTTGGTATTAACTTTACTCGCTTTCTAAATTGTGTGACCTCCTTTTCCATAACGAGGCCTTCATCATTATTCCACCGCCATAGGTCAGCACCGAACTCTTGTCGGGCGCGGTTGATCAAACCACCTCCTTGCAGCACTCGATGTTTGGCTTATAGGCTGCTAGCCAATTCACCCGAAGGTGTACGTCTATCCACCTACGTCTGTCCTGAACGGCTTAGCAAGAAACACGCGCTCTCTCAATTCTATCGTGCAATCTTCTGGGGCATCAGGTAACCTAGTGGACTTACCAATAGCAATTTCTACATCGAAGGCTCATCGATCTTCCTACTTCTAATGTGTAACTTAACACAAAAGCAGCAGGAACGAAACTACTACTAGTACCACAATTAAAGCACAAGGAACAAATTAAATTACCAGAAACGTACCTGACATCGCGTCAAAGTCTGCTCTAGCCTCCTCCCAGTCAGGGCAAATGCTCTAACCTTCGTCCTCTGTTCTCCTCAGTCTGAACCCCTTGCCTTATCCTGGAGTTCTAACCCCTTGTCTTCGTGCAGTCTCTGCTCCAGTACCCACTCTCACCATACCTGTAACATCTCATCGCGTGACAATCCCTCGCCAGGTGGCCCTCCTTCCCGCATTGAAAACAGAGATTCTATCCCCGCTTACATTCTCCTGCTTGCTACTTCCCACATTTCTTGCATGCCCTCGCTTCCCTTGTTAACATCCTTGGATCATCCATCCTCACCTTCTTACCACCAGCCTCAAATCCAAAACTCATATTTGGAGAACTTTGCATATAACTGCTCATTCTTGAGCAACTCAAGAATCAGTCTAAGGTGCTTCTCATGCTCTTCCTTGCTACGGGAGTAGATGAAAATATCATCAATAAACACAATCACGAACTTGTCTAGATACGACCGACATACTCGGTTCATGAGGTCCATAAATGCCGCAGGTGCATTAGTCAGTCTGAAGGGCATGACTAAGTACTCATAGTGTCCATACCTAGTCCTGAAGGCTGTCTTGGGTATGTCTTCTTCCCTTATCTTTAGTTGATGGTATCCCAATCTTAAATCTATCTTGGAGAAATAGCTGGCTCCCTGTAATTTATTGAACAAGTCATCGATTCTTGGGAGGGGATAGCGATTCTTGATTGTAAGCTTGTTCAAATCACGATAGTCATACACATTCGTAGGGTTCCATCCTTCTTTTTAACAAATATTACCAGTGCACCCCACGGAGAAACACTTGGTCGAATGAATCCTTTATCCAGCAATTCCTGGATTTGTACCATTAGCTCCTCCATCTCGGGTGGAGCGAGTCGGTAAGGTGCCTTGGCCACTGGGGCGACACCAGGCACTAGGTCTATTTGAAATTTGATCATTCTAGTTGGAGGGAGTCCTGATAGGTCCTCAGGAAATACTTCCGGGTACTCAGCCACCACCGGTATATCTTCGATTCTCTTTTCTTCTCTTGGTTTCATCACGTAGACTATGAAAGCGGAGCATCCCTTATGGAGACTCTTGGTAACCTTTAGGTGGGATATCATGGGGTACAGCATGTTGCTTCTATCACCATGGACTGTTAGTGTACTTCCATCAATTAGAGGTATTCTAAGTAAATGCTCACCACATGCAATTTCAGTCTTATATTTAGCTAACCAATCCATTCCCACGACCATATCAAATCCTCCTAACGTTATAGGCATCAAGTCTATTTTAAATGAATTACCCTCTAATTCTATCATGCAGTCTTTGATGATTTCATCGGTTTCTATTATCTTGCCGTCAGCTAATTCTACCGTGTATGCATCAGTTAGGGTACAAGCTTCCAAATCAATCAAAGTCCCAAGGTAGTAGAAACAAAACTACTTGTTGCTCCAGTATCAAATAAAATAGTAGCAGGGCGGTTATTTATGAGAAACATACCGTTAACCACGTCAGGATCCTTACGGGCACCATTGGGATCCATTACGAACGCTCTTCCTTTAGGCTTGTTAGGTCTAGCGTCCTTATCCCTCGCTAGCTTGTGACACTTGTTCCGTATGTGTCCTGGATCCCCGCACTCGTAACATTGCTTCCCGGGCTCATACGTACAATCTTTAATCAGGTGACCGGTTTGCTTGCACCTGAAGCAAGGCATTGGGTTGCATTCTCCTTGGTGGTGTAGTTTGCACTTGTTACAGAAAGGGCTTGTACCTAAGTACAGTTTTCGGGCTCTTGCCCCCTGATCATCACGTCTTGTCCCTTCGCTAGCCCTCCTGCTTGAGCTACCGCTGTTGCCAATGGCCCTTTTAGCATCAAACCACTTTCTCTTCTCGCCCGTCACCTTCTTCTTGTCCTCAGTCTTCCCCTGTTCCGTCCAACCAGCCCTAATCAAGTCGTTCGTCAAGCTACCAGTAAGATCAACTGCCGCTTGGAGGGTTGTAGGCCTGGCAGATCGGACCATGCCCCGAACTCTGGGATGCAGTCCCCAGATAAAACGGGCTACACCTTTTGATTCAGGTGTCACCAAGTGGGGCACTAGTCGGGACAGAGCTGAGAATCGATTGATGTATTCAGTTTAATTTGAGCCTTTCATTTCCAAGCTCAGAAATTCAGCTTCTAGCTTCACCAGTTGATTTATTGGGCAGTACTTGCTGGTCATCAATTCTCTAAACTCCGACCATTTCATGCTGCCGACAACATTTCTGCCTCGTGGCTGAATGACATTTTCCACCAATCCAAACCTGGCCCTTTCAAAGATTGGGAGGCGAACCTGACCATGTGCTCAGTTTTGCACTCGCTGATATCCAGTACGGCCTCGATCTCTTCTAACCATCGGTAAGTATCAATCGCACCCTCGGTGCCATAGAAATCTTTTGGTTTGCACGCCATAAATGTTTTGTAAGAACACCCGGTTCTAATTTCCTCAGCATCCTCGGCGTTACCTTCATAGTTTCCAGGTCCTTCATTTCCGGTTGTATTTTCCTGGTCTGTGTTTATTTGGGCTATGTGGTGGGGATAGCATTGGCGATTTGCTGGGCCACCAGATTGGCGATCCTTTCATCATTGGAATTTTCTTCGTGGGTGGTCCTTGGTGGAGTAGGTGGTCGATTTCCACCCTGGTTCTCGATGCGTCCAGCACCCCTATTCCTTCCCCCAAGCATTCCAAGTATAGGCGGCATTCTGGTGTCAACATAGATAAACTCATTTAGTGTCTTATAAGATTTGTTTCAAGTATCTCGCTACATTGATTCGACTCCTAAAGGTTGCTTCACCAAACACAGGAGGGTTCCCAAAATACATTATAAGTCATACATAGTTTCATTCCAATTTAATAGAGTTAATTAACATTTCAAGGGGCAATCAATTAGTTCCCTAGAATATACTATTGTACATTCCATTAGACAACCTGCAATAGATAAGGTAATATCATAAAAGAAAATCATGCATAGATGATTGTAGCAACCAACAAGCAAAATGTTAACAGTCTCATGGTATCACAAGTTGGAAGGTGCCATTGCCCCCAAATAAAAGTCATAGTGTCTGAAATAGATAAATGGTTTCTCAAAATAGTAGTATCTTCCAAATAATCGAGTATCATCCCATCATTACTGCCATTTCTTCTTCAACCACCCAAACTAGCCTAACCCCTTTTTCTTCTATTCTTGTTCCAAGCGTTGGACACCCTGGGACACCACCAATGCCTGGAATTGGGCGGACTGCGAGGACCGTGTGGCATGCTGCAGGGTCAGCTTGTGACGCTGGATGGTCTGAAGTATCTCACTCAGTGTAGGGTTAGATGGGCCAAAATTGCTTGCTCGGTGGCTGGATTGGGAGTAGGGGTCTCCAGCTAAGACACTCGGGCCATCATATAAGCTATGCCTGGGAGCATTCAGTACTCATCCTGAGGTTGGCGTCTGGGCGGTCCCCTCATCGGAGGCGCCGGTACGGGAGCTGTCATAGGAGGAGGTGGAGGAGGCGGCATCCTAAATGAAACAGAAGCTCCAGGTCAAGTACTCTTGCGCGGCCGGGTGATGTCTCGCGCGCCCCTGTTCCCGATAGGCGGGATAGGCAAATATGCAGGTGCAGCGATGTGCGGTGAATGAGAGCGGGTCCGACTCCTCTCCTGGGATGTCCGGGAAGATTCCTACTATGGATCCGTGTCATCGGATGTCACCGATATCCATCCTGGATGGTTGTATCTCCTCATGTACTCCTCATACTACGATGGGGATGTTGCCCTCCTGAGTCTTCCCACTGGGGCAGTCTCGTCAGCAAGGATGTAGGCCCTTTAACCGTTGTTAGCCATGAGTCTCGAGTTCCTGTAAAAACATCATGAGTAATTTGGTTTCTCATAGCTCACGAAAATAGTAATGATAGTATCTCATAATAGTAGTTACAGCAGTAATGATGGTAGTAGTATCTCTAATCAGTAATAATACAGGTTACAACAGGTACGAAGACACAGTTCAGACCACACAAAAACATTTTCTATCTGGGAGAAAGATTTTATCACCAATTAGGGGATCGTGCCGGAATTCACACGTCCGGTAAATTCATGATTACGTTGATCAAGTGTAATCATCAATTTACCCAACCCACTCATTACAACACATTCCCAAAATAAGGATAGTCCTAGGGCATCAGGGTTGTAGCCTAGGGTCTACTAAGGTATTCCTGACTTCTCTACAACCTGTGGCTCTGATACCAATCTGTCATACCTCGGGCCCAAGGAGGGTGGGACGTCGCAGACTAGCAAAATACATGGCAGCGGAAACTAACCACTCAAGAGCACACAAGAAGAGATATCATATGGCGTTTCATTAAAACAACATATCCGGGCTATGAATGTCTTGCCCAAACATCAAATCCACACCCATTGTAAATTATCCAAATTTATTACACAACAAAACCGAATGTCTAACAAAGTTTTTTTTTTTAATCGAGTAATGCCATTGGTAGTCACGGTACTAAGCCATCCATAAAGTTTCCATTAAAATCCAAGCTTCATCAAGGGTTACCTGAAACATGCTCAAAAGAATTTGTGTCAACTAAAAGTTGGTGAGTTCAAGTGCTTAAAGTTCAAAAACAAAAGGAATCTTTAGAATCCATAAGTTAATTTTAAAAAGAAAACATAAGTGTCACTGTTGTGGGGTCACAATCAACCCTGCACTCAGCCCCGGCTAGCCTCTTCTAAACTTGTGTTGTACCGGTTATCCCATAGGGGAAACCGAGCCTCAAAGAGTGTACCTTACCTGCTGAGTGGTACACCATAGTATCTTATAAAACCTGTCACATGACACAAACAACCCCTCAGGATCTCAGTGGGGTACCCTTCCTATTATATCGAAAGGCACTGTGCGTGGGGGATTCCCCAAGTAGATCTACCCATATAAAACAAGTGGTTCTCACAAGAATTAATGATTATGATACAAGTAGGTGCAGGTTCTAACATTAGACACAACATATAATAGCATCACATAATGGTACACAAATAAATTTAGTTCAAACATAGCATTTTTCATCCCAAAAACAGTAGTAAAAGGGGAACACTAAACTCACCTTAGGTAACTCAACAGTTCTTCAGTAACAGAAAAGATTCAAGTCCTAGAACCTTATGATCAAGATACAAGTAGTAAGATAATGTTCTTAGGCTATTGTAAGTGTATTTAAATGTATTTTAGGGTCATAAGTTCACGTGGATTCGTTTCTTAGAAGTTTGCATCAAAAAGTTTCCTTTTTAGGAAAGTTAGGGTTTTTGATATATGGATGACAAGTTATATGACTTTTATAAGTTGTTTTATATTATAATAAGTTTAATAAGAGTTTTCTATTCATAAGATTACTGAAATTTAGTTATATTTACGAAATTTACACTTTGGTCCCTCAAGTTTCAAAATTTACAATTTTGACCTAAAAGTTTGCTTTCTTTCATTACTTGACCCAATATGGCCCTTGTTAGTTCCTAGGGGTTTTTATATTACTTTTAGGCCTGTTTTAACTTAATATTTCCAGATTTTAACTTGAGAGTTTAAACACAAAATTCAAGTTACCGGTTACGGTAAAACCGTTAATTTAAGCATCTTGTTTTAGATCTCTTAATTTCAACCTATAACCTCAAGTATAAAGTTTTAAGGGCTTATAATCAAGATTATAATCTGTTTTAAAAGTAGTTTTTGGGGTTATTTGATCAAAAGTCCATTTTTTTTAAACTAACCCGTTAAAACCCGTTTTTTACCCGAAACCGAACACTCTAACCCATTTTCTTTCATTTTTCCACCAATATTTCACTTTGAGGTCTTCTAACTTACTGAAATAATACTTATTTAGTGGTCTTAGGCTTGTTACACTATTTTTAATATTTTATCCAAAATCTCACGGTTTACGCTTATTTTTATTAAATAAATTCATAGAAATTACATCTTAACCCAAAAATTCACCAAATATGGTTTTTATACTAAAATACTTATTTTAGGGCCTGAGATTTTAAAAGTTGCAACTTATTAAGTTTTAGCCATTTTGAGAATTTCACCACCTTTTCGGGTCACTAAAATACACCCATTTAGTCCATAATACCACTCCAATATACCCATTCAACAACTATCACGAATTTTATAAGATTATTATAACCAAAATCCTGGAACAAACATAAACTCACGGATTTAAGCATAACAAGCACCATAGTTGCCTTTTAGAGGGTGTTTAACATCGTTTGCACATGTGTAATCATCATAGTTTGAGCATAAACATTACCAACCCTTTTTGTAACTTTAATCCAGATTATAATGATGTTAATAAACTGTTTTGGAGCAGGTTTTAACATTGGTTGAAGGGTCTTTCAAAACAAGTGGGTTATTGGTGCTAAAACACACGAAAAAGAGGGTTTTCGGGTTGAAATCATATGCACCAACCCATGGTTCATGAACACTCATTAAAAATATACCTTTTGAAGTTGCGAGTCTCACAAAAACAGTGATATGGCCGAAAGTTTCTGCTGTGAACAAGAAAAGTGAGATTTCATGGTAGAAAAGTGAAGAAAACCCAAGAAATAGCTTTGTTCGGGTATAACGACGCTTACACTCTTGGTGTTTCATGTTTTTGGAATGATTAGAAGAGTATGAGGGCTGTTGGTTCGCGAGTTTGAGCTGAAACTCCTTGTTCTTGCAAGTTCTTGCAAGAATATTATGTAGAAACTCACGAAAACTCACTTTCTAGCTCGTTTTGCACTTGGGTGATGTTGAAATGATGTTGGTCTTCGAGAATCTTGGCTAGAATGGAGGAGAATTGCAGATGTGTGTGTGTGTTCTTGGCTGGAATTTTCGAGAGAGAGAGAGTGAGGGAGAAGAGGTTGCATGTATGGGAAATAAGAGAGGAGATCGAGTGTGTAGGGAGATTTGTGGGGTTCAAGGGAGGGAGGAGATTGGTGGGTGAGTGGGCGGTCGAGATTGGGTGTGGGTGGAGGTGGATTTTCATTTTTTTTTAAGTTTAATTTGTAGTGTAAGTTGATTGTGTAGTATTAAGATGGTAATTTTCTAGTTTACAAGTTTCTAAGTGTAAGATGATATATATATATATATATATATATATATATATATATATATGTGTGTGTGTGTGTGTGTGTGCCGTAATGTGTAGGTATACACACATATTATTTATTTGTTTTAATTAATTTAAATTTCTAACATAGATTTAGTATTTACTAGGATCGCTTAATAATTTCTAGACTAAGACAAGATATAATGAAATCTTATAAGGCAACTAAACATCAAATCAATTAACACGTAAGAAAAAAATAATATTAATAATAAGAATAAAAATAATGCCGGATCAAATTAATGTTTTAAAGTAGGACCTAGGAGTCAGTTGTTACACACTCTCTCGAATTCTTCTTCTTCCTCTAGTTCACGAAAATCACACAATAATACGGACTAGTTTTTGATCTCATCTGAGTTAAATCTAATTGATTTATTCGGATGAACAACCGAATAATTTCGATTTGAAAGTGATGTTCACGACTCTCAAATTATTCAAGTTTGATTTCAGGTTTTCTACATTTTATATAAAAAGTTCAAATCTTTTAACTTTTTAATTTCATTTGTTTATTAATTTTTCTCTTCTTTTAACAATTTCTTATACGTTAATTTTTGTTTATATTTACTATGTTTGAATGTTGTTTTTAAAATCGTTTTGTCTGAGACGTTGAGTCTTTTTACCTATAGCAACGCTCGATTACAATTCCGTAAGACACTAAACCCAAAAAAGGCAGTGGCAACGCGGGCTCTCAAATTATAATTTATTGTATTTATCAACAAAAACCTATACGTGGCCATATTATTGTTAATGAATTTGAATTTAGATTTTAGTTTATTGTATAATATCAACAAAAACTTATACGTGGCCTTATTATTGTTAAAGAATTAATATTTAGAAGACTAAAATGTGAAAGTTGTTAAATGGTTGTTTTCAACAAGAATACATTATGCAATTTCCATTTTTTCAGCAAGCGACATACAGAAACATGTGGTTATTATACTCTTGCAAACAGGAAGTCATATCAACGGGTACTAGGTGTCAAGGATTTGGTTACAAGTGGTTCAAATCCAAGTAATACCATGTTTAAATGACCTTAATTCGATTGTTAGTTATTTATTTTTCGGTTCAGGCCGTTCAAGTACATCATAAGACTTCATGTGAGCCTTCTGACTGTTTTTATACCTTAATTCAATTGTTAGTTAATTATTTCTTTCAGGGAGCCGTTTTCGGCTGCAAAGTGATAATCAATGTTGGCTACTACCGTTATACTAATTAGAAGCTAGGACCCTGCCATTAGAAAGGCAAACAGCAACCGCAAGTGAGAAACCAAAGAGGAACTGGTTGTACCTCCCATCAGATCTAATGGTGAATATTCTACAAAAACTGGTGTGTTTGCCATACTCAAGAATGCCCAATAAGTGCACTGCTTGGCCTAAATTATGCAAGGATCCTGCCATCTGGTATGTAAGCAAGCTGTGGATCGAAGTTAAGGCCAATTGGTCGATTTAACCATCAAAAATGGCATTTTATTTCTCAGGAACCAAAGTTGATACAATTATTATAAAATCATCAATTGAGATCTGATACAGAAGAATATATTAGCAAATGCAACTTGCATACCCAAGATATGTGATTTTGGGCTAGCAAGGGTTGCATTTACGGACAGCCCGAGAACAATATTTTGGATGCTAAATTACTTATTCAATCATGGCACATCATGTTGCGCAATGCACATTGAAAGACACCTGGTATGTCGTTACAAGATGCTATGGGCTCCTAGCTATGTGGATCTTTTTATTAAAAGATATGGTATAATTATATAATTAATAATAATCCATCACTCCATCAGGGTATGCTGATGGTCTTCTCTTTAAATATCAAAATGTGGTCTTTTTTATGTTAGCTTGTTTTTTGTCCTTGTAACTTTTTTTAATTTACTAGTTTTTTTATTGCAGTATCATTTTAAGTCCTTGTAATTTTTCTGACTTATTAATTTTTATTGTAGTATTTCTTCAATTTAAAGGACAAAATATGCCGAGCTCATTAGTGAGTCATCTTGGAGCGGTGTTTATATTAACACTCGTATGGAATTTGGAGCATGGTATCATATTTCAAAAGCACTAATGCAAAAAGCAAAACTCGAGTTCAGTTCACTAAAAAGTTTAGATGTCACAAACATTGCTGCCTGTTTCTTAATCTACCTCGTCGCAATGCACGGGATAAGCTACAAATATGGATTATGACTATAAATAATGATAAATTTTGTGATAGGGTTGTAAATGGATATCAAGTAAAGTCCGACAATGCTTGGGGAATTAAAAACACTATATGCCTTGAAAATTATTAAACTATTAAACGATATAAAACATATAGATTATTAATTAAATTTACAATTGAAATTGAACGCTATTATGGGTCATAATGTTTTTACTTTTAACTTTTGTCCTACTTGCTTTTTCATTCGTAAACATCATAGGTTTGTTTGATTTTTTTAATTCAACTGGCTTTATATAAACACCAATTGTCACAAGTTTTATGAAAAGAGAGACTAGAGAGATTGGTTTGTGATTACTGTGCGAGGGATGCCCACTGGTTTGAAACCCACTCCCCTTTTTTTAACGGTTTGATTACTTTTCATTTTCATTTTAAGTTTTTATAACCTTTATTATATTTAGAGTTAATTACATGAAAGGTCTTTGTGGTTAGGCCTGTTTTCACTTTTGGTTTCTAGATTTGCAAAACTACAAGGTCGGTCCACATGTTTGACAAAACGTAACACTAAAGGTCCCCGTTATGGATGAAGACTTAACTTTTCTATTAATTTTTTAAAAATAACCATTTTACCCTTATAATATTATAAATAAAAAATAATATAAATGTATTTATTATAAATAAGAGAAGTCAGAGAACCCAACCTCAACCCATCTTCAACCTAAAGTCAACAACCTCATCACCATCGCTCCTCACCACCATAACTCACCACAACCTCTAGTGGGAAGTTCTGGCAACACCGGTCACCGTTTAGATTTGTTAGAGTAGTAGTCCATCTTCATTGGCATCAATTGATGCTCTTATGTGTATCCGTTTGACGTCGACGATGGAATCGGTGGTGGCACGATGGCGGAATTAGGGATTTCAACATCAGCATCATTACAAATTGAACCGTGGTACTGTGGATTGAGAGGGAGATCTATTGATTTAGAAGTTTATTTGATTTGGGTGCAAAGTTTCTTGTTTTTGTGAGAAAATCTGTGGTATTTTTAGGATAATAGGGCGATGGTGCTGCGATTTCGGTTGGATTCCGGCAGCCCACGGCAGCCCTCCGGCGTATAGGAGCACGTGGACCACCCTATCTCTTAAACTCGACCTCTGAATTGTTGGTGATGGTTGTTTCCTATAAATTGCAGCGGTGACGGCACAAAATAGCCATAAAGACGACATTGGAAGTGGTTCTGTTGGTGTTAAAGTGGTGGATGCACACGGTCGTGATGAGGCTGCTGCTGGTCGATGATGGTGAAGGCGATTGTAAAGGTGGTGTGAGTCGGTGGATAAGGGGGTTAGAGTGGTTGTTAGGAATGTTATTGGGGTTGTGGTGGTGACTATGATGGTTGTTGATGGTGGCTTTGATGGTGGTTCATGGAGGTGTTAGGGGAGAGTATGTTGGGGAAGGTGGTAGAATGGTGGTGGTGGTAGTGGCATGGAAGAATAGTGGTGGTGGTGGTTGGGTAGAATGATGGTGGTTGGTTAAACTTAGGGTTTGAAGGTTGAAGATGAATGTGTGGGTCCCATCTTTTATTGTTATTATATAGAATATTAATATTTTTCTAATAATCAGGGGTATTTTGGTCATTTTACTGGGATTTAACAAAAAAAGATAACGGCCATCCATAGCATGGACCATTGTGTTACGTTTTGTCAAACATGTGGACTGATCTTGTAGTTTTTCAAACCTGAGGACCGAAAGTAAAAACAGACCTAACCATAGAGACCTTTCATGTAATTAACTCTTATATTTACAAAGTTCAAATCTTTTAATATTTTCATTTCACTTTTTTGTTAAATTTTCGCTCCCCGCAGCAACGAACGAATTGCAATTTTGTAAAACACCAAACCCAAAAGAGATTGTGGCAACGGGCGATCTCGTATTTTAGTCTATTGTATTTATCAAAAAATCTATACGAGGCCTTATTATTTGGAAGACTGAAAAGTCAAAGTTGTTAAATTGTTGTTTTCAACAAGTACACATTATGCAATTTCCATGTTCTTTATATTTAACAAGAGTACACAATTTCCCAAAGTGAGAGAATCTTATTTATGAAAATTTAAACAAATATTAAAAGTGCTTCATATTCTAAATTTTGTCTTCAAAGTCCAATGTTTGACTGAAGCTTTTTCACAATACAACAAATCAAAAGTGAAGATAAAATCAAACCCATGGTCAAAACTCAAGATCAGAGACAAACAACGGCTTCAATACCTTTGACTGAGTTTATCCATAAATAAGCATCCCATTTCTCAATTCCATACCATTTTCCATACTCATCATTCTTTAACCAAAAACAATATTATCACCGGAGAATTACAATGAACATCCGACGACAATCATCAACAATGACAACAACCCTTTTGTTGTACCTCACTAATGCTATCTTCTTCACTCTCTTTTTCTCCGTAGTTTACTACCTCCTCATGCATTGGCGTGAGAAGATCCGCCATTCGTATCCTGTTAACGTCTTCTCCATCTCCGAGATGATCGCCATTGTTTCACTTGTTGTATCCGTTATTTATCTCCTTGGTTTCTTTGGAATTGGCATCAATGATGTTGAGAGAAAAAACACACTGGACCAAGAGGAGGTCAGTAGTAAGACTTCAATGGTGATGCATTGTGATGCTTTGGACGTGTCATTGGACACCGTGGAGGTGGTTAGGATGGTGGTTGAGGGGAAAATACCGTCTTACTCACTCGAATCGAAGCTCGGGGACTGTAAGTGGGCGGCACTTGTAAGGAGAGAAGCATTGCAGAAACTTACTGGCAAGTCTTTACATGGTTTACCTCTAGACGGATTCGATTACGACTCGATATTGGGACAGTGTTGCGAGATGCCAATTGGTTACGTCCAGATACCAGTGGGTGTGGCGGGCCCACTATTACTAGACGGGATGGAGTTCACCATCCCTATGGCCACCACAGAAGGGTGTTTGGTGGCCAGCACCAACAGAGGATGTAAAGCCATTTACTCCTCTGTGGCGCAACTAGCGTCCTGTTCAAAGATGGCATGACCAGGGCGCCAGTTGTGAGGTTTGCCACCGCGAAAAGAGCTTCCGACTTGAAATTCTTCTTGGAGGATCCTCTTAATTTTCATACTCTAGCTTCAGAGTTCAACAAAACAAGTCGGTTTGGACGGTTACGGACCATTCAGTGTGCGATCGCGGGGAAGAATCTTTACATAAGAGTCACTTGTAGCACAGGTGATGCTATGGGTATGAACATGATCTCAAAGGGTGTTCAAAATGTATTAGATTATCTCCAAACAGATTTCCCTGATATGGATGTCATTGGGATCTCTGGAAACTATTGCTCCGACAAGAAGCCAGCGGCGGTTAACTGGATCGAAGGGAGAGGCAAATCGGTAGTGTGTGAAGTGATCATTACGGAGGAGGTGTTGAAGAAGGTTTTAAAGACAAATGCAGCATCATTGGCTGAGCTAAACATGCTAAAGAACCTAACGGGGTCCGCCATGGCTGGTGCGCTAGGCGGGTTCAACGCGCATGCGAGTAACATCGTGTCAGCCATCTACATTGCAACTGGACAAGATCCGGCCCAGAACATTGAGAGCTCTCATTGTATCACCATGATGGAAACCGTAAACGGAGGAAGGGACCTTCATGTGTCCGTGACCATGCCTTCGATCGAGGTTGGGACCGTGGGCGGTGGCACCCAGTTAGCATCACAGTCAGCTTGTTTGAACCTGCTGGGTGTGAAGGGTGCTAACAAGGACTTACCAGGGTCAAATGCAAGACAATTAGCTAAAGTGGTTGCAGGTGCTGTGTTAGCAGGTGAGTTATCTCTGATGTCTGCTATTGCTGCTGGTCAACTTGTGAAGAGCCACATGAAGTACAATCGTTCGAATAAAGATGTCGTATCCAAGCCATAAATGTGTGTACATTGGTGGAATACGAGGATTTGAAGGATGTTAGATGTATATATGTATTGTATAGATCGATATGATTGATGAGGTGGTGTTTATATTTATAAGTTGTCTATTCTTTGTTTAATTCTTGAAGATGTTCTTCATTCTAATATTTTTAATGTATATCTTCTACAAACATGATTTAAAATTTACGTTCTTACCAACATGATTTATATATATGGTTTCCCATGCTTCGAGTCTGATTATTGAATGAGTTAATAAAAGAAAAAAAGTATATGATAAAATTGTTCTCTGTAATTTTTAAACGAATGTTGACTTCTTACTGTTTCTATATTTGACTTCCATATAAATAGTCACATCTATAATACAATAATTTTGTTTTTCGATTTACTTTAAGGTAAAAATAGGTTAATTTATTTCCGAGCCTGTTATGGCAGAAATTTGTTTTGATTCTTTGAATATTTTTGTTAATATACTTGTGTGTTTATAAACATGGTTCTATTGAACTGTTTAAGAAGCATCGCAGAAGTCTTTGTGTTTTAAACAAAAGATCACATAGTTTTATCTAAATAACATCTAAACACACTTTAGTTTGATAGCCATTCTAACTTCTGCTATCCAACTTTGAAGGTTGTCCATTATGTTACAAAGGCAGGGCCATAACGTTTTTTGTTTGGATAACACCCAAAAGTGTTTAATTTTAAGGGTTGTTCATCTGTAAGTTGTTACAGTTACTGGTGTTTGAACTTTTCTCAACTTTCACAAAAAGTGTTTTCATATTTCTACCGGTAAAAAGATTCCGAGCACCAGAGAGTCATTCCAGAAAGCTTGATTTCCTATATTAGTTGCATGATTAGTCGGGGCATCTTGTCCTCTTTGTATCAGTGACTCCATTGCCTGAAAAACGATATAATATGTTAACATTAATCTAGAATGCACAAACAGAAACCAGAATAGTCATCTCCAATTAACACTAAACACCAACACCAACACCAAATGAGCACAAAAAGAGATATCAAGCATACGTAGAATTAAATAAATATTAAATAGCAAATGGACTTTGTGAGTATCTATTACTGTAGCAATATGTACAAGAATAGATGCATTAGCCATCAACATTTTTATACCTCATATACATTTTCTTCACACGTGTAGTGCTTTTTTTTTCTTTTTCCTCCATTTACTTCTTTCCAGCATCGTTTCTTTTGTTAGTATCCAGTGTTTGCAATCCCTTTATCGTTCTTCAATTTCCTGTTGGATTTAGATGAAATTTACTTCCTTCCTTCTTTGTGAACATGCTTGGGTTTTTGTGTAGTAGATTTATGTAATGTTATTGTGTGTTCTTTGTGTTGCAGCCTTTGTTCTTGTTGTTGCTGTTTTCTTTTTGGTTTCCTAGAGTTGTTGGCACGTTTTGATCTTTCATCTGAGTGTTGCAATTCATATGTGTGTTCATTGCTCTGATTTCAGGGCTCGCCTATTCCGCCATAGGAATTAAGCTTCACATGGGTCAACGCTTCTGTTAACAACATATATGTTTGATCAATTCAGCTGGATTATTATTTTTAGTTTTATTTATTTTATTGTTTGATTTTGCAGTGCTAACATAGAGTAAATGGGCTGGAGCTTGGATAAAATGAGATTTGATGTTGTGGGCTAAAGCTATTGGTGTTGGGCTTAAACTCTCGTTTAAGCATAGAGTTGCACAAATCGGGTTTGGGCCGGACCCGGGCCCGGGTACAAAACCGGGTTTGGGCCCAACCGGGTTTTTTGTACCCGGGTATTAGTGAACCCGGGTACGAACCCGGGTCGGGTTCAGCGAGATACAAACCCTACCCGGTATACCCGGGTAGGGTCGGGTCGGGTTCGGTTCGGGTATGAAACCCGGGTTCAACCGGGTTTTTGCCTTTTTTTTATTTATTTTTTTTTTCTTTTCTTGTGTGTGTGTCGAACACCGGGTCATATGTTTTTTTTTTCTTATATTTTCTTTCCTTTTTTTTCTTTTTATTTTTCTTTTCCTAACCGGGTTCATTTGAATAATTTGGGTTTCAACTTCATTTAACTATCATTATATGATTAACAAAGAAGTTTGGGTTTCTCAAAGGTTATTTACCCTATCATTATATAGAAGTCTTTGTGTTCAACTTCATTTAACTCAACTCCTCACTACTCATGGATAATTTGATAATTTACATATTTTATTATGTCATCGGTGTCAAAACAATAATTAACATGACATGATACTTTTATTTTAGTATTCATGTAAATATGATCTATCCAGCCATAAAGAATAATACTTTGATTAATACATGCTAGAAATGTCATTGCCATTTTGAAGTCTTGATTTCTTTAAATCATGTTATCTAACATATTTTACTTTTCTTTTAGGTCGGTTCCTGTAGTTCCTCTTTTATTTTCACGCATGCTATTACTTTTTCACCAACATTTAGTTGTTATGGGTGTTATCTTTATCGTTGTCTATATAGTGGCTATTATATGGTTATTATTGTCATATAGATCAGCTTTGTTACGACCTTTTTAAGTTTAGAATTTTGTTAGTTTAGTAGTTTAGCCGTTATTTATAAGTAAATACTTTTATCATCTACGTATGAATCTGGACCTAATTCTTCTACCCTTAACTTAACTCACGTCAAACATCAGCCCTTCAACATCCCATGCTATTAGTGGATCTAAAATGCCAATGCCAACATCTTACAACCAGCATATGTCTACTTGACCATCTCAACGTGTTGCTCAACGCACCTTTGGTAGCTCCTACTTTCAAGTGCTAACATATCTTACATAGACATTGGTGATTGCAATAGAGTTTGCGAGTTTTGTGATGCTCTATTTTTAGTATGACAAATACTTAGTCTTACCTTCTACCGATCGTCTTCCATGATACACTCAATGCTAGAACGGTGGCCAAGTGGTTTTATCGTACCCATGGAAACCAGATGATCACATTGTACATCTGTGTGAAGCTCTCATTTTTTTTAACAATATAAGATCATACAACTCCATGTTCTCTATGATATCGTTTGGTGCTACAATTGATGACACTATTGCAGGACCGGTTAAAGGGATGATCAATACAATCAGTCTCACAATGAGGAGAGTGTTAAAATACTTAACAGATCAAATAGGGAATCGGGTTTATATGAATGATACTAAGAACACAAGTAAACAATGAGACAGAACTAAGAACAAGAACAGGATGAGTATGATTTTTAAGAATGTTGTATATTGCTCTCAAGTTCTTTTACAAGTGTTACAAAGCATAAAAAGAAATACAAGAACCTAAGATACTTTATACTACATCCTACAGCCGACCATACTTTGAAAGCCAGCTGAAAACACTAATCTAGACAACAAGATCAATGTAAAGTCAAAATGCAGATTGTCTTTTGACAAGTGACTATGACATGCCATAGCTCACATCCTAATATATTACAAAAAGGATAAAAGGTACAAAGTAGAAAGTTACAGACTCTAAACCATAATCTATAGTTGCAAAAGCATGGACCTTTGCACCAACTAATGCAAGTTGGTGAGTCTTTAGAGTTGCAGCGGAAAGTGGGTTAGCTTTATACAAAAGTAGATTAGAGAAAGCATGTCTTCTCTGTCTTCTAAAGAAATCATTCTTCACTTCATTGGCCTTGGAAGACTTTGTCTTTAAAGCATCAGAAGACTTTATCTTTGGCTTCAGAAGATTTGGTCTTTGGCTTCGGAAGATTTTACACTTAGAATATTTTTTTGTGAGAAGTGTAAAACTTTCGAAGTAACTTCTACTCTGCATAATGTGCATGCAAGCTTGAAGTTGTTTGGTTGCTTTGATTTCTTTGGTTGCATCAGCCTTTTAAGTATAACCTTACAAACTCCCCCTAGGCTAATGCTACCAAAACAGAAAAGTATACTTAGATATTGACAGTCCTCATCAGGATCAAGACCATTTCTTTCTTCATCAACTGATCAGGATCACTCAGACTCTTATAATACCTTCTCATGTCATGGAGATCATGCAGAGGAAGATCAAGCATGTCTTGCCAGAAATAGACATCTTGACCCCTTGATCTTTGATGACATACCACCTATCTGGATTAGTAGCAAAGGTCCAGGACATGATGGGTCTTCCAGTTGCAAGAGGCTCTACTTGAGTTGGAGTTGGTTGAGCAGCCTCTTCTTGCACTACCTTAGGATGCTCTGACTTATCCTGAGGTGTGGAGGTGGATGCCTTGGACTTCTTCTTAGAGACACTCTTCATGGCCATCCTTTTCCTCCTCTTTGGAGTCTTTAACTAAGAAGACTGGCCTTCAGCACCAGGTTGATTTATTGTGTCTTTCTTAGTTGGGTCCTCTTCCCTCACAAGTTTAGAAGGAGAGGGATTTGGACCCTGCTGTGGATTAGAAGATGAAGTTGGTTGAGATGCAGCTCTAGGTTCAGGTTGTGTTGTCTCAGGAGGTTCAACCTTTACCTCAACTTTAGGTGGAGCTTGACTTGGTGGAGAATGTAAGTCAACAAGCTCTCCCTTTTTAATATTCTACTTGATCACTCTAATGTGCTCATCCATAGTGGATAGAGACATTGAACCAAGCCTCCTTCCGGAGAATCCATACAGCTTCAAGAAGCTCATCATCCTTTGCCTATTAGCAGACTTCTTTTGACTCTTTTGGATGGTGGCTCTTGACTTTGTAGCTTCTTCCCTCATTTTTCTCTTAGCAGCCTTTTGTTCTTTGATAACTTATTGCTCTAACTGCTTAAGATACTCAAATTCAACATACTTATATGACAAGGGAAGAAGTGAAGATGCCTGATAGAGACTTGTGGCACACAGTTAGCTAATCATGTTTTATCTATCAGCTTCCTTGTCTACCTGAGGTTGTTTAATTGCCATAGCCTCTTTCTCAGTGCTTTCCTGGGGAAAGGGTAGGAGTATGCTTATAGAGCCTTTTCCGTCTCCTTTCTTCCTTGATCTTTAGGAATAATTCTGCATCCTCAACCTCCTTCCTCTCCTTTAACAACTCTGTGTCTGCCAGTTCATTAAGTTCCTCTAAGGGAAGAGAGATGAGTTCATCTATGTTGTAGTTCTTGGTCCCCAAGTAGTTTAATCTGGCTGCCCTCAACTCATCATCCTGAGTAATTGGCCTGGGGGTAGCCCTGATAGCAGCTTCCATAAAGCCTGGAGACCCCCTTGAACTCTTTCCCCTTAGGTTCCTCTTCCTCTCTCTCTTCTCCTCCTCAATCTCCTCAGGTATTAGTTTCCTTTTCCCTTTGTTACTCATCGGCCTTGGTGACTCATGGTGGAGAGAGATTTGGTCTTCATTGCTTGCTTCAGTAGTCAAGATCTGGCCAGAGAGAGGTTGTGAAGCACCTTCACTAGCTGGTGCCTCATTGAGGGTTGATGATGTTGAAGCAGTTCTTGTAACAAGGTTCACAGATTCTATCACTGGGCCTTTAGTCAAGGTTTCCCCTTTGAAGCTAATCTTAAGGTCCACCTCAACATCCAGTTGACCAATGACATTTCCTGTTAGCCTTTGTCTTCTTCTTTGTCTGAACTCTTCAACAATCCTGTCTTGAATCCTCTCAGCCAGTCTGTTAGCTTGCCTACTTTGACTAGGATTGGTAAGTGGCATGTGGACTAGAGGAAGACTATTATAGTACTTTAGGGTTTGAAAATTGAAAACCTCTTACTGCCCCTGAAGTCTATGAAAAATCAGAGCTCTCCTGTCAGCATCATACCTCCACCTAAGTATTTCATTCTTAGCATCATAGGGTGGGGTAGACATAGCTGTTGGAATACCCTCCTCAAATAGACTTTGAATGAGTGAGTCCACATCAATATGGACTTGAGGAGGTTGCTGAGTATGGACAATTGCAAGTGAGGTTGGTGAATCCTCAATGTCCATACTCTGTGAAGAACTCCCAGGTTCTGTGATTGCTTGGACTTTCTTCCCCTTTTTGGTAGCATCACCTTCTTGCATAGGTGATCTGGAGGTTAAGTCTATGACATCCATAGGTTCTTGTGTTCCTTGTTGAGTCCTCCTTAAAGGTCTCCCAGCTAGTTTTTCCTTGAGATCAGAAATCTCAAGTTGCTAATCATGGACCCTCCTTTACAGGGTAGTCACCTGAGATTCCAAGTGACTAACCTTGGAGACTAAATAGGTGCAGGTTTGAGTCGGCTTTTGCACCTTTAGTCTCAAATTCCCCTCATCTTCATCAGAAGAATCACGGGGGGGGGGGGGGGGGATGAGAGAATAGGACCTAAGTCTTCTTCCTTATTACCAGGACTTTGTTCTTGGCTGCTGGATTTCCCCTGCACCCTGACAGCTTCAGGTGAAGTGTCAATGGGCTGGGTTGCCATGATTGAGGTCTTAATGATGTAGTCACTTGCTGAAGTGAGAGCCTCTTCCATATGGACATCCTGAACAGGTTCAGGGAGATCCACCTCAGCAGTAGGTGGATGATATGGGCTAGACATGGGAGAAACAGGAGTACTCATCTCTCTTTGAGCGGGGGAGGATTAGGGAGACTCATGATACTCACTTAATCCCATTCTTCATCATCATAGAATTCTAGGTTTGGAATGGGTTGGTTTAGATCAAGAGGTTGGGGATGGTAACTGTCCCCTAAAGGTTGTTCACTAGAGTTTTAAGACTTTAAGTGAAGGCTTAAGGCTTAGGGGGTTGTGAGCTCATCATGCTGAGCATAAGGAACCTTAGTACTAATCATTAGTAAGATGGGTGTGGTTTACTCCTCAGGAGAAGTGGGAGCTCTAGTTTCCACTTCCTCCTATATGGGTAGTGATATAGGAGCCTGCACAAACTGAGTAGCATGTGTAGGGGTTGTTTGGATTTTATTTGGCAAGTGATGGTTATTTGTGGATGTATAGGTGGTTGAGAAGTAGAAGGTGTGGGTTCAACACTAGCTGGTGCTGCTAGGTTGTCCTCTTGAGCAATGAGCTCTAACATTTTTGGGATAAGGGTTGTTGCTACCCCTGAGAAGCCAACAGTTGGCTTCCTCATAGTCTTGAAGATGTTGGGCTTCATCTGTCCCAATTTTAGAACATTACCTGTTCCCCTCAACTGTGAGCCCAGTTCACAGTTGAGAATGTGCTGGATATATCTAGGGAACATGTAATATTCTAAGGAGTCAAAGTTTGCAAGTAAATTAGTGTACACAATTATGAATACCTAAACTTGACTACCTGAACCATCATATGAACTATATAGGAAAGGTCCTCTAGAACTTGGTCCCATCCTCCATGCTTGTTAGATAGACAGTGGATGATAATATGGAGCAGATATTTCCATTGACAGGAAACCTTCCCTTTCCTGAAGGTCTTGACAGAGAAATCTCCTTCATAGCCCATCTGACTAAAAGAATGGTTAACAGCTGACTTAGGGAAGGACAAATCACCTTCGACATCATCCAGCCTTAGATGTGTGTTTATGGATGCTGGAGTGATGAAGATTGTCCTCCCCTACACTGTGGCAGACAGTGCCTTCTCCCCATCCATGGTGACCTCTTGACAGGTTCTCCAAAATTCCAATAGCTGATCCTCATAGAGTGGAGGATCGATGGTGAGGGAGGTGAAGTAGTTTGATAGAGTGAGAAAGTGACAAACCTCTGAGAAACCAGGATCTTTCTCAGAGTTCAACAGAGGAACTTGATTATGTTTCCTGTGACGTTGTATTGAGAAATCAGGTTGGTTTCTGCGATTAAGGTTGGCCATTTTGAGGTAGCTTTGTTGTGAAGGAAGATAAGAACAAGGGCGATTTATGGGTGAGTTCAGGTTAGAGAATTTTCAGATGAAGAAGATAGTGAAAGAAGGGGAACCATTGAGTGAATATATATGAAATGGATTTGAGACAAAGTTAATGCAAAAGGATAAACTTTGAAATCCTACTGTCGGTCCCACCTTTAAAAAGTGCCCAATAAGGTAGTTTTCTTGAAAGTCGAAAATCTTCCGAATGTATTTTTGTCTTCGGAAGTTTTAAGAAAAGCTTCCAAAGCCAATTTGGCTTCGAAAGATATTCGTAAGGTTTGTGAAAATTTTGCTTTGGAAGGCAAATACTTAGGGAATTTTAATTCTGAGACATGTTTGGTTTTGGAAGAGATCAGGACATGGAAGTTTATTCTAAAGAGAATAAATCTTTCAAGACTTAATTGTTTTCGGAAGAAAATTGTCCTTCAAATACATGTAAGTACTTAGAAGCATATTTAGGCTTCGGAAGATATATCAGAATTTCTTCCGAAGGTAAATATCATATAAGTAGTTAGTTGATTTAAAGACATAGTGTTCTTCCGAAAGAAAGTATGTTTGAAAAATTTTCAAAAATCTAAGGAATATCATTTGAAAATTTTTCTTCCAAAGAAAACTGGGCTTATAAAGATAATAAAATAGACAACTTAGGACACAGGTTTTAGAAATAGAATTGATTTAAGTTTAAGAAAAATCTACCTAAAGTTAATCATCCCAATAGCTGATACAAGATATTTGAATCATTGTTCATCAAAAGCTTTGGTGAACAGATTAGCATATTGTTCATTTGTGTTAACTTTGACTAGTTTGATTAATCTTTTTTCAAAATTATCTTTAATCAAATGATACCTGATGTTAATGTGTTTTTTCCTTAAGTGCTGCACAGGATTCTATGTAATAAAGATAGCACTGTTGTTGTCTATGTGAATAGGAGTCTATTTGAAGTTGAAACCATAGTCCAGCATCTGATTCTGAATCCAAAGCACTTGAACACAATAGCTTGCAACAACAATGTATTCAGCTTCAGCAGTTGATGCAGACATACAAGATTGTTTCTTGTATTGCCATGAGACTATCCTTCCACCAAGAAATTAACATCCCCCAGATGTAGGCTTTGCAGTCATGTTACAGCCACCATAGTCATTATCTGTATAGGCATATAGATTGAAGTCAGAATTCTTTGGATACCAAAGGCCAAGCTTAGGAGCACCTTTGAGATATCTAAGAATCCTCTTGACAGCAACCAGGTGTGACATCTTAGGGTTGGCTTGATATCTTGCACAGATGCATGTGGCAAACATGATATCAGGCCTGCTGACTGTGAGGTACATAAGAGACCCAATCATAGTCCTGTAGAGATGTTCATCCACACACTCCCCCTCAAAATCAGGTCCAAGGGAGTGGTTTCTGGCTATGGGAGTCTTTGCAACCTTATAATCAATCATGTTGAATCTTGTAAGGATGTCTTGTACATACTTTGACTGGCTTATGAAGATGCTATTTTCAACTTGCTTCACTTGAATTCCTAGAAAGAAATTAAGTTCCTCCATGGCACTTATTTCAAATCTATTCTTCATCAGCCTCTTAAAGTCATTGCAGAGCTTTGGATTAGTTGACCCAAAGATATTGTCATCTACATATACTTGAACCAGCATTAAGTCATTCCCTTTTCCTTTGATGAAGAAAGTTCTATCTATAGTACCCCTCTTGTAGCCATGTTGACAGAGATACTAAGATAGTGTCTCATACCACTTTCTTGGAGCTTGGTGCAACCCATAAAGAGCTTTATCAAGCTTGCAAACATAATCAGGATGAGCTGGGTCTGCAAAGCTAGGTGGTTGTTAAACATACACCTCTTCATCAATCACACCATATAAGAAAGCACACTTGACATCAAGTTGATAGGCCTTGAAATCCTTGGATGCAGCAAAAGCCAGTAATATTCTAACAGCTTCAAGTCTTGCTACAGGAGCAAAAATAGCTGTGTAGTCAATTCCCTCTTCTTGTGTGTATCTTTGAACAACTAGTCTGGCCTTGTTCTTGATGACTTCTTGTTTTTAAAAACCCACTTGGTCCTATGGTAGTCTTCCTTTGAGGAAGAGGACATAGGTTCCAAACCTTTTGTATTTTGAATTGAAGCAGCTCCTCTTGCATTGCTTCAACCCAACTTACATCCTTTAAAGCCTCATCAACTTTCTTTGGCTCTATCTGGGACAAGAAACAAGAGTATAGACAAACATTTTTGTCATGGGTTTGTCCTCTTGTTCTTACCCCTGTATCAACATTTCCAATAATGTTTATGGTGGGGTGTGACTTATGGATCCTGAGTTGAGGGATCAAAGAAAGTTGATTGGAAAGATCTAAATTTTAGAAATTTAGATCTGGTAATGGAGTATCACCCACCACATCGGCACACTTATCAAGAGAGGCTTGATCTAATGAATGTGTGACATCATTTATGTTGTCTTCTATGGAGTGGTTATCAGCATCAAGAAATTCTTGATCACTATCACCACCTCTATTTCCTCCTGCATTTGAAGTTCCTTCATCTGAGTTTTGAGCCTCTGAGCTGGAATTTGTAGGTGTCTCAGATGTATCAGTTGAATTTGTCATGTTTGTGCTGATAGGATCTTCACTTGCAGGGTTAGTTACCACTGGAGCTGAGGTAGTATGCTTGCTTGGTCTTCTCAGCTCAAATCTTAGGTCAGGATCCCTGTTGATAAGTTACTTATAGATCCTGAAATATTCTCAAAAGATTTGTTAAAACAGTTTGTAACTAAATCAAGATCAAACAACCAATCAAGACCAAAACCTTTCACACTAGGAATGTGCTCATTAAAGTTCACATTGGCTGACTCCTCAACTACTCTAGTTCTGAGATTGTATACTCTATAAGCCTTAGCTTAGGAAGAGTATCCAATAAAGTGTCCATCATCTAATTTCTTAGCAAATTTGGCTATTTGATCTTTGGTATTCAAGATGGTACAAGGATATCCAAATGACTTGAGGAAACCAATAAACGGTCACCTTTTATGCCACGGCTCATAAGGAGTCTTACCGTGAGTCTTAACCACTAAAACTCTATTCTGCACATAGCAGGCTGTGTTGACTGCCTCTGCCCAGAAGGTGATGGGCAGTTTAGAGTCAAATAACATGGTTCTTGCAGCCTCAATAAGTGTCTTGTTTCTCCTCTCATCAACACCATTTTGCTGAGGAGTCCTGGGAGCACTATATTATCTTGTAATACATTTTTCATCACAAAATATGTCAAGGATTTGGTTCTTAAAGTATGTTCCTTGATCACATCTTATGGTTTTGACCTTGTGATCATATTGATTCTTAATTTTCAGAATGAAGTTCATCAAGATCTCAGGAGTCTCATCCTTAGTACTAAGGAAAAAGACCCAAGTGAATCATATGAAGTCATCTATGATCCCCAAACAATATGAGGCCCTTCTTAGACTTATTGCACTGGTGGGGCCAAAGAGATCCATATGTAATAAGTGTAGGGGAGTAGTGATAGAGTTTCTTTCCTTTGGCTTGTGAGACACTTTGTGTGGTTCCCTTTCAGGCATGCTACATAATGGTCATCACTTGTAAACTCTTTCTTTGGTATTCTAATTACCAAATCATTCTTAATTAATTTATTCATGTTTTTAAAGTTTACATGGCAGATTCTTTTATGCCAGAGGAAAGAATCATCACTATTTGCTTTAGATAGAAAGCAAGAAACTTCTCCTGAGGGAGATGTTTCCTGCAGGTCTATCTTGTACATGTTCCCTTTCCTGGGGGCTCTGAGCAGGATATGCTCTTGAAGAATGACCACCCCGGGCTTGAGAACAATGCACTCATGCTCAGTGAAGAGCATGTTATGTCTCTGATCACATAATTGCGATACACTCAGTAGATTATACCCAAGCTCTTTGACAAAGTTTATCTTTTCAATGTTGAGCTTACCGTTTGTGACCCTGCCCTTCCAGTAATGTAACCTCCAACATCTCCTCCAAAAGCAACTGGTCCTCCATCAATTTTCTCAAAATTTTGAAGTAGAGAACCATTGCCTGTTATATGCCTGGAACAACCACTATCAATGATCCATACATTCCTCTTGGTCTTTATCTGTTCCTGCACAAGAAAGAAATGTTTAGTTACATTTGGAAACCCAAGACTTATTGGTCTTGGGCTTATCAAAGTGATTTGAAGATAATGTAATAGTAATTGATCCTATGTAAAAGTTTTGAGGATCATTAGCTGTTGTTGATAAAGAACTTTCAGTCTCTTGGTCTTCCTTCATCTTTCACACCATCTTTGGAAGAGTAGACTTGACCTTCAATACTTCAAAAGTTTTGACAACTTCTGAAGTTTTGGAGACTGGACCTTCGGAAGATCTTGCTTTCACTGCAGCAGGCTTAGTACTTCGGAAGCATTCCTCTCTTCCAAGACCAAATTTTCTTCCGAAGGCAAGTTTTCACTTGTCTTCTTCTTCACCTTGGAGCTTCCGAAAGGAAAAGATTTTCCTTCCAAAGCTAGCTTTTCTTTCTTCTTCTCATAAGTTTTCTTTTTGATCATGTGGATAGTACTTTTAGGATTGTAGATGCAATCCTTAGCAAGATGGGAAGTACTACCACACATGATGCAATCCATTTGCTTCCTTCTGAGAGCCTTCTTTTGAGATAAAGATTGAACTTGATCACTTTCCACCTCCATCTTCATCTTCACAGATGATGCAACAAGCTTCTTAGGGTGAGGCTTGCTTTTGGATCTGGATGTTCAGGTTGTGTAGCAGTGGTACAGAGCTGATCAACCTCTTCTCTTTGCTGGAATGAGTTGGACATGAACTAGAACTTCTGGTACTAGACTTCATAGTTGAGTCTTCAGCCTTTACCACTTCAAATCCTACAAAGATAAACACTTGTTTCTACTTAAAGTTAAAAGTGGCCTTGATCTCGTGAGCCTTCTTTAATTTTCTCTGATCAAGTTCTTCCTCTTTGACTTGGTCATCCCAGATTCTTATCTCTCCTCAAGAGAATAGTGTCCCTTCTTAGGATGATCTTTGTTAGGATCAGTGATCTAAGTTTGATCAATTAGAGTTGAATCACAGCGGAATTAGAGCAAGAATTAAGCAAATATAGCAAGAACACAATAAATATTCAATGGAACAGTACACGGTTATATAGAAATAGGGTTTTCTGCATTGGGATAATAACATTCATGCACACATGCTTCGGTATGGCGGCTGCTAGGTTTTCCTAAGCTGCACCGATTACAATTAGGTCAGCATTCCTTATATAAAGGAATGTGACGTCTGCTGATGTCACTTGATAGTGACGTCTAACAGAATTATTACAAACTACTGAACGTAAGCAAACTACTGAGAATGTTCACAACTGAGAACATCTCAGAGTATTCTAAGTACACGAAGAAACATAAAACTACTGAAACTACAAGTACAGAAAAGAAAATACAACTACTGAAAGGAAACCATCACAACTACTGAAGAGGTCTTCTTCAGCTGTTGTGACAATCATCTGAAACTTGGTCTTCAGTCTTTGTCTTCAGCTCTTTCACTTCAGACTTTGTCTTCAGCTCTTTAGCTTCAGACTTTGTCTTCAGCTCTTGTCTTCAGACTTTGTCTTCAGCTCTTTCACTTCAGACTTTGTCTTCAGCTCTTTCACTTCAGACTTTGTCTTCAGCTCTTTCACTTCAGACTTTGTCTTCAGACCTTGTTATCAGCTGATGTCTTCAGCTGTTGCAGACTACTTCAGTTGTTGTAATGTCCGTGGGACTTAAAGGTTTTTCTGATCAGGCTCATTGGTTCTTTTGGTCCAACAAACTCCCCCTGAACCAATGCAGCCAAAACCTTTAAGCTTATTGAGGTCCCACTTATTCTTGGCAGAACTCTCTTGATCAGCTTTAGAGATATCAGATAAGCACAGGCCAGGGAACAGGTTTCAGTAGATGTGAATGTCAAAGGATGGAAGGGAACTCTGTCTTGGGGAACTGGACACAGAGCCGTTATCCCAACCATGAAACCTACTTCCCATTGATGAGTCTATAAGACTCTCTGACGTAGGCCTCAAGGAGAACAACTTGTTCCTCCTTAGTGAGTTCTTCTGCTTCTCCTTCGAAGAAGAACTCTGGGCCATAGTACTCTGATAAGTACTTTATCGTCTTTCCATTTTTCAACTCAACAGTTGTTATCTCTCTGTAAGCAAATTCATCTGGGTGAGTCCCTTCTAATAACAACTGGAGTTCATTTTTCTTGATCTCTTCAAGCCTCTTGTATAACAACCCCTTCTTGACCATTTTGTTCTCCATTAGAGTTTGAGGGGTCATCTTTGACTTGTAGGCTCTCTTGAAGTCTTCAAGTATTTCCCAGGGTGAGACTACAATGGCCAACATAATAGCAGCATCTATGGTCTTTCTCACTTGGCCATTGTATCTACTTGGTATGGATTTCTTATGAATTCTAGAACTAACCCTGGGGTCTGGCCAAATCCTTACTCTCTCCTTTTGATATTGAAAGGTATACCTGAGAGCATACAGCCTTTGAGCATGTTTCTTCATGGCTTGTATAGATGATGACTGAGGAAACTCTTTGTCAATCATCTTCAAAAGTTGCTCATCGTGCTGTTTCTGCTGTTCTTCTTCTTCAATCTTAACTTTCACCATTTGCCTCTGAAAGTCTGGTGTGATCATTTGTTGACTTCTGGGCTCAGGTAATTTCAGAACAGCAGAGATTGGCAGACTATCTTCTTCATCATCTTCTTCTTCATCTTCTACCATCCTCAACACCCTTCTCCTCCTTCTGGGTGCATCACTGGATGTGGTTTGAGGTGGTTTTTGGGGTAAGGGAGTTGGTTTTGAGGGTTGAGTTGATTTGGAGAGTTGTGGGGTTGGTTGTTTTTGAGAGGGAGTTTGGGAAGGCTGATCTAGCATTTTTATGGTGAGTTTGGCTTTGGAAAGCTTGGCCATATCAGTTCTCTTCCCAGCACCTGCTTCATCTAGTGCTTCGATAATTAACCCCTTGTTGAATGCTTCAGAAGTACAGATTCTGGTGGTTATTGCCAGAATACTGTCTCTGGTCCATGATTTAATCTCAATTAATGATCTTCCCAAGTATTTTGCAGTAAACCTGATCATTATTTCCAACCTCTCCCTTTCCATCACACTATAACTGGCCCATCTTTCTTGTATCTCTTCAATCTCCAGCTTTCTGATCTCAGTGTCTAATGTGGCTGTATCAAAGCCCTGTCTGAAGAGTTGATCTATTATTCTGTCCATTGATCTGCTGTGAGCTTCATCGGCTTCTTTAATCAGATCTTCCAATGATTTCTCTTCATCAGGCTTTTGAGTTTCAGCACTTTTCTTTCTTTTGTATGTGATCAGCTGTTTTTCCTTTTCTTTCTCTTGTTTCTCATTTTCCACTCTCTTTCTTTTTCGTTCTTTCACTGCCTTAGACTCCCCCTTTTTGGGTGCATTGGGTTCAGGGGTTTGAATGGCAGAAAGCTTCCTTTGCACAGCATCATCAACAAGTGTTTGTAGATTTGAGGAAATCCTCTCATCAATGGCTTTATGCACAATCTCATTGATGATGGGAGTGATGAGAGATAAGGAATTTTGAAAGGTAGCAACCATCTGCTCAGAGGGGTTCTGTCCCTGAGAGGTGGTGCCAAAAACAGTGGCTGGTGGCTCAGTTGAGTGTAGTGGCTGAGTGTTTGGTAAACCTTCAGATGAAGGTGCCATCTGTGGGTTTATTGGGGCAGATGGACTTTGATCCTGAGACATTTTGGCAAGCAGTTCTTTGAGTCTGCTCACCTCAGCCTCAAGGATTGTGTTATGGGCTAAAACATCAAAGAAAAAGCCCAGGTCATCATCAGTCTTTGCTGAATCATCTGACCTCCTGATTGAATCAGGATGTACATGCCCTGAGTGTAGATCAGTTGTAGCATGTGCCCCTTGTTCTTGGTTCTGGGGACTTCCTGCCTCAGGACTGAGTCCTTCATCGGCAGTTGCCTCTGGTGAGGTCTTAGAGATGTTACCAACTTCATCCTGTTCATTTGCTGAATCAGTAGAAGTGGCAGCCTCACCAGATGTTCTAACCTCCTCCTCTACACGGGGAGATTGAACATTATAACCCCTGTGCTGTGGGTTATCAGCAGCATTTTGGTCCTCTTCCTCAGCTGTGAGGTTCTCCCCATTGTAATTGGTGTCTGGGGAGGAGGAGAGGAATGCAGCTGACTCAACACTTGTGCAACAATAAATGTTGGGCTTTGAGGGGCGGTTGCATTTGGAGATAGGTTTGAAGCAGATTGCACCCGGGGTGACTGGTGCTCTTCAATGGTAACCTTCTCAATTGAGATAGGTTCCAGCATTGTGGTATCCCCAATTTTGGTTGCATCAGGATCCTGTTGAGAGGATGCCTGAGCGGCTAGGGTTGGTGAGTCTTGGACACTACTGGGGGGTTAGAACCAGTAAGTGTTTCCTGTATTGGTGTTACAGGGGCATCCTCAGGGGACTCATCTCCCTGAGTAGCCTTTTTGGGCTTTTTGGTTTTGGGTTTGGTGGGGACTTTGGATCTGGAAGTGGAGGCTGTGGGTTCCCGCTGCTTGGGTTTTAGCAGCCGGGCAGCCCCTTTCATGTAGGGTCAGAGTTGTGCCTGGAGTATACTTCAGGCAATACAGCCGGAGCAGGGACTCCAAGGCCAACAAGGCCGTCTGATTTTAGCTGTGTTAAAATTATGGCCATGAGAAACCTGGGATATAATATCCATCTGTTTGCCACAGGTTTCAAGGCCAGATCCTTTAGTTCCATAAACACTATCTCAGAAAAATTTAAAGTTTGTCGTTCAAAGATAGAGTATAATACCTGTTGCCATCGGGAAGACATTTGATCCCATGAGGAGGTTTTTGGTGCAAGGCAGACATTCACCATGTGGAATATAAGACGTTCAGCATCATGGAAGTGCTTCTTCAGAATGGTGGTAGCACTTAAGTCTCCTTCATACCCGTTGTTGATGAAAGACATATCGGTTGTGCCTTTCGGGTATTCTGTGACACAGGTGGCATCATGTAGATCTAGGGTTTGTCGAATGATGTCCGGAGTGATGACCACCTGTTTCTGGTTGACCAACGACTGGAGAGTGATTTGGCTATCATTCTCACTAGTTTGCACAGAGACGTTGGTCCAGAACTGGCTTAGGGAATCGGGGTAGATGGTAGGATTCAGAAGAAACGCGGTTCGGTACTGGGAATCTACCATAAGATCGATGGCGTTATCAAATTTGTTCCAGAAGGCCGATTTCGAGAGGTAGGCAACACAGTTGTGTCTGGGTTTGAGTTTCATGGTCGCCATTGTTGAGAGAGTGAAGGACGGAAAACGGCTAATGAAACGTCTGAAAGTAGGTTTAGGTATTTATAGGGTAAGAAAAAGCTGATATAAAACGACTGAAAGTGTTGGTGCTGTCATCAGTTGTTTGAAAACAACTGAAGACCTGGTTTTAACTTTCAGAAGTTGTAACAACTGAAGACTTGGTATTAGTCATCAGTAGTTGTGAAACTACTGAAGACATGGTTTTGGCTTCAGGTGTTGTAACAACTGAAGACTTGGTGTTAGTCATCAGTAGTTGTGAAACTACTGAAGACATGGTTTTGGCTTCAGTTGTTTGAAGTGAAGCAGCAGTTGTAGAAACAACTGAAGAGAAAAATTTCTCATCAGCTGTTGTCGTCAATTCTTAGCTCATCAGCTGTTTCATTCTGACCTCAACACTTCATCAGACTTTGTCTGAGTTTCAGATGTTTCATAGGTCATCAGTACTTATCTGTTATTCTGACATCAGCAGTTGTAACTACAGCAGTAGTTGTAACCACATCAGTTCTTTTCAACAGATGAGTACTTCAGTACTTTTAAGTAATTTAGTCTTCAGTAGTTATGAAAACTACTGAGGATAAAAGAACTTCAGTACTTATTTGTGACAGTAGTATACGAATGCTCATCAGTACTTGTTGACTGAGATCATCAGTAGTTGTCACTTATTCTAGCTGCAGCATACCAAGCCTTAACACTAGGTTTTGGAAAGTTGAACTGTCCAAAGGCTTAGTAAATATGTCTGCAAGCTCATCAGCACTAGGAACAAACTTTGGATCAATCAGACCTTTTTCAAAACAATCCCTAATAAAATGGTGTCTGATCTCAATATGTTTGGTCCTAGAGTGCTGGACTGGATTCTTGACAATACAAAGAGCTGAAGCACTATCCATTAGTAATGGAGTCTTAGTCTCTGTAATGCCATAATCCAGTAATTGATTCTGAAGCCAGAGTACCTGAGATGTACAACTTGCAGCAGCAATGTACTCGGCTTCAGCAGTGGATGTAGCAACAGATGTTTGTTTCTTACTCTGCCAAGAAACCAAACAGTTGCCTAGGAATTGACATCCACCAGAAGTTGATTTTCTAGTTAATTTACACCCTGCATAGTCACTATCAGAAAAAGCAACTAATTTGCAAGAGTGCCCAGTGGAATACCAAAGACCTAGAGATTGAGTACCTTGCAGATATCTAAAGATCCTCTTGACTGCAATCAAATGAGACTCTTTAGGAGCAGCCTGAAATCTAGCACAAACACAAGTTGCAAACATAATATCTGGTCTAGAAGCTGTTAAGTACATCAAGGACCCAATCATACATCTGTAAAGTGTTTCATCAACAGCTTTACCTTTCTGATCTGCATCCAGTTGTGTGGTGCTGCACATGGGAGTAGAACAGGGCTTACAGTGTTGTAAATCAAACTTTGCCAAAAGACTTTTTGTGTATTTTGACTGATGAATGAAAGTTCCATCAGCCTTTTGTTTGATTTGCAAACCTAGAAAGAACTGTAATTCTCCCATGGCACTCATTTCGAATTTTTGTTGCATCAACTTTGTAAATGCATCACACAACTGTGGATCAGAGGAAGCAAAAATAATATCATCAACATAAATTTGAACAAGGAGCTTATGCTGACCCACTTTCTTAATGAACAAAGTTTTATCTATGGAGCCTCTAGTGAAATTATTCTGAAGAAGAAAATTTGACAGTGTTTCATACCAGGCTCTAGGAGCTTGTTTCAACCCATAAAGAGCCTTATCAAGTTTATACACCCAATCAGGATGTTTATTATCCTCAAAACCTGGTGGTTGACACACATAAACCTCTTCTTTTATTTTACCATATAAAAATGCACTTTTGACATCCATTTGAAAAACTTTAAGATTGTGGAATGCAGCATAGGCTAAGAACAATCTAATTGCCTCCAGTCTGGCTACAGGGGCAAAGGTTTCATCATAATCAATACCTTCTTCTTGTGAAAACCCCTGGACAACCAGTCTGGCCTTGTTCTTGACAATTTGCCCATTTTCATCTGTTTTATTCCTAAACACCCATTTAGTGCCTATTGCACACTTACCTGGGGGTAGAGGAACCAGTTCCCACACTTGCTGCTTTTTGAACTGAAGAAGCTCAAGCTGCATGGCATCAACCCATCCATTGTCTCTTAATGCAATATGATAGTTCTTTGGCTCTTGCTGACTGATGAAAAGAGCATAGAAGCAGAAGTTGGACAATTGACTTCTAGTTGAGACACCAGCATTGATATCACCAATGATTTGAGACGTTGGGTGATTCTTCAGCTCTTGATACACTATGAGATCTGTGCAAGTGTTTGTAGCACGCTCAGCAGCAACAGATGTTGATCCAGATTCTTGAAACCAAGTGTTAGATGGCAGGTCAAATGAAGTAGAGGATTCAGAAATCTCATCAGCATTTGTTGTGGATGGTGCTACTGAAGCTACAGGAACATCAAGTTGAGTAGACTCAGGCAGTTGATCACTAAACTTGAATAGGTGAGTACTGGGATCATCATGAACATCAGTACCACCAGATGGATGACTAGCTGCAGAAGGTGATGAATTCACATGATCTGCAACAGCTGGAGGCTGATAAGGAACATATTGCAGTATGTCCAGATCAAACAACTCCACAGGGTTTTGTGGGATTTTGTCCTTAGGAGATTCATTGAACTTCACATGCAAGGTTTCTTCAACCATCTTTGTTCTACAGTTGAACACTCTGTAAGCCTTGCAAGTGGATGAGTACCCAACAAAATACCCTGCATCCACCTTAGAATCAAACTTTTGGAGTTGATCCTTTGTGTTGAGAATGTAACAAGGACACCCAAATGCTCTGAAGAATGAAATTAGAGGAGCCAAATGATGTAGAACTTCATAAGGAGTCTTCATCAACCTCTGATTCACTAAAGCTCTATTTTGCACATAGCATGCTGTGTTGACAGCTTCAGCCCAAAAGGTCAGTGGCAAACCAGAGTCAGCCAACATGGACCTTGCAGCTTCAATTAGGGTCCTGTTCTTTCTCTCCACTACTCCATTTTGTTCTGGAGTCCTTGGGATGCTATACTGCCTCTTGATTCCTTTTGAAAGGTAGAAATCATCAAGTGTATGGTTTCTAAATTCAGTTCCATTATCACTTCTTATACACTTGACTGATAGGGAATACTGCTTCTCAACATACAACACAAAGTTAATAATTGTCTGAGCAGCCTCATCCTTTGAATGCAAGAAGAAGGTCCATACAAATCTGGAGTAATCATCCACAATTACCAGACAGTATTTCTTCTTTGCCATGCTCATTACTCTCACAGGACCAAAGAGATCCATGTGCAGTAATTGCAAGCAGGCAGTGGACTTTGGTTCTTCTATAGGAGGGAATGAGACTTTGTGTTGTTTCCTTTTAAACAAGCAGTGCAGGTTTCATCACAGAGGAACTCCTTTATTGGTAGACCTCTTACTAAACTATTGTGGATCAGCTGATTCATGTTTTTGAGATTAACATGACCCAGCCTTCTATGCCACAGTTTAGATTCCTGAGGAGAGGCCTTGGAGAACAGGCAAGGATGACCTTTTAACGCAATCTTCTTTGACAAATCCAAGGCATATACTCTTCCTATCCTGTTGGCCTTCAGGAGAGTATGTTCATCCAATACCTTGTCAATCAGCCTCAGAACTTTGGAAGACAGAATCCGGCAGTTCTGGCTTGTGAAAAGTGCAACATGCCCTTTATCACACATCTGACTGACACTCAGTAGATTATACTTGAGATTCTCCACATGGTTAACATCATCAAATCTGATTTCTCCATTTGACACAAATCCTTTCCCGATGATGTAACCCTTAGCATCATTTCCAAATGAGACAAATCCCTTCTTTCCTTGAGAGTAGTCATTAAGAAGAGAACTGCTCCCAGTCATATGCATAGATCCTCCACTGTCTACATACCAGATGCTTCTTTGGCATGCTGAAGAACCCTGCATTTATCATAAGAAACTAGTTAGCTTTAGAGACCCAAACCTTTTTGGTTTTGGGTCTGTTTTCATCAACAGATTTAACCATAACTTGTTTCTCATGATTAACAGCTGATGAAGGTGGAGATGGTGCTGAAATGGAATTCTTAGATTTGGGCTTGGATTTCCTTTTCAGTGGTTTGATCACAGGTGCATCTAGTTGGTTAACTCTCCCCAACAAATGCTGAACCATCATAACAAGTTGTGTCTGATTTGTTGCTAAAGCCTTCAGCTCATTTGACACATCAGTACTTGTTTTTGATGAGTTCCTGTGACCCACCATTTCCTCCTTCTTGAAATTCACAGACTTCGTCTGATGTTTATCATGAGGAACACTATCAGCTGTTTTCTGATAAACCCCATCCTTCTTTTTGGATTTTGGTGAGGCCTTGGGTTTATCAGTTTGAGATGACTGTGGTACAAACTTGGTTTCAAACTCATTTTTCATTTTATTTATCTCTTCTTTAATGAGCTTATCTCTGTTGAGTTTGGAACCCTTTTTGTACCAGCATTCATCAGATAGATGATTGAATTTACCACATATTTCACATGGCTTATTCTTCATCTTGGATTGATCAACTGCTGAAGTGGAAACTACTGAAGGTGTGATCTTCAGTACTTTCCTCCTTTCAGTACTTGTGTTAAGTACTGAAGGATCGGTAACAACTGAAGACTTGTTCTTCAGCTGTTCTCTATCCGTCCTGAAAGACCGTATGATAGATTCCTCAGCAGTTGTTAATCCTTTTATTTCATCAGATTTGAAATGCTTTTCAGATGTTGTGACTTGCCCTTCAGTACTTGGAGTACTTTGAGGACAACATCTGAATTTCTCAGCTTCATGTGTTTATCAGCATTTAAACCATCAGGCAATTGATTTGCTGAGATCTTAACACTGACTTCATCCTCTAATTTTGTATTATCATTTGAGGATGAATCACATGATGATGTGGTTTGGAAATTACTTTCACCTTCAGATTTTACTATTATTTTGAAGTAAAATCAGTAGGTGGTGCAGTATGATTGTAACCTATTCCAAACTTCACATTTGAAGCTGTTTGCTTGCTGAGAAGCATTTCAAATCCCTTGCAGGATGTTACCCAGCGGTCACACTCAACTTGGGTAGCTGCAAGTGTCTCTTTGAGACTTCTGTGGTTCTCGAGTATGACCTCTACCTTAGCCTTTTCATCATTAAGTTGGCATTTAAGCTTGTAAATCTCATCATCTTTGTCATTAAGTGCAGACACATACTCATCTTTTCTTTTGGAAATAGTTTTCTCAAGCTCAAGATTTTGATTGATTAAAGCTACATTTGCCTCTCTAATAGAGACAAAGGCAGCTATGCATGATTCAGAACATAACTTGGCTTTAGCCTCAGAAGATACCTGGGTTACCTGTGAAGATGAAGCATCGGAGCAGGAACCCTCAGTAGACTCCAGGGCCATGAGAGCAAGATTCCCAAAAGGATGTTCACCACCATGTTGACCAGCACCAGCAGATAATTGCTCATTGAAACCAGAAAGATCATCTGGTAAGCTGCTCCAGTCAACAACTCCTGGTGTGAAGAAGCTGTGATGAGGTTGAGATTGTGATGGAGATGGTTGAGGCTCAGGTAGGGCTTGAGGTTGTTGTGCTATAGGGACATGAACTGGATTTGGCTGTGGCATGTAATAGCAGGGATAAGGATATGGCATTGGACCCTGAGGGACAAAGTATGCAGGAGATTGAGGTTGTGAGTGATGACCAGAACTAGCAGGATGTTGCCCTTTGTTTTGTGAACTATTGCTTGGAAAGGTCACAAAGGGTGCAGAGGAGTTAGATCCAGTTGATCTACACTCTCTTGCAAAGTGCCCAAGCCTGTGGCATTTGTGACACCTCAACTTACTCTTGTCAAAACCAACTTTGGTTTTGCCAGAGAGTCCTGGAAATTTCCTACCAGTTCTCTTGTAGAACTTTTGAGATCTGATATTGATCAGGGCCATTTGGCTCAAAATATCCATCTCTTCTAAATCATCATCAGCAATACCTTGCAAATCATCCATGATAAAGCATAAATTATCACTATTACACCCAGAATGACTGTCAACACCAACAAATGCATGATCAGAACTGTTTGAAGAGAAATCTATATGCTCATCATAATGACTTTCTGATCCAGCATATTCTGACTCATGACCGACCAAGGCAGTGTTACCTGGTACAAAGTCATCAGAGAGCTTTCCTGATGATGCCAGTTTCCTTTTCTGCTCTATCTCTCTTTCAAATGTAAGCAGTTTCCCATGGAGTTGGGTGAGAGATAGGCTATCCAGATTTGCACTGGAGCGTAGGACAATGGTGTATGTGTCCCATCTCTCAGGCAGTGATCTGAGGAATCTGTTGTTCATCTGGCTGTTAGTATACTCATGCTTGACCATTTTCAGCTCAGAGATCAAGCAGGAGAAACGCTCAAACTGTTGAGTCAGTGTCTCACCCTTCCTATGAGAGAATGTCTCATATTGTTGGGCGAGGATTTCTCTGTTGTTTGCTAAGACCTCATCAGTTCCTCCGAATTGTTCCTTCAAAGCATTCCAGAGGTCATGAGCAGTTTCATGATGCATAAGCCCAGAATAGATTTCATTCGGCAGTGCCATGGCCAGAATTCCATGGGCTTTAGCATCAATCTCAAACAGTTTACGATCTTCATCTGAGTATTGCTCCTTCTTCTTCGGAACCATTTGATTGGTCTCCGGATTGTTCACCATAGGCTTGTGTGGACCGTGAACCACAGATGTCCAACAACCTGAACTGTTAACAGACAGGTGATGGAGCATTCTTCGTTGCCATATGTTATACTCACTCCTAACCAGCATCGGAGGCTTGGTTGAGGAGCCAGTATTGTGAGGATCATTAGATGGAGTAGTCATTCTCAGATTCAAACCAAATCAATCAAGTTTCAAAAGATTTAGCACAAAAACACAACAAACTCAATAAGAACCAAGAAGAAACTCAATTAAATAACCAGAAGCAGCAGAAAATCAATCTTTATAACCAATTCTTGCACATATGCTAATTCGATCAAACTATAGATATCAAAATAGCAGTTTCAATGATCAATTGTTAAACCGATCAATGATTAACCTGCTCTGATACCATTTGTTAGGATCAGTGATCTAAGTTTGATCAATTAGAGTTGAATCACAGCGGAATTAGAGCAAGAATTAAGCAAATATAGCAAGAACACAATAAATATTCAATGGAACAGTACACGGTTATATAGAAATAGGGTTTTCTGCATTGGGATAATAACATTCATGCACACATGCTTCGGTATGGCGGCTGCTAGGTTTTCCTAAGCTGCACCGATTACAATTAGGTCAGCATTCCTTATATAAAGGAATGTGACGTCTGCTGATGTCACTTGATAGTGACGTCTAACAGAATTATTACAAACTACTGAAAGTAAGCAAACTACTGAGAATGTTCACAACACTGAGAACATCTCAGAGTATTCTAAGTACACGAAGAAACATAAAACTACTGAAACTACAAGTACAGAAAAGAAATACAACTACTGAAAGGAAACCATCACAACTACTGAAGAGGTCTTCTTCAGCTGTTGTGACAATCATCTGAAACTTGGTCTTCAGTCTTTGTCTTCAGCTCTTTCACTTCAGACTTTGTCTTCAGCTCTTTAGCTTCAGACTTTGTCTTCAGCTCTTGTCTTCAGACTTTGTCTTCAGCTCTTTCACTTCAGACTTTGTCTTCAGCTCTTTCACTTCAGACTTTGTCTTCAGCTCTTTCACTTCAGACTTTGTCTTCAGACCTTGTTATCAGCTGATGTCTTCAGCTGTTGCAGACTACTTCAGTTGTTGTAATGTCGTGGGACTTAAAGGTTTTTCTGATCAGGCTCATTGGTTCTTTTGGTCCAACAATCTTCTTCACTCTTCTCAAAATCTCTTCTATTTTCTCCTCTTCACATGGTCTATGGGGGAAGCTCATCTTCATAAGTTTTCACACCTTGGAGATCTTGCTTAATTGGTAAGGAGGAGCTATCTCGTAGATCCTAGTCCCTGCTTATTCTGATAACAAACTTTTGCATTCAATGATGAGGATATCATGTTCTTGAAGGTCTTTTCTTCAAGAACACATTTTGCTGCCCTGGCTTTGCTGATCACAAGCTTAGCCTGACATTCAGTTAACTTAGTGATGAGATCTTTTATCTGAGGCCTGCAGTTGGTATGTTCATGCTTAAGAGTTGAAATGGTTTTCTCTAAATCTTCTATTTTAAGTTTGTAATCATTTTTAGCTCTTTTGAAATAAGCTTTTAAAATGTTTAAGGACTCAAGATCAGACCTCATCTCTAAGTTATAGGACCTATATCTGTTAATTTTAGCAATACATTCAGGTGTACAAAGATGTTCCAATACCTTGGCTTCTTCATGATCTGCCATCAGTGCTTGGTTTGGAGATGCATCCTCAACCTAAAAGCTCCGGTCAAAGCCTTCTTCTTCAACAACAACTGCGGCTTGGGCTTCTCATTCGGGGAGCTCCATCAGTGTAGTTTGATCTGGTTTGTGCTTGGCCACCATTTGTTCTTGGTGCCTTGCACTCTCTAGCAAAGTGTCCTATTTGGTTACAGTTGTAACACTTCACTTTGCTTTTGTCCAACCCAAACTTTCCACTGGTTGCGTTGCTGGGAAACTTCCTCTTTGTCCTCTGGTAGAACTTCTTGGCTCTGTGAGTGAGAAGAGCCATCTGCTAGACTATTTCCATGTACTCCAGATCATCTGGATGGATACAGTCCAGGTCTTAAAGGGTAAAGAGAGGTTGCTTGTGCTTTCATCAGTAGACCCAAAGGCTTGTGAAGAGCTTGTCTCTTGGAATGTGCTTCCTTGGATATAGCTCTCTCTTGGTGTCTCCGGGAAGGTGATGAAAGGACCCTTTTGTGAGTTGTCAGGGTAGCAGATGAGATGATACTATGGTTCTCTGCAATCCCTTTCAACCATATGAAGGGCTGAACTCTACTTATTGTTGGAGTTACCAGATGGATTTTGCATGTTCATCCCCATTTAGTAGCCACTGAGGATACCATACAACTCAGTGAGAGTAAGAATCTTGAGGTTCTCAGTCCTCTTAATGACCACACAATACTGTGTCCATTGTCTGGGAAGAGAGGACATGAACTTCCTCACAGTGTCCCTGTTCTCAAGAGTTACTCCAACATCTATTAGAGTGTCCATAATCTTAACATACCTGAAGTATTGTTGAGTCATGGTTTCACCTGCCTTTAAGGTGATGTTCTAAATTGATGTTTTAAGAGATCCTTCTTGTTCTCTTTTGCTTCAGTAGACCCCTTATACATAAGCTTTAGTGCATCCCATAGTTGCTTAGCAGCCTTGCACTTCTTGAAGCCTCTGTAGATGGAGTTTGGAAGAGCAGTTTGGAGAGCCGTCATGGCTTTCTGATCTATATCTATCTTTTTCCAATCTTCTTCAGAGTAGTTAGCCACTTTCTTTGGTATCATACCACTACCAGCAACAGCTGAAGAGGTGGATTGTACATGAGATCCAGAGACAACAGATCCCCACATCCTGGAGTCTTGAGACTTGATGAAGCCTTCCATTCTTTGGCACCAAGTATCAAAATCATCAGGAGTGATTAGTGGAGACTTTGTCATGGTACCAGTTTCTATATCTGCCTTTGTGATAGCTGCCATTAGAGTTGTTAAGTGTTTTGTGAAACTGAAGGGATTTAAGATGGTGAGATCTTACAATCAAGAGCCTAAAATGCTCTGATACCAATTGCAGGACCAGTTAAAGGGATGGTCAATATAATCAGTCTCACAATAAGGAGAGTGTTAGAACACTTAACAGATCAAATAGGGAACCGGGTCTATATGAATGATACTAATAACACAAGTAAACAATAAGACAGAACTAAGAACAAGAACTGGATGAGTATGGTTTTTAAGAATGTTGTATATTGCTCTCAAGTTCTTTTACAAGTGTTACAAAGCATAAAAAGAAATATAAGAACCTAAGATACTTTATACTACATCCTATAGCCGGCCATACTTTGAAGGCCAGTTGGAAACACTAATCTTGACAACAAGATCAATGTAAAGTCAAAAGGCAGATTGCCTATTGACAAGTGACTATGACATGCCATAGCTCACATCCTAATATATTACAAAAAGGATCAAAGGTACAAAGTAGAAAGTTACAGACTCTAAACCATAATCTATAGTTGCAAAAGCATGGACCTTTGCACCAACTAATGCAAGTTGGTGAGTCTTTAGAGTTGCAGCGGAAAGTGGGTCAGCTTTATACAAAAGTAGATCAGAGAAAACATGTCTTCTCTGTCTTCTAAAGAAATCAGTCTTCACTTCATTGGCCTCGGAAGACTTTGTCTTTGAAGCTTCGGAGGACTTCATCTTTGGCTTCAGAAGATTTGGTCTTTGGCTTCGAAAGATTTGGTCTTTGGCTTTGGAAGATTTTACACTTAGAATAATTTTCTGTGAGAAGTGTAAAACTTCTAAAGTAACTTCTACTCAGCACAATGTGCATGCAAGCTGGAAGCTCTTTTGTTGCTTTGGTTTCTTTGGTTGCATCAGCCTTTCAAGTATAACCTTAACACTTCAAACAACAAAACTACTCCTTACGTGTTCAAGATTGAAGGTTGTGTTCATCATTGCCTTGGTAGTCTATGTCCTCTGGCCAACAAAAGGCCACGTAGTTTACAAATGTACATATTCGATACGCAGAACGAACTATCCAATTGTCTAGGTGTGTTCTCTTTAGAGTCCCAATCCTGCTTTAGACAAGACATGATTCTAATGCTTATTAATGTTCTTGACTCTTGTAATGAGTTGGTAAAACTCTTTAGATCTGCTAAGGAAATCTGTTCTACAACCAAGGTTTCTATATTTTATATCTGCCTTTATACTTCACATAATGCATACTCATATGTCAAGTCATCTTCTAGTTTTATTGATTCTATCCTATACGAGATAGAGTCCACATATACTTGATTTTGTATCATCATTCGTTATAAGAATGGACAACAACAACAAATAAGCAAACTTCACCCCTTCTATATGGCATTGCGATATCCCCTACAATTTCCATATGGAAAAAGTGGAAGATCACCTGACATGCATGTGTGTGTTGCATCATCATAAAGAACACAAGGCTAATCATGAACATGTATTATAGATACCTTTTACATGATCGCTTCAGCGTACATACTCATATCTTACATGGCGGTTGACCTTTACAACAATATATTGTGGACATGTATGTTTGCATGGAGTAAAGTCATTTAGATTACATTAGGAAGAATTAAAACACCTTCCACGTCGGATACCTTAAGGGCGTACATGATGCTATATAATGTGGTAATACCGTAGGTCACTCATAGCGAGGCTTCGCCTTTAGATAACAAAAAGTGTCCATCCCTTAGGTTGCCAAACTTTAACGAGAGGAAAATAAACGATATTGCCATCATCATTCACAAGTGGACCATGTTACATGTGCAAACACTACTTAGACGCCCTCACTATATGTAGAGTACATGGAAATCCTTAATACTTCATAACCTTTACAGTTAGTGTGAAATGGCAAGAGATACAAAGGTACATGTCGAAATATCCATCCCTTAAGCCAGATGACCGACCAGACATAATAGCAAGAGTTTTTCATATAAGGTTGGATCTTTTGTTAACTTTATAAGAACAAGTAGGCCATTTGGAGAGGTTGTTGTAAGTTACCCCTTTACATATATTATCTCCTCATATCTTAGAATTTATTCTTAATGCTTAACATTCATATTCCGTTCGGCATTATATAGATTTATACATGATAGAATTCCAAAAAAGGGGACTGCCCCACTACCATTTGCTGCTTTGGGTAACATAGTCATGCAGAATAAACCAATGTAGAGGAAGGTGATAGTTACATATCTACAGAGATACGTGATCCCTCAAAATAACATGACCTTTCTAGAGTAGTTACAAAACTTATGGTTCATGGTCCATGTGGATTAGTTAGACTGGACTCACCATGCACGTCGAAAGGATCATGCACCAAAAACTACCTAAAAATCTACCTGTATAAGTATACAAATTGAAGTCAGAATTCTTTGGATACCAAAGGCCCAGTTTTGGAGCACCTTTGAAATATCTAAGAATCCTCTTGACAGCAACCAGGTGTGACATCTTGGGGTTGGCTTGATATATTGCATATATGCATATGGAAAACATGATATCAAGCCTGCTGGCAGTGAGGTAAATAAGAGACCAAATCATATCCCTGTAGAGGTGTTCAACAACACACTCCCCCTCAAGATCAGGTCCTAGGGAGTGGTTTCTGGCTATAGGTGTCTTAGCAACCTTACACTCTGTTAAATAAAATTTGGTTAGTATGTCTTGTACATACTTAGACTGGTTTATAAAGATGCCATTTTCAACCTGATTCACTTGAATTCCTAGAAAGAAATTGAGTTCTCCCATGGAACTCATTTTGAATCTATTCTTCATAAGCTTCTCAAAGTCTTTGTAGAGCTTTGGATTAGTTGAACCAAAGATGATATCATGTACATAAACTTGAACCAGCATCAAGTCACTCCTTGTTCCTTTGATGAAGAGTGTGCTGTCATAGTACCACTCTTGTAACCATGCAGAACAAGGTACTGTGACAGTGTCTCATACCACTTCCTTGGAGCTTGATGCAACCCCTAAAGAGCTTTGTCAAGCTTGCAGACATAATCAACATGATCTGGATCTGCAAAGTCAGGTGGTTGTTTGACATACACTTTCTCATCTATCACTCCATATAGAAATGCACACTTGAAATTCTTGGATGCAAAAAAAGCTAAGAATATCCTAACAGCTTCAAGTCTAGCCACTGGAGCAAAAACATTTGTGTAGTCAATCCCTTCTTCTTGAGTGTACCCTTGAACAACTAGTCTTGCCTTGTTCTTGATAACAAGTCCTCTATTATCCTTCTTGTTCTTGAAAACCCACTTGGTATCTGTTGGTGTCTTCCCATGAGGAAGAGGGTATAGGTTTCAAACCTTTTGTCTTTTGAATTGAAGCAGCTCCTCCTGCATTGCTTCAACCCAACTTCCATCCTTCAAAGCTTCATCAACTTTCTTTGGCTCAATATGGGACAAGAAACAATAGTATAGACAAATATTTTTATCATGGGTTTGTCATCTTGTTCTAACCCTTGTCTCAACATCTCCAATAATGTTTGTGATGGGATGGGACATGTGGATTCTCAGTTGAGGAATCACATCAAGTTTGTTTGATAAATCTAAATTAGTGAAATTCAGATCTAGTAATTTAGTATCACCCACCACATTAACACACTTATCAAGAGAAGCTTGATCCAATGAGTGTGTTACATTATTGATGTTGTCTTCAGTGGAGAGGTTGTCAGCATCATGAAATTCTTGATCACTTTCACCATCTCCATCTCCTACTACATTAGAAACCCCTTCATTTGAATTATGTGCCTTTGTACTTTGGAAGCATTCATTTCTTCTGAGACCAAATTTTATTCCGAAGGTAATTTTTCACCTATCTTCTTCTTCACTTTGGAGCTTTCGAAAGGAAGAGATTTTCCTTCCAAAGCTATCTTCTTCTTCTTCATCATCTCAAAAGTTTTCTTCTTGGTCATATAGATGGTACTCTTGGGATTGTAGATGCAATCCTTAGCAAAGTGAAAGGTACCACCACACATGATGCATTCAACTAGTATACTTCTAAGGGTCTTCTTCTGAGTAGAAGGCTAAGCTTGATCTCTTTCCACTTTCTTCTTCATCTTCATAGATGATACAACAGGCTTTTTAGGGTGAGGCTTGCTCTTGGAACTAGATGGTTCAGGCTGTGCAGCAGTGGTGCACATTTGATCAACCTTCTTCTCTTGACCAGGATGATTTGGACATGAACTAGAACTCCTGGTACTAGTGTCCATAGTTAAGTCTTTAGTCTTCACCACTTCAAACCCAATAGAAATAAAGACTTGTTTTTGCTTGGAGTTGAAGGTGGCCTTGATATCTTGGTTCTTTCTTCTCTCTAGGAGCATAGTGACCCTTTTTAGGATGATCCTTCTTACCCACTACTGATTCATCCTTCACTATCTCCTATTCATTTGCATCCTCTTCTTGGATAGGATCAATGAGGGTGGCTCATCTTGACTAGTTCCATACCTTGGAGATCTTATGGATAGTAGAGTGTGTGGAGGAGCTATCTCACTTGAACCCAATCCCTACTTCTTCTGATAAAAAGTCTTTGCATGAATAGATGAGGATATGATGTTCTTGAAGGTTTACTCTTCAAGAACACACTTTTCTGCCTTGGTTTTGCTGATCACAAGCTCAGCCAGGCATTCAGTTAACTTGGTAATGAGATCTTTGATTTTAGTCCTTTAATTTGTGTGCTCATGCTTAAGAGTTGAAATTGTTTTCTCTAAATCTTCTATTTTAAGTTTATATTCATTTTTAGATCTTTTAAAATCAACTTTTAAAATATTCAAGGACTCAAGATCAGATCTCCCTTACAGGTTATAGGACCTGTACATGTTCACTTTAGCAATGCATTCTGGTGTACATAAATATTTTAATACTTTAGCTTTTTCATGATCAGCCATCAGTGCTTGGTTGGGAGAAACATCTTCTACATAAAAGCTCCAGTCAAAGCCTCCCTCTTTAATAACAACAACAGCTTGTTATTTTGGTTGGTTTGTCTTTTTAAATCTAGGAGCTGCATCAGTGTAGCTTGGTCTGGATTGTTCTTGGCCACCATTAGTTCTTGGTACCTTGAACTCCTTAGAAAAATGTCCCATCTGGTTACAGTTGTAACACTTTACTTTTCTTTTATCCAGTCCAAACTTTCCACTGGATACATTGCTAGGAAACTTTCTTACGGTTCTCTTGTAGAACTTCTTGGCTCTATGAGTGAAAAGAGCCATTTGCTGGACTATCTCCATATACTCCAGGTCATCTGGATGGATACAATCCAAGTCTTCAAGAGTGAAGAGAAAGTTGACGTAACTTGCATTAGCACACACAAAGGCTTGAGATGAGCTTGTCTCTTGGAATGGGCTTTCTTGGATGTAGCTCTCCCTTGGTGTCTTAGGGTAGGTGATGAAAGGGCTCTTTTGTGAGGATGATGTTGTGGTTCTCTACTATCACTTTCAACCATATAGAGGGCTGAACTCTATTGATTACTGGAAGAGTTGCTTGATGGTTCTACATGTTCATCTCCATAAGGTCGCCACAAAGGATACCATATAGCTCTATAAGAGTAAGGGTGGAGAGGTTTTCAGTTCTCTTAATGGCTACATAGTAGTGATTCCATTATTTGGGAAGAGAGAACATGAACTTCCTCATAATGTCCCTATTCTCAAGCTTAACTCCAACATCCATAAGAGTATCTACAATCTCAACATACCTAAAGTATTATTGAGTCATAGTTTCACCTGATTTGTAGGTGAAGTTCTCAAACTACTGCTTCATGAGGTCCTTCTTGTTTTCTTTAGCTTTATCAGACCCCTTATACATGGGATTCAATGCATCCCAGAGCTGCTTAGTAGTTTTGCACTTCTTAAAGCCTCTATATATAGAGTTTGGAGAGCGGTCATGGCCTTCTGATCTATGTCAATCTTCTTCCAATCTTCCTTAGAATAGTCTGCCATTTCCATTGTAATCATCCCACCTCTAGCAGTGGCTGAAGAGCTGCTTGGGATGTGAGGTCCTTCAACAACAGATCTTCACATCCTGCTATCTTGTGACTTGATGAACCCTTCCATATGTTGGCACCAAGTATCAAAGTCATTTGGAGTGATCAGTGGAGATTTTTTCATGGTATCAGTTTCCATATAAGCTTTTGTGAGAGCTGCCATTTGAGTTGATAAGTGTTTTGTGAAACTAAAGGGATTAAAGATGATGAGATCTTACAATCAAGAGTCTAAAATGCTTAATACCAATTGCAGGACTGGTAAAAAGGGTCAATGCAACAGTTTCATAATGGTTGGAGAGACTTAGAACACTTAGCAGATCAAATAGGGAACCGGCTATATTGAAACAATGAACACAAGTAAAGAACATAAGTGAAACACAATAAAATGGTTTTCAAGAATGTTGTATATTGCTCTTAAGTGTTTTACAACTGTTACAAAGCTTATTTCTATGGACTGGTACCTGAGATACTTTATACTACATCCTACGGTCAGCCATAGTTTGAAGGTCAGCTGGAAATACTAATCTAGACAACAAGATCAATGTAAAGTCAAAAAGGAAGATTGCCTTTTTGACTAGTGACTATGACATGCCATAGCTCACATCTTTATCTAGTACAAAAAGGATAAAAGCACATAAGTAGAAATTTACAAACTTTATGACCATAATCTATAGTTGACAAAAGTATGGACTTTTCACTCACTTATATAAGTTGGTGGGTCTTTAGAGATGGCAGCGGAAAGCAGTTTAGCCTTTGTCAAAAGTGAGTCAGAGAAAGCATGTCATCTCTGTCTTTGGAAGAAATCAGTTTAATGGCTTCGGAAGCCTTTGTCTTGAAGTTTCGAAAGACTTCATCTTTGGCTTCGGAAGAAATGGTCTTTTGGCTTCAAAAGATTTGATACTTAGTGAATTTCATTGAGTTAAATCAAATCTTCTGAAGTAACTTTCCGAAGAACCTCACATGTGAATGTTGTGATCTCTTTGGTTGCATTACCCTTTAACTATAATTCTTACAAACTTCCTCTAGGCTGATGCTATCAAAACTGGAGGATAACTTTGAGTCTTCATATTCATCTGTTGACAGTCCTCATTAGAATCAAGACTATTTCATTCATCATCAGTTGGTTAGAATTCCTCAGACTCTCAAAGTATCTTCTCATGTTATAGAGATCATGCAGAGGGAGGTCAAGTATGTTTTGCCAGAAGGTTACATCTCGACCCCCTTGATCTCTAATGACATACCATCTGTCTGGGTTAGTAGCAAATGCCCAAGACAAGATGGGTCTCTCAGCTGCAAGAGACTCTACTTGGATTGGAGTTGAGTGAGCAGCTTCTTCTTGATCACCCCAGAATGTTCTGACCCATCTTGAGGTGCAAAGGTGGATGCCTTGAACTTCTTCTTCTTCTTCTTGTCCCTTCTGATAGCCACCCTCCTCCTCTTTCTATATTTTAACTGAGGAGGTTGGTCATGAGTACCAGATGTTTCTTATTTGTCCTTCTCAGTTGGGTCCTTTTCCTTCATAGTTCAGAAGAAGAAGGGTCAGGATGCTGCTGTGGGTCAGAAGATAAAGCTGGCTGAGATGTAGCACTAGGTCCAGGTTGTGTTGTCTCTTATGGTTCAACCTTGACCTCAGTTTCAAGTGCAGCCTGACTTGGTAAAGAATGCAAGTCTACTAGCTCACCCTTCTTGATCTTTTGATTGATCACTCTAATATGCTCATCCATAGTGGATAGAAACATTGGACCAAGTCTCCCTTCAGAGAACCCACCCATACAGCTTCAAGAAGCTCACCATCTTCAGTCTGTCAGCAGACTTCTTTTGATTGGCTCAGATGGTGGCTCTTGATTTTTCAGCCTCTTCCCTCATCTTCCTCTTAGCAGCTTTTTGTTCTTTCAATACTTCTTGCTCAAGCTGCTTGAGGTACTCAAACTCAATATATTCATATGAAAGGGGAAGTAGGTCTGCTGCCTGATAGAGGCCTGTGGCACTCAGGTAGGTTATCATATTTTGTCTGTCTTGTTCCATACCTACCTGAGCTTCTTGTTCAGCTGCCACAGCCTCTACCTCAGGGCTTTCTTGAACTGGAGAGAGGGTAGGAGCTTTTTGAAGTTTCTTTCTTTTTCTTCCTTCTTTAATTTTGAAGAACAACTCTACAGCATTAGCTTCCTTCCACTCTTTTATCATTTCAGTGTCAGCCAGTTCATTAAGTTCTTCCAAAGATAGAGAGATGATTTCATCAATATTGTAGTTCATTAACCCCAGATAGTCCAATTGGCTGCCCTTAACTCATCCTCCTGAGTGTTTGGCCTGGGGGCAGCCCTGATTACAGCTTCCATGAAGTTAGGGGTTTCACTATTTCTCTCTCCCCTTGCCTTCCTCTTCCTCTCCTTTTTCTCCTCCTCAATCTCCTCAGAGGTCATAATCCTCTTCCCTTTGTCAGTCATTGGCCTGTATGACTTAGGGTGGAAAGAGCTTTGGCATTCATCACTTAGTGTAGAACTTGAACTCTGGCCAGTGAGAGGCTGTGAGACACCTTTACCAGCTAGTGCCTCACTGAGGGTACTAGGTGCTGAAGTAGTTCTTGTCTTAAGGTTCACAGGTTTAACTGCTGGGCATTCAACTAAGGTTTCCCTTGAAGCTAATCTTAGGGTCTACCTCAGTATCCAGTTGACTAATAGTTTTGTCTTCTAGCCTCTATCTATATAAGTAGTACCTTCTTCTAAACTCTTCAAGCACCCTTTGGTGAATCCTTTCAGCTAACCTGTCAGCTTGCCTGTTTTGACTTGGGTTGGCAAGTGGCAGATCAACCAGAGGAAAGTTCTTATAGTATCTGAGGGTTGGAAAATTGAAAACTTATTATTGCCCCTGAGATCTAGAGAGTACCAGGGCTCTTCTATCAGTATCATATCTCCATCCTATTATTGGATTTTTACCAGGTAGGATGGGGTAGACATAGCCCTTGAAATTCTCTCCTCAAATAGGCTTTAAATCAGGCCATCCACATCAATATGGGCCTGAGGAGGTTGTTGAGTATGGACAACTGCAAGTGAGGATGGCGAGCCCTCTATGTTCATACTCTAGGCAGAACTCCCAGGTTATGTGAATGGTCTTTTGGATTCAGAAGATTTGATACTTAGTGAATGTTATTGAATTATATCAAATCTTTCGAAGTAACTTTCCTTGTACTTCACATGTGTATGTTGAGAGCTCTTTGGTTGCATCGACCTTTAAGTATAATTCTTACATATTATTAGTATTGGTAGTATTAATGTATGTTAAGTGTAATTTATTGTTAGTATTAGATTATAAACATGTTGGTTATTATTCTACAGCATTGGTTATTTATTTTACAACAGTTATGCTGCCGAATTTCTACTAAAATATTCAATATTTTTAATGCAACAATGAATTCAAGACGAGTATGCGAGATCTTCGAGTGAGATCAATGGTGACTCATCTACAGTTGATGAGATTGAGTGTCTTGAACGTGGCTTGGGAGATAGGGGTGGACATATACGGGGCATTGGTCGTGTTGTGAGACATCCCGATCCCGATATACGAGCGCACAATCCCTCCCGACGATCATTCAGTGGTTATCAGCATTTGTACTTTCGTTAGATTCAAGTGAACTTGAATTTGAACTATTTGTATCGCATTCCATTGGATTTACGCGAACTATTTGTTTGTTTTTAACTATTTTTTTTGTTAAAAACCTGAATTTGAAATGCAATTTTTTTAAAAAAAATTTTAAGCAATAATATTTAGTTTGTTAGGAAAAAGAATAAAAAATAATATTCTATGCCTAACGCGACCATCGCCATAGGTTGTCGGCATAAGTTGACGTTTTGGTTGGCAAAGGGAAGAGGAAAACAACTGATGCCTATGGTCGTTAAACTCTTGTCGTTGTTATTGGTTAGAAAATATTTTTTCTACGCTTTTTATTTCATAAACTCTATTATCTTGACAATTATAGTGACAAAATCTTGTCCCTAAAGAATGATCTATTTCGACGAAGCTTACCTAGACGACAAATTTAATCTATTACGCTGATCCTATAGCTACAAAGCTTATAGTGATGACATGTTGCCGGTAACGACGCTGCTTTTGTTTTCGCTACATGTTATCTTCCGTGTTGACATGTTGCCGGTAACGACGCTGCTTTTGTTTTCGCTACATGTTATCTTCAGTGTAGTGAAAGAATACTATTCTTTATTTGCTGGAGGGTCGCTTTTCTCTTAATTTTGTGCAATATAGTGTATACTTATTTTTTATCATCAAAATAAAACTATTAACTCCATCTTTACGCTCAGACAAATAGGGACTGAAATTGCAAACTTTATCTTATAATAAACAAATTTTAATTGCATTTAAATTAATAACCAAAATTGTCATTTCACTTTATGGCACCATTCGAAACTCTTGTGGGAGCAACACGCCGGTTAGTTGGATCACGAGCAGTGAACTCTCGGTCATATGATTTTAAGAGAGTAAAATATTCTATAAATAATTAATCGTATTACCATATAAACATAAAATATTTTAAACCCGTGTTTTACAAGAGTTGAATTTAAATATATTAAATTAATAGTTATTAATTAATATTTAAAAATTATTTTACAACAATATTCTTTTTAAACTACCTTAACTAATAATGATTCGAATTACATATAATCAACCATTTTAAGTAGTAATTTAATAATAATATTTTTTTAAATTTTCATTTTTAAAAAACTTTTGTATAAAAAAGATTTATAAACATTCCAATAATTTTTAATTTCGTTTTTAAACATCATTTAAAAAGTTTCTATATTAAAAAAATCATATTTATCTATTTTTAAAGAAATTTTATTTTTTATTAAAAATACGCTTTATAATTTGGAAATAATATGAATGACATCTTAGCATTTAATATAATCATTAAATGATTATCTTTTTATGTTAACAACATATGACATGAAAGGTGTAACAAAATAACATGTGGCAATAATAGTGTAGAAGATAAAACGTACACCCAAAAATATGTAACTGCAAAACACTTAAATAAACCTTATTAATTTTTGTATAAAGTTAGTAAAAAAATCAGATTTTCATTTATATTTCAAATTTTGTATCATTTAAATTATGTCGTGTGTATATATATATATATATATATATAATATAATATAGCTACAGCTGATCATCTTCATCTAAAAGTAATAATTAATAAACTTTTCTTCTTAAAACCATACACACTTTATACTCTGGATTTATTTTATTTCTAAATTTACAACATATATATCAGGTAAGATTTGAACCTACAGTCATTTATGTTGACAATACACCACTTTCGTTGATAATGTTGGATCGAGCAAACACGATAAATGTTAAATTTATTTAAAAGAAAACCACACAAATTACAAAAATCCTAGTCCTCTAATTATAATAGACAACCTTGCTTTGTACTTCAACTCTAATTCCCAATATAACTCAACATATTAGTAAAATAAACTCTAACACTTATCACTTAACACTTGCAATACACTATACTAATAATTATCTTTAATTATTTTTTTCATTTATCTCAACTTTCCCTCTAAACATATCTCCAACAAATTAGGGTTAACTCGAGCATTCTTTCCCTTAATCCTGATTTATACTACCTAGATCTTGAATTCCTAACAAAAACCATAACTCATCTACTTTAATCCTAGGACCATTTATCTCGTCTTCTTTCTTTCGATCTAACCCGTCATCACACAAATCAATATCTACATTTGCATCACTCGATCTCGGCACCTCCATATCATTCATCATCATCATGATCGTCTCCTAGGCACCTTTTGTTGTTCTCTTATTGTTGTTTGATCACACATATCGACTTCTTCTATTGGTCTTTTTTCGGCTCACACATAACCTTTTCATTAGCTCACTCAGAACTTTAGTCTTTTTCACTCATGCAAAACCCATCTCTTCTTGGCTCACACAAAATCTTTTTGGTGGTTTTGATATTTGGCTCATATAAAATCTCTTTAGTCTTTCTCTTGCTCGATCTTCACGGCTTCTTCTTCTCCATGATTATCTTACAAGCACTGATACTAATTATTGAAAATATTGGATCGTGCAAACACAGTAAACATTAAATCAATTAAAAACAAAACCACATACATTAGAAATTCCTACGCCACTATATATAATAGACAAACTTGGTTGTATTTTAGCTCTGATTTCTAATACAACTCAACATATCAGTAAATTAAACTCTAACAATTATCTCTTAACACTCAAACAAATAATATACTAATCCTAGTATTGTTTTTTAAATCTTTTTTTATTTATCTCAACTTTCTCTCTAAACATATTTCAAACAAATTAGGATTAACCCCAACTTTATCATTAACATATTCCTTTTAACGGTACGGAAATAGTATTGTTATATAAAATAAGACTATAAGAGCGATGTAAAATATTGGTACAACAAATTTTGCGCATTAAATAAATTGTGACAAGTCATGAATAAAATTAATTCTCGCCTACAAAGTTAATTAGCCGCACAAGCCGTTGTATTGATTTACTCTTTTATGTACGGCTTTGTTTAAGTTAATTTAACTTTAAAACTTCATATAGCAAATTTAGATTTATATTAAAAGTAAATTACAAATATTGTCCTTCAAGTATACCTCAAATTATAGATGTTGCCCTGTAACTTTGACAAGTATACTAAGCGTTTTTTATTTGAAAACTTATCATACTTTATTTATTTTCTACTAACAAAAGTTAACTTTTTTAGTTAATTTTTTTATAACAAAACATTTTACCCTTACCCTTTAAAGGATAAAATCTATAATTTTCATTAATATTTTATTTTTTTCTTTTTGTTTTTATTTTATTTAATTTATTTCTTTAACTTTTTTTTTTCTAGTCACTTTTTATAAACTTATTTTTTTTAAATGATCACTTTGCCCTTAACGTTTAAAATGACGAAATATGTTATTATTAATCTTTCATTTTCTTTCTTTATGTTTTTTTAATTTTATATTCTTTACTTTTATATATTTTTAGCCACTTTTGTTTAAAAAATCATCATAAATATTAGTAATAATTTACTTTTATTTTTTTATAAAATCTAATTTTATTTATACATTTTATTTTTACAAATTTATTTTCATTTGTTCACTTTGTTCATTACTTTTGTAATAAAACTAATAGAAATTAGAGAACTTGATTTTTAACTTTTTTGTTACAAGAATTTTTAGGCGTTTCAAATTATTTGGTTTAGGGTTTATATTCGAAACGGTTAGAGAAAGTAAGATTTTGGTTTATGATATGAATTTTTAATTTTTCGTATTCAGTTAAATGGTTTGTTTTTAAATATAAATATAATGCGATAGCTCGTAAGTTTAATTTAAAATAAAATATACTAAAAATTTTTCATTCGGAGTTTTTAAATAAACAAATCATTCAAATTTTATTTAATTAAATGTACTTTTATTCAAGGTTTTATTTACACAGTTAATATCAATGTAAATCAAACCAAACCACTTAAAATTAAAATAAAACTCAACCAAACAATTACTAAGAGTTTTGCGTTGGTTTAGTTTTATGATTAAGCTTATTGAACTTTTACACTAAAAACATTTAAATACTCCATGTAACAATCAAAGCTTATTTATAACCAAGTATAAAAAGTCACATACCAAAATCATACGGTGTCTAATAGGTTTCTAATATAAACCGTAACCCAAACTGTTTAACATAGTTGAAAGTTCTTACACCAAAAAGGTAATAAAAAAACGACGGCGAAACAAAATCGAATACTAGTTTAAATTTTATACATAAAAAATATATTTAGAGCTCTCCAATTTGTTCTCGTACAATTAGAAAGGTAGATAACTAATTTTTAAAAACAAAAAAATATAATGAATTCAAAACCTATAGATAAAAATATATTAACCTATACATTAAAAAAGCAGTACGATGAACAATAATAAAATTCTTCTTTAGCGTGTTGACAACTAGTCTATGCGTTTATTCTTCTTTTTATGTCCAGCTCTCTATGTTGGCTTCGACACTTTCTTCTTGAGAGAGAAAGAGAGCGATCGAGTTAAAAGGGTTACCGGCGGTGGATACCTGGCCGAGGGTTCTCAGGAGCTATGATATGGGTTTTCGTACGGTGACCATCAGCCGTTGTCACCATCAGAGGCTACGCGGCTCCCGACCTCTGAGTTTCTGTTCATGGCTGCGATGGTCACGATGGTGATGCTGGTATGGTCGCTTGCAAGTCGGCCACCCTTCTTGGTTGAGGTTGGCCCGATCTCAATCCCGTTGTGGTTTTTGACGGTGGCGGTGGGCTTCCTTTCCGTTCTACCGCTGACGACCCGTCTGAGTATGCCTACGACAACAACGAAGGTGCTGTTGTTCACGTCTTCAAGGGGATAAGGTTTCATGAAGGTTTGAATTCTATCTGCTTGAATTTCCTTATTATAAAACATGCATGTGTCTTCTTTGTCCAGATCCCCTATTTATAGATATCAGCCTAACTGTTGACAAAGACTTGAAAGTAATTTCCCATCATCTCATATGATTATTTCGGTCAGCGATGTTTCTTACTTACCCTTTTGCTGTAGTTGCCTGTTTTTGTTGCTGGTGAAGTTAATAGAAGAGTTGTTGTTCATTTCCAACCGTTAAAAAGGTTAGTTCTATGTACTTTAAATGTACAATAATTTTTTTTTCAATTTTCATAATAGCTTGGAATTCTTGATACTTGCTTTTGTTGGGAGGTTTTGATGTTGATCATGTTATGATTTTGTGCATGCTTAATTGAAGGTGTCATATTTTAGAAAAAAAGTGTTATTTATTTTTGATGGAAAGTTTTCTTAGATCTTGATTTTTTTTATGATGATTAAAGGTCAAGACAATTATAAATAGAGGATTAGATTGTTGTATATAGACCGTCCCTCTGTGTTTATTTTTTAACTTTTTTATTTTAGGATTAAAGCCTTCATTGTGCTTGAATATCAATGTGTTGTCGGTGTTGGGTGGGTTTGCATTGCTTTAGCACTTTAAGTTTAAATCTGGAAACCTTATTTGATGTAGGCTAGCTATAATGACCAAAAATAGTCCAATATTTGTTGTTTACTTGATTTGATTTTCTTAAGGTTTCATGTCTATTTTCTCTCTCTATAAGGTTTAAATATTTGAGGCATAAAAGTTTTTTAAAATATTCTAATTGTAAGGTAATATCAGAAGATTATAAGGCTGATGCAACCAAAGAAGCCAAAACAACCAAGGGTCTTCCTGCATGCATACACTAGACGTACAAGGTAGAAGTTGCTTCGGAAGTTTTACACTCTACATCAGAAAATACTCTAAGTGTAAAATCTTCCGAAGCCAAAGTCCAAATTTTCCGAATCCAAAGATGAAGTCTTCCGAAGCTTTAGAGACAAAGTCTTTCGAAGCCATTTTGTTGTGAAGACTTATTTCTTTCGAAGACAGAGAAGACATGCTTTCTCTGATCTACTTTACATAAAGCTGACATACTTTTCGCTGCAACTCTGAAGACTCACCAACTTGTATGAGTTGGTGAAAAGTCTATGCTTTTTTAAATAGTAGAATAAGATCTTTGTCTGTAACTTCCTACTTTTATACCTGTAAACCTTTTTATATTAGAAAAGGATATGAACTATAGCATGTCATAGTCACTAGTCAAAAGGCAATCTGCCTTTTGACTCTACATTGATCTTGTTGTCTAGATTAGTGTTTCCAACTGTCTTTTTAAGTATTGAAGGTTGTAGGATGTAGTATAAAGTGTCTCAGGTCCTTGTAATTCGGATATGCTTTGTAACACTTGTAATAGAACTTGAGAGCAATATACTGCATCCTTGAAAACCATACTTGTTTGTTCTTGTTCTTAGTTCTATCTCACTACTTGTGTACTTAGTATCATCATACTCAAACCCGGTTCCCTATTTGAACTGTTAAGTGTTCTAAATCTCTCCTCATTGTGAGACTGATTGTATTGACCACCCTTCACACGGTCCTGCAATTGGTATCAGAGCATTTTAGGCTCTTGATTGTAAGATCTTACCATCTTTAATCCTTTCACTCTCACAAAATACTTAACATATCAAATGGCAGCTATCACCAAGGCTGACATGGAAACTGGTACTATGACTAAGTCCCCACTGATCACTCCTGAAGACTTTGAAACTTGATATCAAAGAATAGAAGGCTTCATCAAGTCACAGGACTCCAGGATGTGGGGATCAGCAGTATATGGACCTCATGTACCATCCATCCCTTCAGCTGTTGTTGGTGATGGTATGATACCCATGGAAGTGGCTAATTATTCTGATGAAGACTGGAAGAAGATTGATGTTAATCAGAAGGCCATGACCGCCCTCCAAACTACTCTTCCAAACTCTATCTATAGAGGCTTCAAGAAGTGCAAGACTGCAAAGCAATTGTGGGATGTACTGAAGCTGATGTATGAGGGGTCCAATGAAGCTAAAGAGAACAAGAATGACCTCTTGAAGTAGCAGTTTGAGAACTTCACCTTTAAAGCAGGTGAAACCATGACTCAACAGTACTTTAGGTATGTTAAGATTATGTATACTCTTGTTGATATTGGAGTAACTCTTGAGAACAGGGATATTGTAAGAAAGTTCATGTCCTCTCACTCCAACATTCAGCAGAGTTCAGCCCTTCATGTGGTTAAAAAGGATTGCAGGGAACCATAACATCATCTCATCTGCTACCCTGACAACTCACAAAAAAGCCTTTTATCACCTTCCCAGAGACACCAAGGGATAGCTATATCCCTAGAAGCCCATTCTAGGAGACAAGCTCTTCACAAGCTTTTGTGTCTTCTGATGAAAGTACAAAAAACTTTCTCTTCACTCTTGAAGACCTGGACTGTATCCATCTAGATGATCTGGAGTATATGGAAATAGTCCAGCAGATGGCTCTTCTCACTCACAGAGCCAAGAAGTTCTACAAGAGGACTGGGAGGAAGTTTCCCAGCAATATGTCCAATGGAAATTTTGGGCTGGATAAAGGCAATGTGAAGTGTTACAATTGTGACCAAATGGGATATTTTGCCAGAGAGTGCAAGGCACCAAAGCCAAATGGTGGCCAAGTATAAGCCAGGCCAAACTACACTGAAGGAGCTCACCAGAATGAGAAGCCCAGGCAACAAGCTGCAGTTGCTGAAGAAGGAGGCTTTGACTGGAGCTTTCAGGTAGAGGATGCTGCTCCAAACCAAGCACTTATGGCAGATCATTATGAAGCCAAGGAATAGCTAAAGACCAAGGGAAATATGTGGATCATTGATAGTGGCTTTTCCAGGCATATGACTGGTAATGGTTCTTTGCTTCACAAGTTTAAGAAAATTGATGAAGGACCAGTTTCCTTTGGAGGAGATGCTGGTGGTTACATCACTAGAAGGGGCATGATCACAAATGGTAAGCTCACCATTGAGAAGCTAAATTTTGTTAAGGAGCTTGGGTATAATCTACTGGGTGTATCCTAATTTTATGATCAGAGACACAACATGCTCTTTATTGAACATGAGTGCATTGTTCTCAAGCCCAGTGTGATCATTCCTCAAGAGTATATGCTGCTCAGAGCCCCCAGGAAAGGGAACATGTACAAGATGCACTTACAAGAAACATCTCCCTTAGGAGAGCTCTCTTGCTTTCTATCTAAAGAAAATAGTGATGAGTTTTCCTTTGGCATAAAAGAATGTGCCATGTAAACTTTAAGAACATGAAATAATTAATTAAGAATGATTTGGTAACTGGAATGCCAAAGAAAGAGTTTACAAGTGATGATCATTGTGTTGCATGCCTGAAAGGGAAGTAACACAAAGTGTCTCACAAGCCAAAGGAAAGGAACTCTATCACTACTCCCCTACACTTATTACACATGGATCTCTTTGGCCCCACCAGTTTGATGAGTTTAGGAAGGATCTCATATTGTTTAGTGATCACAGATGATTTCACAAGATTCACTTGGGTCTTTTTCCTTAGAACTAAGGACGAGACTCCTAAGATCTTAAAGAACTTCATTCTGAAAATTGAAAATCAATCTGATCACAGTCAAGACCATAAGATGTGATCAAGGAACATAATTTAAGAACCAAATCCTTGATACATTTTATGATGAAAAGGGTATTACAAGACAATATAGTGCTCCCAGGACTCCTTAGCAAAACGGTGTTACTGAGAGGAGAAACATAAAACTTATTGAGGCTACAAGAACCATGTTGTCTGACTCTAAACTACCCATCACCTTCTAGGCAGAGGCTGTTAACACAGCCTGCTATGTGCAGAATAGAGTTTTAGTAGTTAAGACTCATGGTAAAACTCCTTATGAACTGTGGCACAAAAGGAGACCATTCATTGGTTTCCTAAGGTCATTTGGATGTCCCTACACCATCTTGAATACGAAAGATTAGGTAGCCAAGTATGCTGAGAAATCAGATGATGGACATTTTATTGGATAATCTTCTCAAGCTAATGCTTATAGAGTATACAATTTCAGAACTAGAGTAGTTGATTAGTCAGCTAATGTGACCTTCAATGAGCACACTTCCAGTGTGAAAGGTTCTGGTCCGGATTGGCTATTTGATCTTGATTTAGTTACCAACTATTTTAACAAGTCTTATGAGGATGTTTCAGGATCTACAGGTAACATATCAACAGAAGATACTGACCCAAGATTTGAGCTAAGAAGACCAAGCAAGAATACTACTTCAGCTCCAGTGGTGACTGACCCTGCAAATGAAGATCCTATCAGCACAAACTTGACAAATTCAGCTCATAATCTGAGATGCCTTCAAATTCCAGCTCAGAGATTCAAAACTCAGGTGAAGGAGCTTTAAATGTAGGAAGAAATGGAGGTGGTGACAGTGATCAAGAATTTCTTAATGCTGATAACCACTCCATAAAAGACAACATAAATGATGTCATACATTCATTGGATCAAGTCTCACTTGACAAGTATGTTGATGTGGTGGGTGATACTTCATTGCCAGATCTAAATTTCTCTAATTTAGATCTTTCCAATTAACTTGCTGTGATCCCTCAACTCAGGATCCACAAGTCATACCCCACCACAAACCTCATTGAAAATGTTGATACAGGGGTGAGAACAAGAGGACAAACCAATGACAAAAATGTTTGTCTATACACTTGCTTCTTGTCTCAAGTAGAGCCAAAGAAAGTTGATGAGGTTTTGAAAGATGGAAGCTGGGTTAAAGCAATGCAAGAGGAGCCGCTTCAATTCAAAAGACAGAAGGTTTGGAACCTTTGTCATCTTCCTCAAGGGAAGCATAGGAACCAAGTGGATTTTTAGGAACAAGAAGGATGATAGAGGACTTGTCATCAAGAACAAGGCAAGAGTAGTTGTTCAAGGGTACACACAAGAAGAGGGAATTGATTACATAAATGTTTTTGCACCTGTGGCAAGACTTGAAGCTATAAGAATATTCTTGGCTTTTGCTGCATCCAAGGATTTCAAGGTCTACCAACTTGATGTCAAGTGTGCTTTTCTGTATGGGGTGATTGATGAGGAGGTGTATGTCAAACAACCACCTGGCTTTGCAGACCCAGATCATCCTGATTATGTCTGCAAGCTTGATAAAGCTTTTTATGGGTTGCACTAAGCTCCAAGAAAGTGGTATGAGACACTATCTCAGTATCTCTGTCAACATAGCTACAAGAGGGGTACTATAGATGGAACTCTCTTCATCAAAGGAACAGGGAATGACTTAATGCTGGTTCAAGTATATGTGGATGACATTATCTTCGGGTCAACTAATCCAAAGCTCTACAAAGACTTTGAGAGGCTGATGAAGAATAGATTTGAAGTGAGTGCCATGGGGGAACTCAATTTCTTTCTGGGAATTCAAGTGAAGTAAGTTGATAATGGCATCTTCATAAGTCAGTCAATGTATATACAAGACATACTTACAAGATTCAACATAACTGATTGTAAGGTTGCTAAGACACCCATAGCCAGAAACCACTCCCTTCGACCTGCTCATGAGGGGGAGTGTATGGATGAACATCTTTACAGGGCTATGATTGGGTCTCTTATGTACCTTACAGCCAGCAGGCCTGATATCATATTTGTCACATGCATTGTGCAAGATATCAAGCCAACCCCAAGATGTCACACCTGGTTGCTGTCAAGAGGATTCTTAGATATCTTAAAGGTGCTCCTAAGCTTGGCCTTTGGTATCCAAAGAATTCTGACTTCAATCTGTATGCTTATACAGATAGTGACTATGGCGGCTGCAACATGACTGCAAAGTCTACATCAGGGGGATGTCAATTCCTTGGTGGAAGGATTGTCTCATGGCAATGCAAGAAACAATCTTGTGTCTCTACATCAACTACTGAAGCTAAATACATTGCTACTGCAAGCTACTATGCTTTAGTGCTTTGGATTTAGAATCAGATGTTAGACTATGGATTCAACTTCAAAGAGACTCCTATCCATATAGACAATAATAGTGCTATCTTTATTACAAAGAATCCTATGCAGCACTCAAGGACCAAACACATCAACATCAGGTATTATTTGATTAGAGATAACTTTGAGAAGGGATTAATCAAACTAGTCAAAGTTAACACAAATAAACAATATGCTGATCTGTTCACTAAAGCTTTTGATGAATAGAGATTCAAATATCTTGTATCAGCTATTGGGATGATTAACTTTGAGTAGATTTTCTTAAAACTTAAATCAACTTTATTCCTAAAACATATGTGTCCTAAGTTGTCTATTTTATCACCTTCATAAGCCCAGTTTATCTTGTAAAAAACATTTTTTTAATGATATTCCTTAGATTTTTGAAAATTTTTCAAAAGATATTTTCTTTCGGAAGATTTCAAGTTGCATTCGGAAGAAATTTATATCTATAAATCAAATAACTACTTATAAGAAACTTATCTTCAGAAGAAATTCTGAGAATATATTTCGAAGCTTAAATATGCTTCTTAGTACTTACAAGTATTTGAAGGACAAATATCTTCCGAAAGCAATTAGGTCTCGAAGGATTTATTCTCTTTAGAATAAAACTCCCAAGTCTTAATATCTTCCGAAACCAAATATGTGTCGGAAGAAAAATTCTCGAAGTATTTTTTTTCCAAAGCTAAATTTTCACAACTCTTAAGAATATATTCTGAACCCAAATTGGCTTCGGAAGCTTTTTCTCAAAAATTCCGAAGCAAAATTACCTTCGGAAGATTTTCAACTTCCAGGAAAACTATCTTTTTGGGCACTTTTTCAGAGGTGGGACCGACATCCGGATTTCAAAGTTTTTCCTTTTGCTTTAACTTTGTCTCAAATCCATTTCATATATATTCTCACATGGTTCCCCCTCTTCTCGCTCTCCTCTTCATCTGCATTTCTCTAACCTAATTTCACGCACAAACCACCTTCGTGCTTATCTTCGTTCATCGTAAAGCTACTTCAAATGGCCAACCTTGACTGCAGAAACCAACCCAATTTTTCCATGCATTTTCATAGGCAACATAATCAGGTAGCTCTGTTAGACTCTAAGAAAGATCCAGGTTTCTCAGAGGTTTGTCGTTACCTTTCTTTGTCCAACTACTTCACCTCCCTCACCATTGATCCTCCTCTCTATGAGGATTAGTTGTTGGCATTCCGACGGACCTACGAAGAGGTCACAATGGATGGGGAGAAGGCATTGTCTGGCATAGTGCAGGGGAGGATAATCTTCATCACTCTGGCCACCATAAACACACATCTTCAGCTCAATGATGTAGAAGGTGACTTGTCCTTTCCCAAAGCCGCAGTCAACCACACCTTTGAGCAGATGGGCTATGAAGGTGACTTCTTAGTCAAGACCTTCAGGAAAGGGAAGTTCTCCTCTCAATGGAAGTACCTCCTCCATGTTATAATACACAGCTTATCAAACAAGCATGGAGGATGGGACCAGATTCCAGAAGACCTCTCCTTTATAGTCCATGAGATGGTTTAGGGGGTCAAGTTCAGGTATTCACAATTTGTATATACCAATTTACTTGCTAACTTAGACTCCCTAGAGTATTACATGTTCCCTAGATATGTCCAGCACATTCTCAACTATGAACTGGGCACACAGTTGAGGGGAACAGGTAATATTCTAAAACTGGGTGAGATGAAGCCCGGTATCTTCAAAATCATGAGGAAGCCAACTGTTGGCTTCTCTGGGGTAGAAATATCCCTAGTCCCAAAATGTTTTGAGCTCATTGCTCAAGGTGGCAACCTAGCAGCACCAGCTAGTGTTGAACCCACACCTTCTACCTCACAACCCCAAATATAGCCTAAAATAACCATCACCTACCAGAGAAAAACCAAACGAACCCCTGCACATGCTATTCAGCCTGTGCAGGCCCCCATATCACCAACCATCATATCACCAACCATGCAGGAGGAAGTGGACACTCGAGCTCCTACTTCATCTGAGGAGCAAACCACTACTGTCTCTCAAATGATTAGTGCTGAGGTTCCTCATGCTCAGCCTAATGAGCTCACAACCCCAATAGTCTTAAGCCTTCACTAAGAGTCTCAACACTCTAGTTACCATCCCCAGCCGCTAGATCTAAACCAACCAATTCCTATCCTTGACTTCTATGATGATGAAGAAATGGGCTTCAATGAGTACCATGAGTGTCTCTTCCCCACCCCTACTCAAGGAGAGATGAGTACCCATGTCTCACCCATGTCTAGCCCATATCATCCACCCCCCACTGAGTTGGATCTTCCTGAACCTGTTTAGGAGATCCATATGGAAGAGGCTCTCACATTAGAAAGTGATTACATCATTCAGACCTCGACCATGGCAACCCAGCCTCCTGACACTTCTCTTGAAGTTGTCATGATGTAGGGGAAATTTAGCAGCCAAGAACAATATGCTGGTGATGAGGAAGAAGACATTAGTCATATTCTCTCATCCCCCTGTGATTCTTCTGATGAAGATGAGGGGAGTCTGAAACTAAAGGTGCACATATTGACTAAAACATGCACCTATTTAGTCTCTAAGATTAGTCACCTGGAATCTCAGGTGACTATCTTACAAAAGAGGGTCAATGACCAGTAACTTGAGATCACCGATCTCAAGGGCTAGTTAGCTGAGAGACCACTAAGAACAACTCAACCAGGTCCACAAGAACCTGTGAATGTGATAGACTCAACCTCCAGCTCACTTATGAAAGAAAGTGATGCTACCAAAAAGGGGGAGAAAGTCAGAACAGTCATAGAATCTGAGAGTTCTTCTTAGAGTATGGACTTAGAGGATTCACCACCCTCACTTGCAATAGTCCATACTCAGCAACCTCCTTAAGTCCACATTGATATGGACTCACTCATATATAGGCTATTTAAGGAGGGTATACCTAGAGCCATGTCTACCCCATCTCTTCACTCTGAGAACCCAATCTTGGGATGGAGGTGTGACACAGAAAGAAGGGCTCTTGTCATCTCTAGAGCTTAGGGTCAATAGGAGATCTTTAATTATACAAACCTGAGTTTCTATGAGTGCATCCATCTGGTTAATCTTCCACTTGTCAACCCAAGCCAAAACAGACATGCTGAAAGATTAGCAGATTGGATTCAAGGAAGGGTGCTAGAAGAGTTCAAGATGAGATCAAAATTATATAGGCAGAGGCTACCAGGTGAGATTTTTGTTCAACTGGATGTTGAGGTGGATTATCTTTGAAAGGGAAGCCTTGACTGAAGGCCCAGAAGTTGAGCCTGTGAACCTTGAGACAGGATCTCCTTTAGCACCCAGTACCCTCAGTGAGGCATCAGCTGGTGAAGGTGCTTCACATCCTCTCTCTGGCCAGAACTTAACTGCTAAACCAAGCAATGAAGGCCAAAGCTCTCTCCATCCTGAGTCACCAAGGCCTATGCATGACAAAGAGAAGAGGAAGATGACCTCTTAGGAGATAGAGGAGGAGAAGATAGAGAGGAAGAGAAAGCTAAGAGGAGAGAGTTCAGGAGGGTCCTAAGGCTTCATGGAAGATGCTATCTGGGCTGCCCTCAGGCGAAACACTCAAGATGATGAGTTGAGGAAAGCCAGGCTAAACTACCTGGGGACCAGACACTATAACATTGATGAACTCAGATCTCTCCCCTTAGAAGAGTTGAATGAGCTGGCAGAAAATGAGTTGTCTAAGGAGAGGAAGGAGGCAGATGATGCAGTATTGCTCCTCAAGATCAAGGAGGAAAGGAGACTAAAAAGGCTCTACAAATATGCTCCTGTCCTCTCCCCAGTTCAAGAAAGTTCTGAGACAGAGACTGTGGCAGCTGCACAACCTCGGGTAGACAAGGAAGCTGAAAGAATGAATATGATAAAAAACCATTCATGCATTAATATTTGATGTTATTAAATAATACATCATTGTATTTTAACAGTTACAAAAGAATCATTCAATTGTATTACAAAACAACAAAATATTCATGCACGAATGGATGCCAGTCTTTGCCCGCTAAGTAGCCTCACCTGCGTGCCATCCTCAGCAACATCCTTACTTGCCAACTGATATGCATATAAAAAGTCAGCGTTGCTGAGTGAGTTCTAGTTTAATAATATAGAAAAGTACACTTTGTAAACTTTATTTGGTGATCAGTCATCAATATACATAATCAATCATAAAGTGATTCATTATCTTTGTTTCTTTCATTATCTTTCTCTTTCATTAACTAGGATTACACAAAGCAAGAGCCTATATTGTTGGTTGGCAACAGATGCCGAACCCCTGTCGGCAAACGTTTATCATGTTAGCTAACCCATCGACAGTTGATCAACACTGCTAGGCACGAAGCCTACTCATGAACTAGGTTCCTATTCATTCATTGGTCAATCCCCAGGATTGACCCCAGATGTGCATCCTCATGGGCTATACAGCCGCACATCAGTTGAGCTAATGACAACAAGGTCGTGCACCTCCATTCATTTTGCTTGCAAGGCTTTTCATTCATCGTAAGGGCCCGGGGTAACATTCATTAAGTTTCACTATTCCTCTTTTATTCTTTTGTGTCCACTTGTTATGAATAATACTTATTAAGATGCACATTACATAATCACATAACATGAAAATATTATAGACATAGAAAAAGCAGCACATAAGAAAGAACCAAGCATAATAATCCTCAAACAAGCATAATCTTTCCTCATACAGAAGTTCTCCATACTTAAATTCTATTCCCAAAATTTCCAGAAAATCCCAAGTCTTTAGACAAATGCGGATGAACTTAGACAAATGCGGATGAGTACAACAAATGCGGATGAACATTCTTAGGAAATTTCTAAAGCAATATTGTGAAACGAATGCGGATGACTAAAGCAATAGACATGGATACTGTAGCAAATGCGCATGGGCAAAACAAATGCGGATGAACACTTAGCAAATGCGCATGAGCAAAACAAATACGGATGAACACTTAGAAAATACGCATGAAGACTTAGCAAATGCGTATGAAGACATAACAAATGGGCATGAAGACATAACAAATGCGTATGAAGACATTGACTGGGTTTGAGAATGATATTCTCGGTTGATGTGACTCAACCTAGGATCGAATATGTGGACTGAGTCAATAATATAGCAGTAGAATTACTATATCAAAGAACATTAACTGCTGTAGTAAATGCTTGAATGTAAGAGAATCAAGAACCGTAGTAAATGTTGTAAAATATTGTGAATATTACTGCTGAAGTTAACAACCTTACAAAGATAGGGTATGTGACCCTATTTATAGGCGTATTCATTGCCTGTACAAAAGACTAAACTAACCCTGATCTATACAAGAGAATCTAGTCTAAGTACAAAATAAATATTAGTGTAAGTTGTTCATCTGCATTAGTTCATGCGGATGAACAAGTCTTAATCAGCATTTGTGTTTGCTCACCCGCATTAGTTCATGCGGGTGAACAAGTCTTCTCAGCATTTGTGTTTTCTCACCCGCATTAGTTCATGCGGGTGAACAAGTCTTGTCAGCATTTACTGTTGTTCATCCGCATGGACTAATGCGGGTGAACACTTCTTGTCAGCAATTCTTTAGTTCATCCGCATGGACTAATACGAATGAACACTTCTGTTCAACATTAGTTGTTGTTCATCCGCATGGACTACTGCGGGTGAACTCTTCTTATAAGCAATTCTTCAGTTCATCCGCATGGACTAATACGGATGAACACTTCTGTTCAGCATTAGTTGTCTTGATCCGCATTTGTTAATGCGGGTGAACAAACACTTGCCCACATTTGTTCACTAGTCATTCGTATTAACAAATGCGGGTGCTTTATACTTGTCTTTTCTTGTCTTCTGTTCTATTGTTTTCTGTAACTGATGTTTTCCAACCAGAACAACCTCCAACCACTTCTTGAGTTGGCAAGTATGATCCTTTCAGGGTCTAACAATACTCCCCCTAAGGATTATACTGCCTAGGTTCCTCAAGTGTGCGATGGTGGTGCATCTTCATGAATCATTCTGCATCCTCATCATTTTGTATGAAATAGCAGCAATGGGCATTTGTTTCAAAGAGATGGGTTCCCAAACTAAATAGAAGATAACCCATCTCTATGAATCACCAGTGAACCATCAGCATCAACTTCCAACTTGACAATATTCCCATCTGCATTGGCACCTTTCTCTTCTTCTTTGTTCCCTTTTGTTGTTGATTCTGTCAAATGCCAGCTTCAAGATCTTAACACACTTTAACATAAACTCCAGATCATCTTTAGCAGCTTTATTTTTGAGGGCTCTGAAGTGTCTTGTGAAGATATAGTGTATGCAAGACTCATCTAGCAGTCTGACCTTATAACCACTGAAAATTCTGATCTCTGGGGCTTCTTTCCTTCCCACTTTCTCTCAATCACCAACTCATAGGATTCTTCATCATATTACACATTGGAAATTGGTTTGGTTTTGTGAGTTCCAGCAATCATTTTTCGTTTCAATGATTCTGTTGGTTTCACATGCAGCTCAGGGAACACTACCTCTTCTGCATCTCTCTTTCTTCTTTATTCAAGGGGATTTCTGAAAGATTTGTCTTTTCTAGTACAGATGGCTTTTAGACACTTGAAGTTATTGGTTCTCTTAAACATCTTCAGAATATCCTCAAATTGATAACCCCTGTACATTCCATCACAGTTGATTAGATCTAACTCAGCCAATTCTTTTAAGTCATGGACCTTCATGGCATTGACTAAGGCTGTATATTCTGTAAAGAATTGCACCCAGGCCTGAGATTCTCTCGACCATGAACATATTCTAGCTGCTATCATACTTCCAGGCAATGATTTTGACATCTGTTTTGCCTTCGGGAGTAGATACCCCTCTAATCATCTCAGCAGTGGTTAAACCCTCTTGAAGTTTCAGTTGTGAAGGTTCAATGAACCACTCTGGGTTTTTGGGTAGAATAGGGGCCAAAACATCTTTGTCTTTTGTAGTCAATTGTACATCTTGTGCAGAAGATCTTGTTCTGGGCTTCTGGGCAATCACTTCTTCTTCAATTGCTTTCATTCTATCTTTCTTTTCATTAATCATTCTTAACATAGCAGCCCGAAGTGAATTAGTCTTCATGTTTCCTAACTTTCTTTTTGTAAATCCCTGTTTGTTGAGATAATCCTTCATTTCCCTATCTGACATGTTATAGGGATCAGGAAAAACAAGCTGTTGGTCATCTTCTTTACTGTTTTGAGGATAGAGGATGTTGGCTTTTCAGTCTCTTTTGTTTTCTCATATTCTGTTACATATGTAGGATCTAGCAGCTTTCCATCTTCTTTACCTCCTCAACAATCTCCTCATATGTCATGTTAAACACAATGTCAGCATCATAACCATGATTTATCAGATACATGGCATAAATCATGAGATCATCAGACTTTGCTTTTTCAATCATGCTTTCTACTGATGGCTCAATAAATGCAGGGCTGTGCACATCAGTAGATTTCTCAGTTTTGTCATCTTCATTCTCTCCTTCTTCCAACATTATGATTTCCAGAGTTTGTTGTAGCTCTTTTTCAGCATGTTCATGTTCTTCTAAGAATTTAGCAATTGCTGCCAAACTTCTTGGATCATCTTTTGCTTTCTTTTTGGGTTGTTCTTCTTAACCATAGGAAGTTTTCCTTTTGCTTTTTCAGTCAAGTATTTCCTTTTTCTTGTGTATGTGATCACTCTTGGTCCTGATGTTGAAGTTACATTAGTTTTGGGATGTTGTTTTTCTTCAACAGCCTTAAGCTCAGCAGTGATTCTTTGTTGTTCAGCTTCTTGTCTATTCAATTCAGCTGTTTCCTTTTCTTTGAATTCATCACAAAGTCTATTGATTAAACTTTGTTGTTCATCAGTCAATACAACAGCAGGAACAAGCTGCATTCTTAGTTCTTCTTCTATTGACACAGGTTGTTATAGAATTACAATTATTGACTCAGAGGGGGATTTGGTGTTTTTGATGTAATCCCAGAATTCCTCATCTATAATGAATTCACTTGAAGAGAATCTATCCATGTCATCAATTAGTTCTTTCATCATGGCCTCTTTTTCAGTAGATGGATGTACTACCATCTCCCAGCTATCATCATCCCTAACACCACTGGTTTCTTGCTGTTGTGAATGAACTTCCTTATCTGTTTCTTCAGCTTCATGTTCTGTTGCTTCTCTTTCAAATTCAGCCTTTAATTGAGCAATCAGTCCAAATTCATCAATTCTTTTCTTCAAAGCCTGATTTTGTTTGTTTAGATCAGCAATAAGTTCTGTTTGTATCTCCAACATGTGCTCTTGATCTTCCATAGCTACAGTTTGAATAGCCACAGTATCCACATGACCACTGATTTCTTCTCTTGACATCTCTAAAAAGGATTTTAACTGTTTGATTTCCTCATCTTTTGTTCTCAAATCAGCATCATACTTGGCTTTTAATTCACTCAGTTCTTTTTCCTTTTCATCCAACTCTAGGATTCTATCATTGATTATCCCTGCCCTTCTATCCAAAGTCTTCTCCATTCTAGACATTTTGGCTAAGAGATCAGATATCATCCTATCTTTTCATCAGGTCTGTTCACCTCTGATTCTGCAAAGCTCTCAGAAGGAGCATCTTCAGAGACAAGTTGTCTCTGTGGTAGAGGCACAGTATGTTGATTATCTTCTTCATCATTAGAAGATTTAGAAGATTTTGAGGAGCTGGTAGATTCACCGAACTCCCAGCCTCAGCAATTGCTTCAGGTGGTGAACTGCCTTGAGAATCTTCTTGTATATGAATTGGAGAGAATGATTGTGGGATAATGGGATCAACCCTCAAGGGGATAAAACAGCAGCTTCTTGTAGTGTTTCACCAGTGTGAGGATCACCAATCAAAGGTGACACTGGTATAATGTGTTCTTCAGTTTCTGCATGCTCATCAACATGGTGTTGATCATGAGCAGCAGCCTGCTCCACTGATTGTTCTGGAGCTTCTTTTGAACATTTACTTCATGAATTGGTTCATATCAGGAACATCAGCTGCCATTTCTTGTGCAGGTTCCTCAATAGGAATATCATCATGTAAACCGGTTCTTGGTGTTGTATTTGTTCCTCATCCATTGGCACATCATTTTGGGGATCTATTTGTTATTGCATCCAAGGTAAGAGTGGAATGAAAGCACCACTATAGAAGTTTCTTGGATCTCTCTTCTTGATGTACTTCAAAGATTTGGCATTATAATGAGGAACTTCAAGAATGGGGCCTTCTAAAACCAGATCAGGAAAGGCTTCATTAATAAGACACTGAATGAATCTGGGGTACATTAAGAACATGTTCCTTCTCCCCTCTTGAATATTTGACATCATTCCATTAAAGACATATGCTGAAAATTTGTAGGGTCTGTTAGAGCAGAGGGCACAAACCAGAGAAGATGTAGTTAATGGTATGTCATTGCACCTAGTTTTTCTTTTAGATAGGCAGTGTTGGATATAATGAATGATAAACCTCCATTGCAAATCAACCAATCATTTCACTATCTGTTTTGCCTCAAATCCTCCCTCATATCCAATGTCAGCAAAGAATGACATGATACATTCTTCATCAAATTCACTTGGAGAATTTGGATCATCTTGAAATTGAAGGCATTCTCTAACAAATTGTTCTAATATCACCAGAGTGTGATCATCAGATATTCTTCCTGAGATTGCTTTCTCTCCATCAATATCCAAAGCTTTGCATTTCCCCAGAAAGATCTGATGTAATTCTCATAGATTACAGGTCTCACTGATATGGCATGAGCCACTCTTGTTGTGGCTTGAACCTGATCATGTCTCTGAGTCCCTCAGCTTCTGGGACATCAGAATCAAGAAAACCACTGACATTATGGAGCTTGCTCCAAGTCAGGTTAGCCATTATGTAATCTGCACACAGAGAGTATGAATTAGTGAGAATGTGTGTGATTTGTTCAATTTTGACTTTTAGGTCAAAATGAATTCTGCTTGTTACTGTTACATTTGGTTATTTGACCTGATTTTGATTTTTCATGAAGAACAGTTCAAAATTTTGTTTCTTTGTGTTGGGATATACTGATTTTGATTGTGTTTTAACAGGTTGTCCCCTGTTCATCGATGTTTTATGTGTTCTTAGAACCACATGAAATCTTTGAAGTTTACACCGATCATTGGTTTTAATGAACTCTGTCATTCATCAAAATCCAGTGTTCTTGATTGTATTTAAAGCATTTCACAAGATTAGGGTTCCATTTCACGAAATTTTGTTCGACAGTCGAAGTATGTAAGAAACTGATAATCACCTTTTAGATAACAATACTTCGATTTAATCAGACAATGTTGTTTGTTTTGATGTTGGATTTGAACAAAATGAAGCTTGATTAGAGTAGATTTGAACTCAGAAGAAGAATGGTTTTCTGGCACTCGTCTCACTATGAAAGATCACTCAAAATTTGAAAAGTAATAAATGACTCACATTAGATGAGTATTTATATTACAACTCATAATTTTCACAAAGATTTTACCAAGTGTTGAAAAGTTCTGTACTGTAGTAAATGCGCTTATAGAATTTCTATGGGCGCATTCACTGTAGCAAATGCTGATGATCAAATTAAGTGTCAGCATTTACTGTAACAAATGCGGAAGAGTTAATTTTACCTATCCGCATTCACTGTAGCAAATGCGAGTGACCAAAGTTATGAGCATTCATTAAAAATTCTCAGCACTGTAGCAAATGCGGAAGAACAAATGACATGTCCGCATTTACTGAGATACGAGTTCACAAACTTATCAGCATTCACTGTAGCAAATGCGGGAGAACAGATGACTTGTTCGCATTTAATGTAACAAATGCGAGTGACCAAAAGACTTGTCCGCATTTACTGTAGCTAATGCGGATGAACAATTTTTGTCCGCATTAGTTTACTTATACAAACACAGTTACCCGCATTGGTTAAATGGCAGGGTTACCTTCACCCGCATTAACCAATGCACTTACCCGCATTAAATTTTGTACTTGGTCAAAAATTAATGTTTTTTGCAGTGGCTGAATCTGATTGGTTTGTACAGCTGCTTCTGATTTTATGAAGATGAGTCTGCATTTTTGTTGTTTTCCGAAGATTTTACAGATTCAGAGATTGTCAATTCTTGCTTGGATTGTCATGTATCTTTGATGTGACACAGATTTCCAACTTGACTCATTTTGGAGCATATGTATCTTCTGAAGCTGATTATGGAGTAATTTCCATACAGACACAATCAATTTGACAAAGTTGTCAATTTAATGTTTGCAAATTTCATGTTATTGTAAATATTTTCTTTTTTTAAAAAAATTTATTACTCCCCCTAAAGTTTATATCCATGCGGGATAAAAACTTTAAATGAACTTTATAAAATTTTAGGACAATATTTCTGAACTGTTTAATTGTTTTGCACTTTTGTTTGAAATTTTGGGATCATATTAGTCTTATCTTTCATAAGTGCAAGTTGTCATGAGCTTATTGATTGAAGGTATATTTGTCCTCTTAAACTAATGCTTGGTCAATATTGTAATGCATGTGATTTTTATCATGTTTTGATTTAATCAAATATTCAACATGAACCTCACACTCATAAGCATAGCAAGATCAACTATCCTCATGTACTGTATGGTAGAACTTTTTCACAACTTTGAGTACCTGGTCATTTAAATTATGAAACCTCATTCATTTTGGTAAGGGGGATCCACTTTGGGATTCTTTACCTGATCCTTATTTTGTTTGATCCCATATTGGGATTCTTTTTGCTCTTCACTTTGGAAGGTGATCCACTTTGGGATTCTTTTTGTTATATTCTGTTTTATTTGTCACCCGTATTGGATGTGTTCCATATTGGGACTCTTTTTGGATCAAGACATCAGCACTATGTGCTTGTTTCCCCAGGTCTTTGCTCAACAAAACAAAAGAGAAACTGATGTGAATGAGATCATGACCTAGTGTGTTTAGGTTACTACACATACATACACTTGGATAGGTTAGATACATATATGCTCTGAGATGATGCATTCACAGTTGAATGTGATCTTTAGTGTATCACAACATTTATCTTCTGTTCCAAGTTGAGCCTACCCTCATATCAGGTAAGTCATGTCAGTCTTTCAAGATATTGAATTAAGCACAGTGAATGATATAACGACTGTAATTATATCATCTCCCAAAAGAAGTACAAAACAAGGACTTCAACAAAAATTGATTTCTTTTTGTAATTTTGTGAATTTATTGATGTTTAATCAAGGTTAATCATGCTGATTGATTGGACTAAGAATTCAAACCGACTTGGGTCAAATGCCTTAGTAAATAAATCAGTTAGCTGATTGTCTGTGTTAACCTGAATCAGCTTGATTAAACCTTTTTCAGCACAGTCTCTCAAAAAATGATATCTAATTTCAATATGTTTTGTTTTTGAGTGCTGAACAGGATTGTTTGTTATGAAGACTGCAGCAGTGTTGTCAATATGAATTGGTGTGTGCAAGAAATTGAAACCATAATCAAGCATCTGGTTTTGAATGCAGAGAACTTAAGAGCAACAAGCTGATGCTGCTATGTACTCAGCTTCAGCTGTCGATACAGAAACATTGGTCTGTTTCTTGCACTGCCATGACACCAGTCTGGGACCAAAAATTGACAACCGCCAGATGTGGATTTTCTGTTGAAATTGCATCCCCCGTAGTCACTGTCGGTGTATGCATAGAGATTGAAGTCTCCATCCTTTGGATACCATAGTCCAAGAGCAGGTTTGCCCTTAAGATATCTGAATATCCTCTTGACTGCATTCACGTGAGATTCCTTGGGATCTGCTTGATACCTGCACATACACAAACACCAAACATAACATCAGGTCTACTGGCTGTTAAATACATAAGTGAACCAATCATGATCGATAAAGAGTCTGATCCACAGATTTGCCATCTGCGTCTGGGCCAATCTTCACTTTTGTATCAACAGGTGTTATGATGGACTGGCAGTCTGCAAAGTGAAACTTCTTCAACATTGATTCCACATATTTTGACTGGTTGATGAAGATTCCACTGGATGTTTGTTGTACTTGAAGACCTAGGAAGAATGTGAGTTCTCCCATAGCACTCATCTGAAATTTTGAATGCATAAGATCTTCAAAGTCTTTGCAGAGTTGTTTGTTGGTAGAGCCAAATATGATATCATCCATATAAATCTGGACAAGCAACATCTCATTCCCTTTTCTCTTTCTGAATAAAGTCTGGTCAATCTTCCCTCTTTCATAACCATGATCAAGAAGAAATATGACAGAGTCTCATACCATTTTTGAGGGGCTTGATGTAAGCCATACAAAGCTTTATCAAGCTTGTATACCCTGTGAGGGAAATCAGGATCCTCAAAGCCTGGAGGTTGACTCACGTAGACTTTTTCAGAGATCTTTACAAAAATGCATTTGATAAACTGTGAATTTCATGGATGCAGAGTAAGCAAGAAAGAGTCGTATGGCTTCTAATCTAGCAACAGGAGCAAACACCTCATCATAATCTATTCCTTCTTCTTGTGTATAGCCCTGTGCTACCAATCTTGCTTTGTTTCTGATGACGATCCCTCTGTCATCAGTCTTGTTTCGGTACAGCCATCTGGTGCTGATAGGGTATTGACCTTCGGGAAGATCCACCAGCTGCCATACTTCCTGTTTCTTGAATTGTAGCAATTCTTCCTGCATTGCCTCAATCCAGCTATTGTCTTGAAGAGCCTCTTTAATGTTTTTGGGTACAGTTTGACACAGAAAACAAGAAAACAAACAGATGTTTGCAATACTTGACTTGCTTCGTGTCACCCGCTCGTCTAAATCACCAATAATGTCGGACACTGGATGATTCTTGTGTGTCCTGGTAATTGGAATCAAATCACCAGCAATGGACACATCAAGATTGGAGACATTCAGATCATCTTGGTGAGAGGCATCTTGTTGTTATAGTGTGGGAGAGTGATGACCAGATCAGAGGGTACAACATCTTTAGCTTCAGCAGCACTCTGAATACTCTCATTATTTCCATCTCTGTTAGAATCAGCTGGTGCATGAGTTGGTTCTGAATGTCTCACTTCAGTTGAAGGTTCAGCTGAAGGTGATGGCATTGAATTATGACCAGCATCTGTTGAGATACTTTCATTTTGTGTAACTTGCCGGATAGGATCAGCTTGTAAGGGCACTTCTTCATTGTCTTGATCAGAGAAGGAGGAATCATTGGGAAGTCTGTTCTTCTTTCAACTGACCCTGATGTTCCTGCATTTGACAAATTGAACTGATCAAAAGATCTTGTAAATGAATCAATATCAAACAACCAGTCAGGACCATTTGATGATTTGGGAAACGAATGCTCATTGAATTGAATATTTGTTGATTCATCAATGATGTTTAATCTAGGATTAAACACCCTAAAAGCCTTAGACACTGAGGAATATCCTACGAAGAATCCCTCGTCAGACTTAGGAGCAAACTTTCCTAAATGGTCTCTGGTGTTCAATATTGAGACAGGACAACCAAATGACTTCAAAAATCCAATGAATGGTTTTCTATGAAAAAGAAGTTCATAAGGAGTTTTATTGTGTTCTTTGATTATCAGAGTTCGATTTTGCACAAAACATGAAGTGTTAACAGCTTCTGCCCAAAATGTAATGGGCAGTTTTGCATCAGCAAGCATTGTTCTTGCTGCTTCAATCAGTGTTCTATTCCTTCTTTTAGCAACTCTATTTTGTTGTGGAGTACGAGCTGCACTGAACTGATGAACAATGCCTTTTGTGGTGCAAAATGAACTCATGCTTTCATTTTTAAATTCCGTCCCATTATCACTTCTAATAGATTTTACTTTTAAATCAAGTTGATTTTCAATTTTGGTTATAAAATCTATTATGATTTGGGGAGCCTCATTCTTATGAAGTAGGAAGAAGACCCATGTGAATCGAGTAAAGTCATCAATGATCACTAAACAATAATGCTTCTTGCCAATACTCATGACGTGAGTCGGCCCGAAGAGATCCATATGAAGTAACTTCAATGGACAATTGTTAGTGTTCACAAGTTTTGGCTTATGAGATGATTTATGTTGTTTTCCTTTGAGACACGCGGTACAGTGGTCAACAAAATGAAATTCCTTTTGAGGAAGACCAATTACATGGTTCCCTTTGACCAATCTATTCATAGTGTGTCCTAAATGCCAAAGTTGTGATTCATCAAATGATGCTTTAGACAATAGACATGTCTCTTCTGATGGACGAGCAGAATTAAGGTTTAAGACATATGTATTATTCTTCCTCGGTGTCTTCAAGACAACCCATTCTTCAGGAATGTAAAATCCTGGTTTCAAGATGTAGCAATGAGTGTCGGTGAAATGAGTAGAATATTTCTTGTCACAAATCTGGGATACACTGAGCAGATTGAAGTTTAGCTGCTCGCAGTAATTGACTTTGTCAAAGCTTAGAATCCCATTCGTCACTGAACCTTCTCCAGTAATTCTACCGCCCTGTGAATCTCTGCCAAATGCCACAGTAGTTCCTTGAATGTGCTTGAAGTCATGAAGGAGGGAACTATCTCCTGTCATGTGTCGGGAGCATCCACTGTCCACGTACCATAAGCTATTGGACCTGTATGAATGACCCTACAAGCACAAAAAGAACTAGTTAGAATGAGGAACCCAAGCCATAATGGTCTTGGGTTGTCCTTTGGCATCTATCACTGTTACTTCTTGATACTTTCCTCTTGTGTGTGTTTTAGAGGAGGATGATTTCAGCCCTTTTCTTTTGTTTCTTTGAGGTTTCAGTTCATCAATTTCATCTGATGTGTCAGAGGAGTATACAAACCTTTCCTTTTGATTTTTGTGCAAAGGATGAACAATTTTTGTTTTTCAGAAATCACTTTGATTTTATACTTTTGATGAGAATTTGTGATTTGTTTAGGTTTGTTGGACTTTTGTGTCTGACCTTGTCAGTTGGAACCGATGAAATGGGCTTGTGTTGTGAATTTTTCAATCCTTTTTGATTAAAGTAACACTCAATTGTATTGTGATTGGTCATATCACACAATGAACAATATTTGTTAAAATGATAGTTTTTTGTTGAGTGATTGTTCATGTCACAGATAGAGCAGTACTCAGTGAAATAGCACTCATCTGTTTTGTGATTGGTCATATCATAGAATTCACAATACATTTGATTGTCCTTTAATTTTGAAACAGAAGTCATATAAGTCTTTGGAGTGCCAACAGATTGTTTCACATTTCTAACTTGCTTTGTTTTTGTGGACTGATGATGCTTCTTTCTGTATTCCCTTATTTCCCTATCGAATTGTTCTACCTGTTCTTTGTTAAAGATATCAAACCCACTTCCTTGTTTGATATTTGATGAAGATGGTGAATCAGATTTCACATTAGATTTTTGAACAAAAGTGGTTTTTCCTTTGGTAACTACGGGAGCTTTGGTTTTATCCTTGAAGTTCAATGAAACTCTGTCTGATTTGCTTGAATTTTTAGGAGATATGATCTCATAATCAGATTTGCTTTCAGCAGATGGTTTCACTGAGCATTCAGCATTGTGCTTCAATTTAAAATTTTGTGGAACAAATTTTACAAAAGGCACAATAGCTTTGACTGGGCTCTTTGGTTTCTTGATAACAACAGGTTTGTCTGAGCACTCTTTGATTTTGATAAGATGACCCAATCTGATTTTATCCTCATCAGTTTCAATGTAAACACCTGGTTTGTTTTGAGGATTTGTTGTTTGAGAAATCATTGATTCGGTTTCAATAATTTTAGATTCTTTTGTATTTGATTGAGTAAGTGACTCAGGCATAACAGTGTAGTTATCATTATATGGAGGAGGACAAGTTTTGTAGCCTATTCCAGTCATATCTTTAGCCCCCTTTTGAGACGCAAGTAACTCTTGCAGCTTGATAGATGAGAGCTGAAACTTTTCAAGTTTCATTTCAGTAGCTGATTGCTCAGCTTTTGATTTGGTCAACAATTCAGTTAACCTCTCATTTTCAGCCACAAGTGTGTACTTTTCACCATGGAGTGTTTCCATGTCAGACAACAGAGATTTGATTTTAACTTCATAAATTCTCATTTCTTGTTTTAACATCTCTGATTTCACCTTTTCTTCTCTTATTTTATTAGCCAATTTGTGATTGTGTTCCCTGTACCCCTGTACTTCTAGAACACATTTTTCAAAACATAGATTGGATTTTACCTCAGATGGCATTAGAGTTGGTCCATCATTAATATGTGCCATAAGTGCATGATTCTAAAACCGTGGTTGAACTTCCTCAGCATACACGCTCCAATCACAAACTCCATCTTGTCTGATGACAAGTGCATTTGAAGTTTGTTGATTACTTCCTTGAGATTGATGAGTCAGTAGAGGTTGTCTTTACTGAATTGGTTGTTGCTGATTTTTTTGTTGCTGAATTGGCTGTTGCTGATTTTGTTGTTGGTGTGAATAAGAGTTGCTTGTCTAAAAGTTGGTGTTGGGTTGAGAAGCATGCTGGCCATGTGAGGGTCTTTGAAAATTGTTGTTGCTTCTCTTGGGAGAGTTACATTTCCGAGAGAAATGACCACTCATTCCACAGTTAATAACTTAACTTTGGATTTGTCATATCCCAGCTTTGTATTCTCATTGAGACTCAGTTTCTTCCCTTTTCGAAAGAATTTATTTGCTCTCATAGCAATCATGGCCATCTGCCATTGCAAATCCATTTCTTCAACATCATCAGGATCCATTTCTTCTAGATCATCTTGAATCAGATGAGCTGATGTGAGTCTCCCTCCAAGGTAGGCTTCAAAGCTAGCAACAAAGGCATTGTAAGTTGCCTTTTGTTCTTCAGATTTTTGCTCATCATGTATGTTGTTAGGAGATACAGTGGGTTGGGCAGAAGATGGTTGTTTTTGAGGTTGTGGAGCAGCACAAAATCCTTTTGTTCTTGTTTGATCTCTTGATGACAGAAAGTCTTCTTCTTCAGTAACAAAGGCATTTTCAACAGAATGAGTTTTAGATGGAAACTTGTAAGCCTCAATGACTTGAGGTCCACTCAATTTCTGCTCCTTTCATCAAGTTCAAGAGCCTCAATTTTTGCAATCATGATATCCAAGCTAGTACTCTCCAAATCAAGAGTATTCTTCAACATTGTAACATTTTGTTTCCAGCTTTTAGGCAAGCTGTGCAGCATTTTCTTGTTTAGTTACTTCTCCTTGTAAGTGACCCCCATAATTTCAAGGTCATTTACAAGTTGCACAAATCTATGAAGCTGTCTAGAGATAGACTCTCCTTTGGTATGATGAAATGTCTCATACTGATTTATCAACTTGTCTTTGTTAATTTCAGTAACTTCACTGCTTCCCTCACACATAATCTGTAAAGCATCATAGACACCCTTAGCTGTTCCATATTTTCTAATCTTTTCAGAACATCCATTTTCAGTGCTTGTGTAAGTATGGAATAAGCTCTAAGATCAATCTTGATTTTCTTATATTCTTCATCATCAAGAGTTAAGTTTGGATCCTCAATGGGAATTCTTGCAGTTTTGTACTGAGCAGCATGATCAACATTTAGAGACAGTGGAATGTAGGGACCTTTGCAAATAGATATCCAGTAGTCAGGATCTACACCTGTAATGTAGTTTCTGAAACGGATTTTCCACTGCTTAAACTCAGATTTGTGTTTAAGCATAGGAGGTTTGGATGCATGACCAATTTCAGAATGATTATAGGAATCCATGTTAGTTAAACTGATTTTAACTTGTTGAATACTGTTTTAAGTTGATTTTAAGTTCGAACAGTGTGTTTTTCTTCAAATCTTCTATTTTCGGTCAAGAACAGGTCTGTTAAGTTTAGATCTGTCGATTTGAAGGAGTTCTAAGTTCTTGATATTGTGTTGTTGGGTTCGGCAGCAGCAGATCTGAAGATTTTGTGCTTTGTGGTGTTCGATTACAGTATGTTTGTTTATCAGAAGAGTAGATCTTGCTGATGAACAACTCAGTCTACAGTTCAATTGATTTTCACCCAAAATCCGAGATGATTGTGTGATGAATTCAAGAGCCAAGGCTCTTATACCAATTGACTGGGTCGGTTGATGTTACTCAAACTAGGATCGAATATGTGGATTGAGTCAATAATATAGCACCAAAATTACTATATCAAAGAACATTAACTGCTGTAGTAAATGCTTGAATGTAAGAGAATCAAGAACCGTAGTAAATGTTGTAAAATATTATGAATATTACTGCTGAAGTTAACAACCTTACAAAGATAGGGTATGTGACCCTATTTATAGGCGTATTCATTTCATGTACAAAAGACTAAACTAACCCTGATCTATACAAGAGAATCTAGTCTAAGTACAAAATAAATATCAGTGTAAGTTGTTCATCCGCATTAGTTCATGCGAATGAACAAGTCTTCATCAGCTTTTGTGTTTGCTCACCCGCATTAGTTCATGCAGGTGAACAAGTCTTCTCAGCATTTGTGTTTGCTATTAGTTCATGCGGGTGAACAAGTCTTGTCAGCATTTACTGTTGTTCATCCGCATGGACTAATGTGGGTGAACACTTCTTGTCAACAATTCTTCAGTTCATCCGCATGGACTAATGCGGATGAACACTTCTTTTCAACATTAGTTGTTGTTCATCCGCATGGACTAATGCGGGTGAACTCTTCTTGTCAGCAATTCTTCAGTTCATCTGCATGGACTAATGCGGATGAACACTTCTGTTCAGCATTAGTTGTCTTGATCCACATTTGTTAATGCGGGTGAACAAACACTTGTCCGCATTTGTTCACTAGTCATCCGCATTAACAAATGCGGGTGCTTTATACTTGTCTTTTCTTGTCTTCTGTTCTGTTGTTTTCTGTAACTGATGTTTTCCAACCAGAACAACCTCCAACCACTTCTTGAGTTGGCAAGTATGATCCTTTCAGGGTCTAACAATACAAGTATGATCCTTTCAGGGTCTAACAGACATAACAAATGCGCATGAAGACATAACAAATGCGCATGAACTAAAGACTAACTGTTAAATGCGGATGAACATAAAAACTAACCTGAAATGCAACTTATTCCATTACCAGAACCCAATCATCATTCTAACATGAACACAGCTTAGATCTAACAATCTAACACTTAGAACATCACAAACTTAAAATGATTAACAAGGGAATCACACAACATAACCATATCATCAACATCGTTCGCACCATACATGAAAAATCATAACTTGTTTCGAAAACATCAGTCAAATATGCAAACCAGCCCCAAATAAGCAGTGAACATTTTAAAGAGGGGATCTAGAACTCACCTCTACTGCTTTCGAGTAAAACTCCACCAAACCCGAGAGCAACCTGGAGTTCAAACGCCTAAACACACCAAAACACAAAATTGAACACAAAAGAACATATAAGAATTGGTCCCGAAGCTGAAAGCTCAGCTGAAACCAAACAAAACACATAAAAACTCACCTTCAAGCCGAATCTTCTTCTTCTTCTCTCTAGAACCGATGAAAACTCTGTTTTCTTCTTTCTAGCAGTTGGAGCAGTTGGTGCAGCATTGTAGTGGACGGCCATGCCCACTTTAGACATAAAATAATAATGTTTGTCCTTTTGTACACTTTAGCCCCCTCCATTTTTGCAACTTCTCCTTTAGTCATTATTCTTTCTTAATAAATTTTATGGTGTTACAAATCTGCCTTTTGACTTACATTGATCTGGTTGTCTAGATTAGTATTTCCAACTATCTTTCTAAGTATTGACGGTTGTAGGATGTAGTATAAAATGTCTCAGGTCCTTGTAATTCGGACATGCTTTGTAACACTTGTAATAGAACTTGTGAGCAATATACCGCATCCTTGAAAATCATACTTGTTTGTTCTTGTTCTTAGTTCTGTCTCACTACTTGTGTTCTTAGTATCATCATACTCAAACCCGGTTCCCCATTTGAACTGTTAAGTTTTCTAAATCTCTCCTCATTATGAGACTGATTGTATTGACCACCCTTTACACGGTCCTGCATCAATGTATATCTGTATTGTGCTCCAACTTTGCCATATGATTGATTAAGTTGTTTTTTTTTAAATTACCACCAAAATGCTCTTTAAAATCAGTTGATATATAAAGTATGTGATGGATGTGGTAATTTGGAGTGGCAAGTTAAGCAAATGATGATTGGTGAATATAAATATAGGATTTCGTTTTTGCTGGTTTAGGAATCTTATTGTTTGTCAAGTTTTGTAAGGTACCTTGCCTACAAAGGCTGCGAGATCAAAGGTAAACATAGAACTCAGGATGTTTTACTAAGTTAATTGTTCTTACTCTTTGAAGTGTGTATAAAACTTTTACAAGGAGCTTAATGAAAGTGAAAAATGTGAATGAAGATAATAATCAGCTCAAATGTGCCTTTGAATCCTTATTATCTTCATGTGTTGATTTCCTTTTTGTTCTTATTTTTTTTTATAAATCTGTTTTATCCTTTTTTTATGTGTCTTTTATCATTGTTTCCTAATTTGTTTTCTCTTAAGTACATAATCAGCTCGTTGTTCCCTAAATAACAAAATTTAAGAACAAAAAAGATATCATATGAAATTTAACACCAAATTTCAATGCCAAAATTATATATCTTTCCATATTCAAAAGTTCAACCATTAGCCATAACTATATATGTTTTTCATATTCAAGAGTTCATCTGATATTGCACCACAGGTCAATGTATTAATGTGAGTTATGGGTATTGTAAGAGAATAAGTGATTTAAGATTTTAATGAAGTATGTAACCAACTATTTTGATAAATCTTTTTAGAGAATTTAATTCTGATGTGCCTGGAAAAAGTTGCAGTCCAAGAAATACTTCAGCAACTATGTATCTAATTGATAACATGCGATGGAAGTGGTATATGTGACGATGGTTAAAGTCTAACAAATGCTCATAAGTGTTAGTAAGGTTAGTATTGTAAAAATTCATTTCCGTATTTTAGATGGATTAGATCATATATATTAACTTTCTATTCCTTTTAGGAAGCCATTCTGCCTCTCTCTTTCAAAATCCCTTTAGGGTTTTCAGATCTGCCGTTGCCTCTCTCTTTCAATACCCCTTTAGGGTTTTCAGATCTGCCATTATGGATAATTGTAAGTGTTCAAGGTGGAGATATTGATTGTTCAACCACCTTTGTTGCACCTCCTCCTTTCTATCTTTATAATAGTATTTTAGGGCTCTGCTCTGGTTTGTTATGGTTATTTGGCTGTTGATAGGAGTTTTAGGGTGCCCGTTTCGTTGGCTTAATTTGAGTTCCAAAATTTGTATGTGTTACTTTACACCAATTCATGTTCAAATATTATTAACTAGACTTCAAAGACTTAGTATTAGGTTGCGGCTATGATGATGAAAACGTAATATTTAAAATACATGAGTTTGTTTGAGCCTCAGTTTGCTTGGTCCTTTACACACGCAACGCGTGTTGGGGACAAATAGTAGTTTTATAATAAAGATTAAAATAATTATGTAATAATATTTCAGATAAGTTTATAAAATAAAAAATGTGATTAAAAAGATAAAGTAACTAAAAATAAAAACAAAATGGAATAAGTAAAAGATTAATAAAAATTACAGATTTCATCCTTTAAGGGGTAAGGGCAAAATGGTCCATTCACACAAAACAAACAGAAAAAAGTTAACTTTAGTTAGTAGAAAGGACATAAAGTGTGATAAATTTTCAAACAAAGGACGCTAAGTGTACTTATCAATGTTTAAAGACAATATCCATATTTTTAAACATACTTGGAGGATAAAATTTGTAATTTAATCTTAAATTTTAAATACAATTATTATTTTTGGCAAATTGAAAAATATGGGTGGGCGAGGCGTCTTGTGGGTGTTAGAATGCTGGTTCAGGCTAGTAACTAAGGAACACCCTCACAAGTCAAGCGACTTTGAGTTCTGGGTAATAAATCAGGTTCGTAAACCCATAAATGATGTAACACCCAGAAATTTTCAGTAATAGAAAAGAAAAAAAAAAGAAAAGATAAGGGAGAAAATAGAATTATTTCAAAGCAAGGGGTTAAAGGTGTGCAAAGGTCAAACTGCCTATAATAGGGTTTAAAAGAAGATATAGCCACCCATACTCTTCTTTATTCTCAGAATCATATTTAGCCATTGGATCATTGTCGTCTGACCAATCTTCTCCTTGAACTTCTGCAATAAGGGATAAATTGGATGTTAGATCAGCAGTAAATTGCTCAGCATAAGCACTCCAATCATATCCATCTTTAATATTTACAACTAGAGCTTTCTTAGGCTCTTCAGATGACTTAGATTCATCTTTCAGTTCAGGCATTGGTAAGCTTTGGTATGGTTTCTGGAATGTCTTCTGAGATGGTTGTTGAAATTTCTGATTGCTTGAACTCGATTGGCCATTCCCTCCTTTGTTTCTAGGAGCTTTGCATTCTCTTGAAAAGTGGCCATAACTATCCCATACACTCAACATACGACTGTAGAGAGAGAAAAAGGACTTCCACCTGTTCTAGAGGGAGAAGTAGAAGAAATCTTCAAAAAGGTTACATTTTAAGGTGTTTGTTCTCGGTTTTAGTTGGGTTCAAGCTTCTGGACCAATCTTTATGTGTTTCTATGTGTTTGGTTGCCTATTTTCGTGTGTTTAGGTGCTAGAACTCCAGGTTGCTCTCGGGGTTGGTGGTTTTTTACTCGAAAGCTGTTAGAGGTGAGTTCTAGATCCCTTCTTTTACATGTTTTCTACTTGTTTGGAGATGATATGTATATCAAACTATTGTTTTATAAAACATACTATGGTTTTCCACGAATGTATACTGTTTATGAAAGATGTATGTTTTAAATGATTTCGGTGATGTTGTGTGTGGTTGTTTGTGATGTTAAGCGTGTGACAAGTACATCTATGCTAAGTATATGTTTAGAAGCGATGTTTGGGACTAGAAACTATGTTGGACTATTTGAAGATGATACTTACCAAAACCTAAGTGCCAAATCTCATGATGATTACCAAAACCGACACCGTGAAGCTATGCTGAAAATATGATCAAAACGAAGAAAATTGACCAAGTCAAACTTGGTCAAACTTGGTCAACCGTGGTCAAAGTCAACAGTCAACATCAGCGGACGTCCCGAATGACGTCAGCCCCCGGCAGTCACGCATCAGCAACAGAGAATTTATCAGACTTAAAAGAATATTTGTGTAATCATTAGGGCTTAAATATAATTTTGTTCATTTATGTAAAGAGTATAAATAGACCAAGTGTAGTCATTTTATACTCTAACCATTACCAAGCATTCTCTAAGCAAGCATTGTAGAGAATTAGACTAGTGAGAGAAACATCAGGTTGAGTTTGGTGAGAGAAGTTTTTCTTACAAACTCCCTTTGTAATCTCCTAGCTACCAACATACATATGAATGAATGAAATATTTATGAATGTGTTCTTGATTATTCATCATTCATTCATCATCATACACTGAATCTTGTATAGATCTTCACTTGAATTCATCAATAGGTCTGTGAGATTCCGCATCACAGATCTGATAAACGACAACAATACGATTGCAGTATTCGATCCATCCATTAATCGAATTTTCAACAGTTGGTATCAGAGCCTTGGCTCCTTGTTCTTCCAATTTTTCTCAAAAATGTGAACCACAAGTATGATCTGCAAATTGTTGTTGTTTTTGATGAAATCAAGCTACCATTAGCTTAGATTTGTTATTTTGTGAAGATCTGCAACTTTTCACATCAATTGAAGTTCGTTTGAGCCACTAATTTGAAGATTTAAGCAAACTTGTTCTTCAAGTCTTCAAATGCTTATAAACATGAAATTTTGATTTTGTTGTCGTTTTATCAAATTTAAGCTTCTAATAGCTTTAGTTTGTGATAACTAACACATCTGCAAAGTTTCATATCAATTGAACATCCACAACTCTTAAATTTGAAGATTTTTGAAAATTTTATGTTCTTGAGAAAAGTTCACTGTTCTTTAGGAAAATCATCAAAAATCACAAATCTGATATTGTTTAGCTGAAATTGATAGTGGTTTTAGCTTAGTAACATCAAATCTAAGGTTTGTTTATCATTTTCAACATCCAAATCAAACATTTTTGAACATTGATTCTTATATCTGGGTTTTTGTTTTTCATGTGTTCATCATCTAAATCTGAGTTTAGATGATGATTATATGAAATTGATTGTTGGTTTAGCTTAGAATCACTTATCTACAGCCATTATAACTTTTGATTTTATCAAATTCCATCAGAAACCCAAGAATCAAAAATTTGTTCATTCAAGAACATGAAGGTTAACCTTTTCAAAGTCAACTGCTTTTTAAAAAAAAAAATTCTTTTTTAAGACTGCACTCCAAGACTTCACATCAATCAACATCCAAGGTTTTTGATAATCTTGAGGTTTTGGCAGCATCATCTTAGAGGGAGTATTGTTGGACTATTTGAAGATGATACTTACCAAAACCTAAGTGCCAAATCTCATGATGATTACCAAAACCGACACGGTGAAGCTATGCTAAAAATCTGATCAAAACGAAGAAAATTGACCAAAGTCAAACTTGGTCAAACTTGGTCAAACTTTGTCAACTGTGGTCAAAGTCTACCGTCAACATCAGCAGACGTCCCGAATGACATCAGCACCCGGCAGTCAAGCATCAGCAACAGAGAATTTATCAAACTTAAAAGAATATTTGTGTAATCATTAGGGCTTAAATGTAATTTTGTTCATTTATGTAAAGAGTATAAATAGACCAAGTGTAGTCATTTTATACTCTAACCATTACCAAGCATTCTCTAAGCAAGCATTGCTGAGAATTAGGCTAGTGAGAGAAACAATCAGGTTGAGTGTGTGTGAGAGAGAATTTTCTTACAAACTCCATTTGTAATCTCCTAGCATCAAACATACATATGAATGAATAAAATACTTTATGAATATGTATTCTTGAATTGTTCATCATTCATTAATCATCACACATTATATCTTGCATTAGATCTTCACATGAAATCATCAATGGGTCTGTGAGATTTTTATCTCTCCCGCATTTTTTTGCATAAGTATTTTAGATTTACGATGTACGGCAACAATACGATTGCAATATTCGATCCTATCTATTATTGGATTTCAACAAACTACATAAGTTGAATCATAAGTGTTGGACTTGGTGTCCGCTGTGGACACTTGAGCTTGGATAAGGTGTTCGCTGTAGACACTTGGGCAGTGGGACTGTCTGCTGTGGACTTTGCATGTCCACTGGGGACTTTGCATGTCCGCTGTGAACACTTGGAGAGAATTTCTTCTATCCGCTGTGGACTCTTAAGTACTTTATATTGTTCGTTGTGGACTTGGCTATCCGCTGTGGACTTGGCTGACCGCTGTGGACACTTAAGAATGTTTTAGTCATCCGCTGTGGGCACACTTAGTGTTTCATTCATGCGCTATGGACTTTGGTTGTCCGCTATGGACTTTGGCCAAGTGTGGGAAATCTTTCGAAGCCAAGGAAGAAATCTTCCGAAGCCGAAGAAGAAATCTTCCGAAGCCAAGGAAGAAATCTTCTGAAGCCAAGGAAGAAATCTTCCGAAGCCAAGGAAGAAATCTTCCGAAGCCAAGAAGACTTCTTCCGAATCCAAGGTGAAACCTTCTGAAGGTATAATAAAGTCTTCTGAAGCTTCATGGTTGTATGTAGTGACATGTTAGGTGCTGTGAACCCCTAGGCTTATTCTGATTTTGGGTAATAGAATTAAGCGCTAAGTACTGATGTTTTTATGGGGGTCTATGCTTGTTGATGTTGTATGCTTGTGGGCCACTGTAATGTTAATTATGTTCCATATTATGTATTATGATTTACGTGGTGTGATATGTGCTTATGTACGTAAAGTATTATTGTAATGAAAGTGAAAGATAACGAAACTGAAAAGTGAAACGTAATGAATGAATGAATGAAAGTCTTGCAAGCAAAACGAAAGAAGGTTCGCAACCATGTGTTGTTAGCTCAACTGTATGGGGTCTAGTTAGCCTATGAATACAGGGGTCCAATCCTTGAGATTGACCAAAAGTACGAAACGGGATCCTTATCGCTTGCCCCGGTACTGGAGTCAGCTTTGTGCACAATGTTTGGGGTTTATTTATAGACTTCGGCCCAGTACCAGCTTCGTGCATAATGTTTGGGGAATAGCATACGACAGGATCTAGATGAAAGTGAAAGATAACGATGAAAGTACAAAATGTGCGATAACGTACGAAACGAATGAAACCAAAGAAAATAATGATTATTATCAAGATGTACGTATGTTGTGTGATCACGTACGAAAGTAAAAGATATGTTTTATTAAAAGTAAAGTATTTTATTATATAAACTAGAACTCACTCAGCAACGCTGACTTTTGATATGCATATTAGTTGGCAGGTAATTGTTGATGCTGAAGAGGTGTAGGCATGGATGCATAAGCTACTGGGGACGATTCGAGTCTGGCATCCACATTTTATTTAAAATGTTATCGTATTAATAAAAATTTTGAGATGTAAACGAATCGACATGATGTTTTGACATGTTTTAACTATTAATGAAGATATATTTCCGCCGCAAAATGATGTGTTTTAAATGTTTTACGCTATGAATGACCAACTATAAGCGTCCCGGGAACGAGGCCTTACAAATAAAGACAAGCTACTAGCCATGAGGGTATCATATCATTGGATGGTAGCTAGGATAGTAAAAGATTATGTAAGAAGCTGACTCCAGTACCTAGGACAAGCGGCAAGGGTCCCATACATATGGTCAATCACAAAGATTAGACCCCAGTGTGCATACTACCGGGGTAGCTAACCCGCACACAGTTGAGCTAACACCCTTCATTGGGCGTGAACCTCCATACATTGCTTGCAAGACTTTCATTACTTTCATTCATTAATGCATGCATTCATTCATTCCTTACGTTCCCTTTTTCATTATCTTCTGTTTTACGTTACATAATACTTTCCATTTACTTTTCATAATCATACCACGTAAGGCCACGGAAAATAAACATACATAATAAGGAACATAACATAAACATAACCATACCATACATAGCACCATCATATCACATATGACATCATAAGTCAACTTACATTACCCCTGGGAACATCCCAAGTCAAAGCCTACACTTTACATTTTTCCCCAAAATTTCAGAAAATATTCTAAGGCATAGGCGCATGAGCACTATGCAGGCGCATGACCTTTCAGGCGCATGGGAACACTTAGGCGCATGGGGAACTTTCAGGCGCATGGGCACTATTTGGGCACATGACCCAACACTTAGTTTCCTAGGCAAATTTCTAGGCGCATGGGTAGTTTTGGGCGCTTGGAACACTTAGTCAAATTCAGCCTATTCTAGGCGCATGGGTTTTGGGCGCATGGGACTACACTTAGGCAATTTGACCGTTGGGCGCATGGGCCAATTTCAGGCGCATGGGCAACCAACTCTCACTATCAACATCATAACCAGTCCTAACATCATCAATTCAACATGTTCTAACTTAGTTCTAGCATTAAAGCATCATAATATGAACATGGCATCATCATAACATCAAGAACACCCGAAATCATAACCCACCCACATTCACACATACACATTCATACGGGTACAAAACCCATTTTCGTAAAAACATACATACATGCAATTCCAGCCCCAAAATCAGTTAAAACATGTAAAAAGGGGGTTCTAGAACTCACCTTTTACAACCTTCGAGTATGACTTCTTCAAACCCGTTTGCAAATGAGTTCAAACACCTAAAACCCACCAAATCACACAACCTGAACACACAAACAAACACATAAGCAGACAACTGAGGCATAGGCCGGCCAAGAACAACTTAAAGCCAAGAATTCTTACCTTGAATTCAGTTTCTTCTTCTTCCTTCTTCACAATCCGAGAGTTCTCCGCTTTCTCTCTCTAAAAATCGACTGCAAAAAGGTGAAAAGTAACTTGGCATGGGCGGCCATGTTGCTTTTGTACAAAATTATATTATATTTTGTACTTTGTACACTTTTAACCCCTCTATTTGGGTTTTATTACATTTTCTTCTTTTCTTCACTTTTATTCTTTCTTTCCCGTCTTTTAAAATTTTCCGGGTGTTACAAGACATTAACAACAACATTACAAAACCCGATGACATCAAACACCCTAAGAATTTCATTTATTACGATCACAGATACCTTATTCCTTGCATTGGAAGAGGTATCAACCAAGCCAAAGAAAGGGTTCAACCCCTTAAATTACAATCCTATAACCTATAGCAACAATGGTATCCTAGGATTCAGTATCCCTAGTGTTAGTGGGGTTGGCGGTGGCAACTACATCCTAGCTAGCAATGATAGGCTTGTACCGAACCCTGATGTCGAGGTTCCAAATCCTGGAGGCACCGGCAACAATCCTGTCCTGACTCATCCTAAAGTCTAACGTCGTTGACAAAACCCAATATGGTGATAATGAACTTTCACATTTGTTAATTAATGTATTTTCTTTTGTTTTGTTATTTTCTTGTGCTTTTTATTAATGAGTCTAAACGATTATGAGGCCAAATGTAATAGGGTATTAAGGGGCATTAAAGAGATTTATAGCAACTTAAAACGCCCTTACATCACCCCGGTGAAAATTATAGGGGGGTTATAGGTGGGGGGCATTTTCACCATAATGCCATAACTTCTCACAAATATCATAATTAGATAATGATTAAGGGACATTAAGGGGCATTAACCATTACTCATTTTTTACATAAAAAAGTGATGATGAGTTGGTGCTTATATGACAGAGAATATCCCTTAAGAGGAATTAACCATACTACAGGATCGGTGTTTGTCTCACAACATAAGATAATCACACAAACTCACTTAATGTCACTCGGGTTAATGAGTAGAATCTTAACCATGTTTACTAGTAATAGAACAAGTTTAAACAGAAAACATAAAAGCACACGAGTGGTCAAGATACTTGTATATATTACTTCTCAACTCATTTTTACAAGACTCTTACAAGCATGGTTACTAAGTTACATAGAGAAACTATATATACTACTATCTACAGCCGATTATACTTGGAAAACCAGCTGGACACTACAACTAGACAAATACTACATTGTTTAGATGTAAGACAACTAAGATAAAATAATAATATCTTAGGTTAGGTAGTCATGACATGTCCATGACTTACCTTTTGTCACTAACTAAAAGTGGCAACTGTACTAAGCTGATAATGGTTGAACAGTGGATAATGTAAGGTCAACTACATGGGCATGAAAAAGCATAATGCAGTCTATCAGAGTGGTAGCAGACTGTCAGACAGACCTTACTTATGTCCACTGGTTCATAGTTAGTTCTTCTGAAGCTAAATGGCTTCGAAAGAATATATTCTTCCGAGGCCATTTATACTTCGGAAGAATCAACTTCTTCTGAATTTTTGCAAGTCTTCAGGAGTTTATTCTTTGAAAGACTTTGTCTTTGGATCTTCTAAGTTGCATACTTTGGAAGAATAAGAACTTAGTATCGGAAGACTAAGTTCTTCCTTCGGAAGTTCTTCACAGTTGAGCTTCGAAAGATCATTGACTTTGCTTTGGAAGAGCAGCTTGTTCCTTTAAAACACCATATGTTTAGCACATCAAAATATATCTAAGTGTGGTTTTGGTTGCACCAGCCTCAATAAATCCAACAGTACTCCCCTAGGCTGATGCTACCAAAACCTTACTTGTTTCTTCTCATCAAAGTCTTCAGCACCAGGGAAAGAAGGTATTTTTCTATCTCTATTTTCCTTCCTGATGCCGTAGAGAGGATATTATACAAGTCATCCGTGGATAGTAGATCTTGTCGGTGACTTTGGATGACATGTCTCCTCTGTTGTGCCCCTTTGAAAAGAGTTAGTTGATGAGAACCATAGTCATATTCCCATCTGACTATTGGTTTTGTAGTTGGTCCCTCAACCATTTGTAGGAATGTTTTTCCCTTGATGGTTGCTCTTTTCACTTCAGCCTGTGCTTTCAGTTTCATTTTGTTGAAATGAATGCTACTCAGATGATTTCTTATATGAGTAGTAATCTAGAGCTGGAGGGCTTGGAGAATGGTCTCTCTACTAACTTAGCAATATCAAAATCTGCTTGAGTGTAGTAGAGTGGATGTGTCATGTCTGGTTATTTGGCCATTCGCCCTTTACATTATGAAGCTTTGATTAGATTCATTGAACCTCCACTGGAAAATTGAGCTTCAGGGAGCAAAGGGGCTGGTTGGTAGCATATTCCCTTTTTTGGAGTCTATTGAGTCCTCAACCTTCTCCTTAACTTCTTATCCTTTTCTAGAAGAGTATCGTAGTTGACGGCTAGAAGTTGGAGAGCTTGGTCTAATGTTCCCCTAGGAAGATCAAGGAATGCATCTCTTATGAGGGAACATGAAGAGCCATCAATGTATTCCAGTTTAATTGACTCTTCCTCATAAGAGATAGTGCTCAAGGTTGTGCAGTTGATGAGCTTCCTTTTGATCTCCTTAAATTCTTCTAAGGATAGGGGCTTGGAAGGTTCAGAAGATAGTTTTGGTTGAGATTGGGTTCTGGGTTGTGTTTTGGGTTTAAGGACAGGTGGAGGTGGAGGTTATTTAGAGACACGGGGTGAAGGTGTGGAAATTGCTAATGGTGTGGGTTTGGAAGTTGAGGGTTCAGTGGTTGGTTCTGTTTTGATGGGGAAAGGTGAAGATGTGGGAAGTGGCTTTGTTGGCTGTGGTTTGGGTTTGGGTGCTATCTTCTGAGGGCTTTGTTTCCAAGGCACCTCCTGCCTTCTTCCTAAGTGAATGTCAGCCTTTATGTCATTGACATATCGTTATAGGGTCATCTCTGACATGTGCTTTTTATTAATGAGTCTATACGATTATGAGACCAAATGTAATAGGGTATTAAGGGGCATTAAAGATATTTATAGCAACTTAAAACGCCCTTACACCACCCCGGTGGGAATTATAGGGGGGTTATAGGTGGGGGGCATTTTCACCATAATGCATATCTTCTTACAAATATCATAATTAGATAATGATTAAAGGACATTAAGGGGCATTAACCATTACTCATTTTTTACATAAAAGAGTGATGATGAGTTGGTGCTTATATGACAGAGAATATCCCTTAAGAGGAATTAACCATACTACAAGATCGGTGTTTGTCTCACAACATATGATAATCACACAAACTCACTTAATGTCACTAGGGTTAATGAGTAGAATCTTAACCATGTTTACTAGTAATAGAACAAGTTTAAACAGAAAACATAAAAGCACACGAGTGGTCAAGATACTTGTATATATTACTTCTCAACTCATTTTTACAAGACTCTTACAAGCATGGTTACTAAGTTACATAGAGAAACTATATATACTACTATCTACAGCCGGTTATACTTGGAAAACCAGCTGGACATTACAACTAGACAAATACTACATTGTTTAGATGTAAGACAACTAAGATAAAATAATAATATCTTAGGTTAGGTAGTCATGACATGTCCATGACTTACCTTTTGTCACTAACTAAAAGTGGCAACTGTACTAAGCTGATAATGGTTGAACAGTGGATAATGTAAGGTCAACTACATGGGCATGAAAAAGCGTAATGCAGTCTATCAGAGTGGTAGCAGACTGTCAGACAGACCTTACTTATGTCCACTGGTTCATAGTTACTTCTTCTGAAGCTAAATGGCTTCGAAAGAATATATTCTTCCGATGCCATTTATACTTCGGAAGAATCAACTTCTTCTGAATTTTTGCAAGTCTTCAGGACTTTATTCTTCGAAAGACTTTGTCTTTGGATCTTCTAAGTTGCATACTTCGGAAGAATAAGAACTTACTCTCGGAAGACTAAGTTCTTCCTTCGAAAGTTCTTCACACTTGAGCTTCGAAAGATCTTTGACTTAGCTTTGGAAGAGCAGCTTGTTCCTTCAAAACACCATTTGTATAGCATAACAAAATATATCTATGTGTGGTTTTGGTTGCACCAGTCTCAATAAATCCAACAGTAATCCCCTAGGCTGATGCTACCAAAACCTCACTTTTTTCTTCTCCTCAAAGTCTTCAGCACCAGGGAAAGAAGGTATTTTTCTATCTCTATTTTCCTTCCTGATGCAGTGGAGAGGATGTTATGCAAGTCATCCGTGGATAGTAGATCTAGTCGGTGACTTTGGATGACATGTCTCCTTTATAGTGCCCTTCTGAAAAGACTTAGTTGATGAGAACCATAGTCATATTCCCATCTGACTATTGGTTCTAAAGTTGGTCCCTCAACCATTTGTAGGAATGTTTTTCCCTTGATGGTTGCTGTTTTCACTTCAGCCTGTGCTTTCAGTTTCATTTCATTGAAATGAATGCTACTCAGATGATTTCTTATATGAGTAGCAATCTGAGAGCTGGAGGGGTTCGAGAATGGTCTCTCTACTAACTTTGCAATATCAAAATCTGCTTGAGTGTAGTAGAGTGGATGTGTCATGTCTGGTTATTTGGCCATTCTCCCTTTGCATTATGAAGCTTTGAGTAGATTCATTGAACCTCCACTGGAAAATTGAGCTTCAGGGAGCGAAGGGGTTGGTTGGTAGCATATTCCCTTTTTTGGAGTCTAGTAGAGTCCTCAACCTTCTCCTTAACTTCTTCCCCTTTTCTACAAGAGTATCGTAGTTGACGGCTAGATGTTGGAGAGCTTGGTCTAATGTTCCCCTAGGCAAATCAAGGAATGCATCTCTTATGAGGGAATGGGAAGAGCCATCAATGTATTCCAGTTTAATTGACTCTTCCTCATAAGAGATAGTGCTCAAGGTTGTGCAGTTGATGAGATTCCTTTTGATCTTCTTAAATTCTTCTAAGGATTGGGGCTTGGAAGGTTCTGAAGATGGTTTTGGTTGAGATTGGGTTCTGGGTTGTGTTTTGGGTTTAAGGACAGGTGGAGGTGGAGGTTGTTTAGAGACAGGGGGTGAACGTGTTGGAATTGCTAATGGTATGGGTTTGGGAGTTGAGGGTTCAGTGGTTGGTTCTGTTTTGATGGGGAAGGGTGAAAATGTGGGAAGTGGCTTTGTTGGCTGTGGTTTGGATTTAGGTGCTATCTTCTGAGGGCTTTGTTTCCAAGGCACCTCCTGCCTTCTTCCTAAGCGAAAGTCAGCCTTTATGTCATTGACATATCGCTGTAGGGTCTTCTCTGACATGGGGTCCACTTGCTTGCGAGTGAAGCCATGGGATTTAAGGTAGGTTTTCATCCATTTCTTATCACCCACCTTCTTGGCAGAAGCTAGTATAGCTTCTTATTCTTTTTTCTTCTTTTTCTTCTTCTCCTTTAGCCTTTCCCTTGCAACCTTTTTTCTTTCTTTGTTGATCTCCTTAGTTTCTTTGTGGAAATGAAATAAGATCATATCATGATCATGAGGGGCCAACTCATCCTTTGTATAGTCTCTCTTGCAGAGAAAGGCTATCTTTTCCTTCCTGTCCTCAGCCTTTGCTTCCTCCTCCCTTTTCCTTTTCTCCTACTCTTTGGCTAACCTTGCTGCCTCTTCTCTTTCTTTCTACAGAAAGGTTTCCTTCTCAAGCTCCACAAGCTCATCAAGTGGGAAAAGAAGCATTTGTTCATCTTCTACTCCCAGGCTGATGAGCCTATCAATGATCTTCACCCTCTTCTGATTGTTGATACTTTCACGAGGTGGTGCTGCTGCTTTGGTGCTTGTTACAAGCAACTTCTTAGTATTAACTTTTTCTTTCTTTCTTAGCTTCTCCAACCTTTCCTCCTCTAGAAGCTCTTCAGCAGTGAGCTTTCTCTTCCTTTAGGATCAGAGGTAGATTCAGCCTTCGAAGATTCTGGTTTTGAGGATTCAGGTTAAGGTGGTGGAGATTGAGCTTGTGGTGCTGGCTTGAGAGGGGTTGAAAGAAAGTCCTCACTGTTGACTTCATAACTCTAAAATTCCTTCCGCATCTTGGACTTTAGCTTTGGAAGTAATTTCCAGAGCTTCTGAAGTGAATAGAAGTGCTTCTGAATCTTGAGCTTCCACTTCGGAAGTTGTTCTCACAGCCTTGGAAGTAACAGGAACTGCACTATCTCTCCCTCTTGAGTCAGTTGCTAGGCCATCAGTCTGTGTATTCCCTTTGAAGTCAATCTTGGGTTGAACAGAAACCTTAGGTTGACCAACTTCCTCCTTAGAGGTAAATGATGCAGTCAACCTTTGAAGCTCTTTAGCCCCAAAGTAAGCAATGGCAAGATCAGGTGAGGGTTGTTCAAGTGAGGAGCATATCAGAAACTGGGTTAAAAATCTGTTAAGGTCGATAAGAATCCTTGGGTCCACTTGAATTGAAATGGGAGGTGGTTAAGGAATGATGGCTACAAGTCATTGCTTTTTGGGGTAGAAAAAAGAAATGGCAGTATGAGGTTCCACTTGAGTTGATATCTCCTTATGAGTGTGAGAAGATATCTCCTCATCATGTCTTTGTTTCTATAAATTCTCCCCTTTTTGGTAGCATCACCTTGAGAAGTAAATAAGCTAGAGGAAAAACTCAAAGAAACCTAAGTATGTACATGCCTAACAGACTTCTCAATCTATTTCTCAGCTAGTTGAGCATTGAGATTTTCAATCTTAAGTTGCTGAGTGGTAGACCTATTTTCTAAAGTCTAAACCTTTGATTCAAGATTGGTGACTTTAGAAATTATGTCTTTGATGGTGAGTTACAGAACACCTTCATCTTCTTTTGAAGAATCATCAGGATATGGGATAACATACCTAGTATGTTCATTCTCATCACCAGTTGAAGTTTCTTAGAGTCCTGGATACCTTTGCATACTGATGTCTCTTTTAGAGGCATCAATGGGCAAGGTTGCCATAGATACAGTCTGACTGATGTTACTACTATCCTGAGAGGCTATTGAAACACTCTCAGTAGTGGCAACTGTATCTACATGAGTCACCTCTATTCCGGTTGGACTCACCTCAGTTTAGTCTTGCTAATGTGGGCTAGATATTAGAGGTTCACTGGGACTCAGTTGATCTGGAGAGGGGTGAGGTAGATCAACATCATGGCCCTAATGAAACATGATATCCTAACCAGGTCGGGTCAAAAGGTTAAGAAAGGATACAAAGGTTATATATATTAACCCGAGATCTTGGTCAACACCTAATGGTTTTTCTGCAATAGCAGTTGAGCCAATGTTATGCCTATCCCTTTTTTGCTGCTCAGGAGAGTGTTGAGACTCACCCTGAGGGCTTATGGCTTAGGTAATGGGCTCATCAGGTTGAGACTGAGGAGACTCAACACTGATATTGAGGTCAGTTATCGAGGATGGTTGGACCTCTGACTGAGTGGGAGCCCTGTGTTGGTCCTTCTGATCGATATAAGAGTGCACTTGATTGATAAACACAAACAAATCCCACTGATAACATAGATATCAATGATATTTGTGAAAAATATATATCAAACACTAAAAAATTTGGATGAGCAATGATGAACACCTCAAGAACATTCAATAAAACCCTTGTTTGATCTGAATTGATTGCTAAAGATATTACAAAGTGAAAAACCCCTCAATCAATGGCTCATTCAAGCTCAACAACACTCTAATGACTCTAGCTATTTATAGTCTAATGACAATTAGACTTAATGACATTTAGCCCCCTAGACTTATACTTAACTAGAAATTTACAAATAAAGCATAAAAAAGACTAAAACCTGATGAAATATTTTTTTTGTTGACAACAAAACATATATATTAACTCTAAGACCCGTGTTCTTTGTATCTTCAATGTCTCACTACTAATCTTCATCCCGAACGCGTCGTCTTGACTGTTGCGTTGACTTTGACTATTAATGTTGACATTTGTTGACTTTGAATGTGTTGATAATATAGACTATCCATTTCATATCCATCAATACTCCCCCTTAGTCTATCATTATCAAAGTCCTGTATCATGGTTAGCACTGATAAGTCAACCATATAATGATCTTCAATCTCCCCCTAGATTGATGATCTGGTATTGAAGATCTCTCATCTTATAGGCTCCCCCTTATTGTATGCTCCCCCTCTTCGTGTGCATTCTTTGTGAGTGATCAAGAACAGCTTTTCTAACTCTCTATTCTTGAGTGCTTCAGAAGATGTAGGGGGTGGAATCCTAGCTAGGTATCTTCTGCAAACTTGAAGAACAGGTTCTCTGGTCAAGTACTTTGCTCAGCTGATGATCGGCCATCATATGAAGCAAAAATCTGCAATAGAATCACGAACACATTCTACATATTTCTCGTTAGATCATTTCAACAATACAAATAAACCCATGTTTATCTGTGAATATAAACACGCGAAACCATGTTCGTTTGTGTTTGAAATTCCCCGTGCAATGTATGAAAATATGAGATCATTTCAATAGCATAATATGGAAGACTTGAAATATATATATATTTAATAATTTTTTAATAAATGGAACAAAAATAGAATTTTACCAAAGAAAGTCTTCCATTTTACTCTAACGAAAGATTAAAAATGAACTATCAAGAGAAATGCAAAAGAAACACAAGGGTCTGTAACTGCGAGAAAGCCTTGGCAGCTGAAAGAATTTTCATGGGTCTTCCATATGAGACAGTTTAAGACATGTGCTCATTTGCTTGCAAAATTCATTTATTTGGAGTTTATAAAGCTAACAGATTATTGTTAGAAAATAAAAAGGAATTAAAACAAATAAACAAAGAACTTAAAATCAATGAGTCCAAATATGTTATCAAACTAAGAGAAGCGTTAAAAGAAAATGATCTTTTAAAAAGAAATCTTTTAGAAAAGAATATCGAGATTAATGTTTTGAGCGAACGAGTCACATCAGCAGAATTTGAGACTAGAAAGCTTAAAACTAAACTTGATAAATGGACAATATCCGGGATGAAACAGGAAGAACTATTCTGTAAGCAAAGGGGAGCTAGAATCAAAACAGGTGTGGGATGTGGTGAAACTTCATACATTTATCCTCCTCCTAGCACTTATTTTTACTCCCCTATTCCTCAACCTCATCCATCTAATGATTTAATTAAAGCTGCAGATACTAACAGTTTACATGCAGGTTTAAGCAGCGTTAATCATAAAGAGGTTCGAGATGAATATGACTCTCCTGCTGGTTTGGGACTCATCAAGCAAGGATCTGATAAGCAAAACGATAATTCCACCTCTGATGCTTCAAAACCAATATCAGTTGTTTCCTATAACTTCTTTAACAAATTTAAAAATGGGTAACATCCCTTCTTTTGTTACTGTCAGGTTTGTCAAAGAAGGAACAACTATGGAATCGTCAAGCAATCAGAACTCAACAATACAAACCGACACAACAAGAGGTATCAATCAAGATCCATTGGAAGTAGACTTGTGTATACAAGACTGGACAAGCTCAGATGATGAATCAAAGATCATTAAGTCACCTGAAGTTGTCAAGTCTCATATGCTTCGAAAAGTCAAATCAAGACCTATACGGATCTCATCTCCAAATGCTAAACAAATCAGTCCGTCTACATCTCAGCAGAAGCACTCACCATCTTCATCTGCTATCCATCAAGCTCGCCACAAATCTGCCTCCAAGTCTACCAAGTCACCAGCCATACAAAAGTGTTTTCAAAAGAATGTTTAGATCTCATCTCCTGGAACATCATACATCAAATCACAGCCCAGTTTGAAATCCCCATCGACAAAGCCTCAAAAAGTTCAATCTTCTGATATCGGAAAGAAGAAGCTTTAAGGTTGTCGACAAGCTACAACAACCATAAAGCAGGCTCCCCCCTCTCCTGCTTTCCACGGGACTATAAAGAACCAAAAGCCTTTCAAGGCTTGCTTTAGATGTGGAAAAGAAGGATATGTGCTAAAGAAGTGCCCTCAAGTTCAAAGACAGGCTTGGGGCACAGGTTGCTTCTTTGGTTCAAAGAGTAAAAAGCACACATCTTTGAATCGTTGGATGAAGAACAATCTATCCAAACCTTCTCATGTGAAGCCGGTTTCACATGATTCAAAGATGAAAAGGACCAATGTTTCAAAATCAAAATCTCAACCTACTGGTCTTAAAAAGAAAATGATTTCCAAATTCAATTCTTTCAAATCTAAAGTTATTAAACAGACACAAATTTGGAAAGTAAAACAAAAGGTTAAAGAAATAAATGATTTTTTAAAAGGATATGTGCTAAAGCAGGTTATGTACACTGATGAAAAAGAAACTACCAGGACCATGATGGTCTGGGTCCCTCTCTCTAACTAATCTGTTAATTAGTGCAGGAACAGTTCAGGAGGACTGTTAGTAATCCGTTTTATCGACAGAGAATGTTCCTCAGTCAAATTTGAAGTAGAACCAACAGGTTATGGTTTTGGTATCTCATCCATATTTTAGACACTTATCTGGACTATTACAGTTCACACTTCACAATCACTGCACTTTTCTTGGTACTTCATTTCTCATCTTTTTGCTAGTATAATTTAGAAGACTTTCTTTACTAGTATAATTGAAATGGAAACTAAGAACTTGATTTGGGATGATTGAGAAATGATAGTATGTTTTCTTTGTATGCTTGGTTACATGACTTGTACCTTTATGAGAAATGATAGTAACTGATGTAGATGTCTGTATCACTTAATATTCTAAAATTTGAAAAAGACATTTTTCATTATAAAATACGCTTGGTAGGCTCAGCCCAAAAATGAAGTAAACAGTGATTCTGTAGCCTAACTAAAGCTTAGAACTCGGTGATAAGGATCATTTCTATGACATCTTGGCCAGCACAAAGTTACAAGTCTCATCAAAAACGGGTTGAGAGTATCTGACTTCTGCCTTGATCCTTACATTCCTAAAATCTCCTTATCCCCAAGTCCTGAATGTAGCTTCTCGTTAGCTCTTTAGATGTATATTTCGTGCTTATCTCTTCTGCTATGCAGAAGCATTGACCTGGAGCAATGATCTTCTCTGTTATACATGAGTATAGACCTGAAGCTCTCATCAACATGCTTAGATGGCCATCTCCTCTATTATACGTAAGTATAGACTTGGAGCTCTCATCATCTGTTCCCAAATAAAAGCACAGTGATTATTAAATTAAGATCATTGTTGAATCTCAAAAGAAAGTCAAGCAGAGTTAATCATATTACTCAATAAACCCTGATGACGGGATAAGTTCTTTGTCGGATGTCTGTGGGAACCAAGTTACCTGAGCTTCTCTAATTGAACCTAAAACATGATAAAATCGGTTTCAGGTCACTCATTGAAAAGAATAAGGCATGGGTTTAAATTGGATAAATATACCAACAATCATTCTTGAATTGTTTTGGCTATCAAAAGTTTAAAATTGTGATCAGACTCTACATCAATGTGATCTCACTAACTTGTCGATGTTTAAATACATCTTTGTGCTTAAGTATATCTTGAGGATGTGATCTCATGGTCAAATTAGTTCTTGGTGCAAAATAAAATAAAAAAATTATTATATATATATATATTTCAAGTCTTCCATATTATGCTATTGAAATGATCTCATATTTTCATGCATTGCATGGGTAATTTCACACACAAACGAACATGGTTTCGTGTGTTTATATTCACAGATAAACATGGGTTTATTTGTATTGTTGAAATAATCTAACAAGAAATGTGTAGAATGTGTTTGTGATTGTGTTGCATATTTTTGCTTTATATGATGGTCGATCATCAGCTGAGCAAAGTACCTGACCAGAGAACCTGTTCTTCAAGTTTGCAGAAGATACCTAGCTAGGATTCCTCCTCCTACATCTTCTGAAGCACTCAAAAATAGAGAGTTGGAAAAGTTGTTTCTGATAATTCACAAAGAATGCACACGAAGAGGGGGAGCATATAATAAGGGGGAGCCTGTAAGATGAAAGATCTTCAATACCAGATCATCAATCTAGGGGGAGATTGAAGATCATTATATGGTTGACTTATCGGTGCTGATCACGATACAAGACGTTGATAATGATAGACTTAGGGGAGTATTGATGGGTCTGAAAAGGATAGTCTATATTATCAACATAGTCAAATTCAACAAATGTCAACATTAATAGTCAAAGTCAACGCAATAATCAAGACGACACGTTCGGGATGAAGATTAGTAGTGAGACGTTGAAGATACAAAGAACATGGGTCTTAGAGTTAATATATATGTTTTGTTATCAACAAAATATATATTTAATCATGCTTTAGTCTTTTTTATGCTTTATTTGTAAATTTCTAGTTAAGTATAAGTCTAGGGGGCTAAATGTCATTAAGTCTAATTGTCATTAGACTATAAATAGCTAGAGTCATCAGAGTGTTGTTGAGCTTGAATGAGCCATTGATTAAGGGGCTTTTCACTTTGTAATATCTTTAGCAATCAATTCCGATCAAACAAGGGTTTTATTGAATGTTCTTAAGGTGTTCATCATTGTTCATCCATATTTTATAGTGTTTGATCTATATTTTACACAAATATCATTGATATCTGTGTTATCAGTGGGATTTGTTTGTGTTTATCAATCAAGTGCACTGTTATATCGATCAAAAGAACTAACACCCTGGATTCCATTCTAGCCTTTTTGGATTGAACATAGGGGACTTGACGAATCAGAGTAGATTGATCAAGGGTTCATTTGGGGTGTCTTTGGTTTGTGATTTTGATTGGGTGTGAAGATGTGGATGGCAGTGTAGTGGTGGTGTCTGGTGGGTGTTCATCGCCTGTTGGGGTTTTAGGGATGTCACCATGAGCCATTGGTTTAAGCATACCTGGAAGGAGATCGGTGAATCTTCTAGTAAAGTTTGTGGAAACCTTCTTCAAAGTCTTGAAGATGCCAAGCTTCATGTGAGGGACCAGTAAAACATAAGCAAATTGTAGTTTATCCTGGTCCAGCTCATAATTGATAATATGCTAAATGAACCTAGGATACATATAGAATGGATCCCTGGTGAGATTTCTACTCAAATTATTTAGCACAAACTTTGAGTAGCTGAATTGGAGGCCTTTTACCAACTCATGGACTAGGTAGCCCAGATCATAGGGAATTTGATCCCATCCCCCTGATTTGTTGGATAGGCTGTGCAGGACATGTGTTGCAAGAACTTCCAGTTGTAGGAGAAGTTGAACTTGTAGACTGTAGATCTACTCACATCTCCTCCATATCCCATTTGAGTGTAGGTTTCCTCCAAATCAGACTTTGGGAATTCTATGGAGGCGCCTTCATTATGGAGTTCCAGATGCTCCCTGATGGTTGTTTCATTGATGATGATCTCCTATCCACAAAGCCTTGATCTGTTGACCCTTTCATCATTGATCTTTTCGCTTCAACCATTGGCCGAGAATTCGGCCATGTGGTTTGAGTAGATGTTAGGGTTAACAGTAAGGGCAGTAAAGTATGTTGATTGAGAAAGAAATTGGACAATAGGGGAGAAATCGGCATCCCTTGAAGAGTTAAGGATGGTGACTTGGTTGTGCTGGGGATTCAAGGCCATTGTTCAGATGGAAACTGTTTGATTGAAGCGGGAAAATAGCAAAAGCAGGATAAGAAGATGAATAGTGAAATCTTGGGGTTTTGATGAACTGCAAAGAAAAGTAAGAAAGAGAAACAACCGGTAATTTTATATGATGGAAAAAATCAACTGGATAAAGTGAAATGATAGATGAAAAGATGGTTTGAGGTCCAAGTGGATGTAGGCGGAAAATGATATGATGAAAAAGATTTAAAGTTCTGGCTAATTACTATTTTTCTGACAATATCTCTACAGTAAAATCAGGTGGGCCCAAAGATTTCCGTTGCACAGTAAAAATTCTTCCGAGAGTTAAAACTCTTCTGAAGACAAACAAGTTTGTTTCCGAAGATTCTTTTCCGAAGGCATTTTATTTATGAAGGCAAACATTTGTTTACAACCACATTTGCTTCCGAGAACAATAAATGCTTCCGAGAATTAAAGTTAATAAGCTTCGGAAAACATTTTGAATGATAATCAAAATTTCTTCCGAGGCCAAAAACTCTGTGGAAGAAAAAGTTCTAGAGGGAATTTTACTCTTCAGAAGAGTTATGTAAAACTCTTCCGAGGGTAAAATTTTCTTTGAAAGATTTCTTAATTAGAAATTTTTTACAATTTTGAAAGCTTTCTAACAACAGGGCTTAGATTGTATTTAGACAACATAAACAAGACACATTTTAAAAGGTATTCAAAAGAGAAAGATTAGTCAATATTAATCATCAAAATAGCTGTGATTAAATATTTAAATCTTTGTTCATTAAAGGCTTTAGTGAAAAAGTAAGCATATTGTTCATTTGTATCAACTTTGACTAGCCTGATTAGATTTTTCTCATGAATATCTCGAATGAAATGATACCTGATGTCAATGTGTTTTGTTTTGGAGTGCTTCACTGGATTTTCTATGTAAGAAATGACACTCTTGTTGTCTATTTGGATAGGAGTCTCCATGAAGTTGAAACCATAATCCTACATCTGAGTCTGAATCCAAAGCAGTTGAGGACAGCAGTTTGCAGCAACAATATACTCAGCTTCAGCAGTTGATGTGGATACATATGATTGCTTCTTACATTGTCAAAAGATAATCCTTCCACCAAGAAATTGACATCCTCCCGATGTTGACTTCATGTTGATATTGCAGCCTCCATAATCACTGTCAGTGTAACTATAGAGGTTAAAATCCCCATTCTTAGGATACCAAAGACCCAATTTAGGAGCTCCTTTGAGGTATCTAAGAATTCTTTTGGCAGCAATTAGGTGAGACACCTTTAGAGAAGCCTGATGTCTTGCATAAATGCTTGTTGCAAACATGATATCTGGTCTACTTGCAGTGAGATACATCAAATATCCAATAATTTCCTTGTACTGATGCTGGTCAGTATCCTCCCCCTCGGGATCAGGACTAAGATTGTGATTTCTTGGTATAGGTGTCTTGGCTGGCTTACAATCTGTCATCTCAAATCTCTCTAAGATATCTTTGACATACTTAGATTGATTGAGGAAGAACCCTTCTTCCATCTGCTACACCTAAATTCCTAGGAAGAAATCCATCTTTCCCATAGAACTCATTTCAAACTTCTTCCTCATGATGCTTTCAAAGTCTTTGCACATTTGGTTATTTGAGGAACCAAATATGATGTCATCAACATAGACTTGTACAAGCATCATATCCTTCCCATACTTCCTTGTGAATAAGGTTTTGTCTATTGTGCCTCTGGTATAGCCATTCTTAAGAAAGAACTGAGACAGAGTCTCATGCAACCCATAGAGAACATTATCAAGTTTAGACATATAGTTGGGATGTTATGGGTCTTCAAATCTGGGTGGCTGGCACACATAGACTTCTCAATCGATATCCCCATACAGAAATGCACATTTCACATCAAGTTGATAGATTGTGAAGTTATTGTATGCAGCAAAAGCAAGAAAGATTCGCATAGCCTCAAGTCTTACAACAGGTACAAAGACATTTGTGTAATCTATACCTTCCTCATGAGTGTATTAAGTCTAGCTTTGTTCTATATGATCAAACCTATATCATCTCTTTTGTTTCAGTAGACCCACTTTATGCCAATAGGAACTTGACTAGATGGCAATGGACATAAGTTCCATTCTTTTTTCCTCATGAATTGAAGCAACTCCTATTGCATTTCTTCTAGCCAATTGTTGTCTTTGAGGGCTTCTTCCACCTTTTTTGGTTCTATTTGAGAGAGAAAGCATGAGTATAAGCAGACATTCCTATTGTGCTGACTTCTTGTTTTCACACCTTCTGAGACATCCCCAATGATGTTCTAAACTGGAAGAGTGTTATTTATCCTAAGCCTAGGAATCACATCTAGTTACATAGATAGATCCAAGTTTGAAAAGCTTTGCCCAGGATTTTGAACACCATCACCAGCTGATGTCTCACATTCTTTCAATGAGGACTAATTCAATGAATGTCTGACAACATCAATGGTATTTTGCTGAGAAGCAACATCAATAGTTTCCTGTTCCTCCTAATCATTATCTTTATCAGCTTAGTGTTGAATACTTTTGTTGTCAGCTATTGAGTTATGAGGCTTAGTTGGCTAACAACTTGATGAAGCTCCATTGTTTCCTGAGATATTCAAGCATTCAGGATTTTCAGTTGAAGGAGCTTGATCTTCATCTCTTCATGGAGAAATTGAAATAGGTCTTGGTAACTAAAACATTTGAACTTCATAGGCGTCAACTTGAATTCCTGTTTCAGCTGACACATTCTCAAAAGATATTTTAGAATAGTTTGGAAACAATTCTAAATTGAAGATATATTCAGGACCATTGCTCTTAACACAAGGTGTGTGCTCATTGACAACAATGTTGGATGATTCCTCAAATTGTTGATTTTTGATATTATAGACTCTATATTCAATAGAGGTTGAGGAATATCCAACAATGATAGCATCATCAGACTTTTCAGCAAGTTTTGCTAAATTGTCTTTTGTGTTAAGGATGGCATATCTATTGCCAAAAGACCTAAGAAAGCCAATGAACGGTGGCCTCTTGTTCGATAGCTCATAAGGTGTTTTTCCATGTGGCTTAACTATAAGAACCCTGTTTTGCATATAACATGCAGTGCTGACTGCTTCCCCCCAAAAGGTTAAGGGCAGTTTTGAGTCGGCTAACATAGTTCTAGCAGCCTCAATTAGTGTCTTGTTTCTCCTCTCAGAACCATTCTGTTGAGGAGTTATAGGAGCACTATATTGTCTGGCAATCCCTTTTGAGTTAAAGAATGAGTCAAGAACTTGATTCTTAAACTCAGACCCTTGATCACTTCTAATTATTTTTACCTTGTGATCTATTTGATTTTTAATTTTAAGAATAAAGATTTTAAAGTTTTAGTAGTTTCATCTTTAGTTCTTAAAAAAAACCCATGTAAATCTTGTAAATCATCAACAATCATAAGGCAATATGATTTCCTTCCAATGTTCATTATGCTTATAGGACCAAACAGATCCATGTGCAACAAGTGTAATGGGGTGGTGATAGAGTTAACGTCTTTGGATTTATGTGAAACTTTATGTTGCTTCCCTTTTAGGCAGGCAACACAGTTGTCCTTACAGATAAATTCCTTTTTAGGCACACCATGTACCAAATTATTTTTAACCAACTTATTCGTGGTTTTAAAATTAACATGGCACATTCTTTTATGCCAAAGACTTGACTTATTACCATTTTCTTTGGAAAGAAAGCATGATACTTCACCCAGTGGGGAAGCTTTGTTCATATCCAGCTTGTACATATCCCCTCTCCTGGGAGATCTAAGAAGCACCAATTCCTGAGGAATTGTCATCCCGGGTTTGAGGATGATGCACTCATGTTTTGTGAAAAGCATTTGGTGCTTTTGATTATAGAATTGAGAAACATTAATGAGATTATGTTCAAGCTGCTTGACAAAGTTTACTTTGTCAAATTTTAACTTACCATTGGATACACTACCTCTACCAGTTATGTATCCTTCAGCTTCACCTCCAAACTGAGCAGGACATCCACCAAAGTGTTCAAACTGTTGTAGGAGAGATCTATTCCTTGTCATGTGCCTTGAGCATCCAGTTCTATAATCCAAATATTTTCATTTTTGTCATGTAGATGTCCCTGCACATAAGGTGAAATGGTTAGTTACTAGTGGAAACCCAAGCCTTTTTGGTCTTGGGCTTTTCCAATTCAGATGATATAATTGAACCAAAATGTATGCAGGTTAATTATGGTTTGTGAAGAAGAGGATTGGGCTACAACATCTTTTCTGATCTTACATTCCATCCTATGGTTGATCAAGCTTGATGATCCTAAAGAGGCTTGTGCAGCATAACTTGCTTTCAAGTCTTCTTTCTTCTCGGAAGTAGTTGTCACCACCTTTTTTTCCGAAGCAGTCTTCTTTCGGAAGGTTTCAAAGGATTCCTTTTGTTCCTTTGTTTTGCTACCGAAGCTAGTTTGCTTTTGGAAGTACTTGCTTTCGAAGGCACTCTAGCTTCAAGGGAAAACTTAGATAGCTTTTGTTTGTTCTTTTTTTGTCTTCCGAAGTCAGTTTCCCTTCGGAAGAGTAAGCTTCTTCCGAAAGAAACTTGACTTCGGAAACAAACTTTCAAGGGAATGCAACAACCATCAGCAATCCACAACAGACACAAGACAAGCAAATCAGAGGAGCTTCAAGCAACCACAGCTTATAAACTCATCCCCACCGGCCACAGGTTCTTCAACAGGTACTAGTAATTCTAAAGAAACTGGTTTGATTATTTTGCAGGATGGTACTTGTGATTGGAGCTTGCATGAGAAGGAAGTGCTAGAAGAAAACCAGGCACTAATGGCTGACATGGAAAATAAAGTTCCCCCAATGGCCAGAGAGGTAAGAGAAAGATTATGTACTTCCTTATGTATTGATGAAGTTGAAAGATATAGGCATCATGCTCAACAATTGGCTGATAAAGTCAAAGAAACTATGCTTTTAAATGAATCTCATATAGCAGAACATAAACTTTATCAGGTCAAAATCAACTCATTACAAAAGGATTTAGACAAACTTGTGTCTGAAAACTACAACCTGAAAGCACAAGTTGACCATTTGATCACCTCATTAACAAAATCCATGTCTGAGCATGCATCTACTAAAGTAAAGCTTCAGAAAATTTCAACTATCATCACAAAAGTATGAGAAACTATTAAATTCTCATATTAAATCCAAGAACAGGTTTGGGTTGGGATTTCATGCGGTTACACCACCAGTAAATGACAACTACACCACCCTACCTTAGTCCATGACTAACAGTATATCAAATCATTTTGTGTCAGCACCAAAACTGAGTCAAAAGTTGAAAATAATGAAGTGGTAAATAATGACACTGAATCATGTGAAACTGATTCATCTGAATTAGAATTTTCTAAACAAAATGAATCAGAATTTGATTATGATAACTGTGATGATCTGGATGAGGGTGATGAACTTAATAAACATGATAGTGCTGGTTTGGGTAAGGGTAAAACTATGGTAAAAGAACATATAATCCCGGAAATATTGGATGAAATCAAGCTACCCTATCCACCAAAACAAAGAAAATTGCTGAATACCATCTACACAAGAATTGGTCAGTTGAATTAAGGCATACATGAACTAACCAAACAGTACAACAGCAAAGCAGCAAAAAGAACTACGAAGGAAGAAGATAGTCTCACTTCAGTAGATCACCAGCGGAAGAAGAAGACAGGTTCTCACACATTCGTAGAAAAGCAAAGGAAAAATGTGTCAGCTGTAGAAGATCTACAGAAGAAGACAAAACAGTCTTTCGTAGAACATCCGCGGAAGAAGAAATCATCAGAACCTAAACATTCATCTGTAGAAGATCTACAGAAGAAGAAAATACCTGAGGACTCAACTGTTAACCAAAAAGGTAAACAAAAGGATCTTTCAGATGCAAAGATTGAGAAATAAATGAAGAAGCAAAAGAAGATACTGATGAAGAAACTGACAAAGATAGAAGCTGACTCTGACAGTGAAGTTGAAGAGAAGTATTACAAATGGTGTGATATGCACAACCACAGCACAGAAGAGTGTTACTTCAGCAGCTATTGCTCCATCTGCAACATGAACAATCATATGACCTCAGATTGTTACTTTAACAAGCATGTGCCATCTGCAACAAGCATAATGATCCACTCAAGAATGTTTCATCAACAAAAAGAACAAATTAAAGGTCCCCAAGAAGCAAAAAGCTGAGACTTCTGAATCAAATTCAAAATCTTCGGAGAATGATGAATCAAAAATACCAAAGCGAAAGAATCAACAACAAAAGCAAAAGAATGCAAAGACAACAAAAACATCTGCGATAATTCATCAAAGAAAAAGGAGATACAACTATCTCAAAGTAAGACACCTCATAAAAAGGTAGTGTTACAAGAAGATGATACCTTCTTTGATAACTTTGTAAAAGGTAATCATGTACCACAGTCAAGGACAAAGGATACATAAACCTTTTCAGAAAGAGCCCCAGCCTCTAGTTCAAAGAAAAAGTTAATGAAAGAAGAAGTGAAAGAGGAAGTGAGTGTGAATCAAGATGATAGTGCTTCATGTTCATCATCAAAAGAATCATCCTCACCCAAAAGAAAACATAATGAATTAATGGAATCTAAAATCAATCTAGAGTCATCTAGGCTCATTCATGAGAAAATGACAATATTAGATGACAATGGCAAGCCCAAGACCATCAAGGATTGGGCTCCACGGACTAACAGATTTCATTATGTTTGCAAGAACATCCAGGGAGGACTGACAACAAGTGGTATGTTGACAGTGGCTGTTCCAGGCACATGACGGGAAATTGTTCCCTCCTGTATGACTTTAAACATAAATATGCTTCCTATGTAGCATTTGGTGGGGATAAGAAGGGAGGCAAAATCATTGGTGAAAGAAGGGTAAACAATGGTGTTCAAAAATTTGAGAAAGTTAACTTCTGTGAAAATTTATAATTCAATTTACTAACTGTTTTTCAAATTTGTGATCAAAACTATACTACTTTCTTTGATACTAACTATTAATACATTCTTAAGCCAGGTTTTAAAATTCCAGAAGACTGGATCCTTTTTAAAGCACCAAGAAAAGGCAACACATATGTTTTGGATATGAACAACACATCTATAACAAGCAATGAAACATGCCTGATTTCTAAGTCATTAGAAGATGAATCTCAACTATGGCATAGAAGAATGGTTCACTCTAACTTAACATGAATAAGTTGGTCAAAAATGACGTAGTCATTGGTCTTTCAAAGAAAGAATTTCATTGTTCTAATCCCTGTTCATCATGTTTCAAAAGAAAATAACATAGAGTGCCTCATAAATCCAAAACAATTAACAGAAACACAACACCACTTAAACAGTTGCACATGGATCTTTTTGGTCCAACCAATGTCATGAGCATTGGAAAAAGGCAATACTGTTTGGTGATTGTTGATGTTTTCACTAGATTCACATTGGTCTTTTTCTTAAAACATAAAAGTGAAACATTAGAAACATTGATAGAGTTTGTCACTAAGATTGAAAATCAACTTGATCTAAAAGTCAAAATCTTAAGAAGTGATAACAGAACTGAATTTGTTAATCATATTTTAGATTCCTTTTACAGGGACAAAGACATATCAAGACAATTCAGTACACCAAGAACACCACAACAGAATGGGGTTGGTGAAAGAAGAAATAGAACTCTTATTAAAGCAGTAAGAACAATGCTTGCTAATTCACAGTTGGCAATCACATTCTGGGCAGAAGTTGTGAACACAGCATGCAATGTTCAAAACAGGACATTAATTGTCAAAGAACATAATAAAACACCATATGAGCTTTTGTTTAAAGGAAAACTTTCATAGGATATTTTAGAGCTTTTGGGTGTCATGTGTCCATATTAAACATAAAAGATCAATTAGGAAAGTTTGTAGAAAAATCCTATGATGGTTCTTTGTTGGTTACTCATCAACATTTAAATCATACAGAGTCTATGTTTCACATGAAAACATTGTGGAAGAAACTCCTAATGTATCTTTTAATGAATCCTTGTTTCCAAAATCTATAAAAGGATCATCTTGGTTGTTTGATATAGATGCATTAACAAACTTATTTAACACAGGTTATTTGAATGTGGCAGGTCCTGCGAATACATGTTATCCTTATGTTCCTCTAGACATGGGTGAAGTGCCATTGACAACTGATCCACCAAGAGTAGTCCAGTCACTTACTCAAAAAGCTACAGATCCTGGCCCTCCAATTCAAACAAGCAAAGATCATCCTGATGGAAACAATAGGTCTACATCCGCAGAATTTCCTTCTACATCCGCAGAAGTTCCTTCTACATTCGTAGATATGACTACTTCTGGAGATGATCCATTGCATTCAGTTGAAGTTCACAATTCAACAGAAAACATTCAACCACCACCACCCACACATGCAGTTCAACAAACTACATCATCAGTAGTTGTGCCTATAGCTGCTGCGGATGCTATGCCTACATCTGCAGAAATACAAGCTAATACAGATGAGCATAATTCAGCATCAAAAGATTTGCCACATGAGAATTTTGACTACTTTGTGGATTCCCCATCCCAACTGCCTCCATCTCCATCAACCAACATCACTAACTTGGATTCATCCATTCAAGTTGAATCCATACCAACATCCCGAATTCACAAGTATCATCCAATTGAAAAAATGATAGGTGATCTTAATGATAGAACTACAAGAAGACAAGTAGGAGCAGCCAACATTTGTCTATTCTCTTGCTTTCATTCATAAATGGTTCCTAACAACATCACTGCAGCAATGAAAGATAATAGCTGGATTGAAGCAATGCAAGAAGAACTTCAGCAATTTAGAAAACAAAAAGTCTGGAATCTAGTTGATCTTCCTGAAGGCCATATCCAATTGGCACAAGGTGGCTGTTTAGTAACAAACTAGATGATAGAGGCATTATTATGAGAAACAAAGCAGGGCTGATAGCACAAGGTTATACTCAGGAATAAGGGATAGAATATGATGAAGTGTTTGCTCCTGTTGCAAGGATTGAAGCCATTAGAGTCTTTCTAGCCTATGCATCATATAAGAAGTTCACAATTTACCAGATGGATGTAAAATATGCCTTCATATATGGTAAAATTGGTGAAGAAGTCTATGTTGCTCAGCCACCAGGCTTTGAAGATCCTGATTATCCACACAGGGTATACAAGGTTGACAAAGCTTTGTATGGACTTCATCAGGCCCTAAGAAAGTGGTATGAAACATTGTCATCTTTCTTACTCAAGCATGGTTTCAAAAGGGGAACAATTGATCAGACCCTCTTCCTAAAACATGAACATCAACATCTCTTAGTTATCCAAGTACATGTAGATGATATCATATTTGGATCAACAAACAAGAGATTGTGTGAAGAGTTTGAATGTCTGATGAAATCTGAAATTTCAAATGAGTTCCATGGAGAACTAACATTCTTCCTTGGTTTGCAAGTTCATCAGAAACCAGATGGCATCTTCATCAATCAGGAGAAGTATGTGAATCAAATTCTAAAGAAGTACAACCTTGCTGATTCATCTTCGTGCAATACACCAGCATCAACAATAGATAAGATTGTACCAGATCCTATAGGGAAGTCTGCTGATCAAAGATTATATAGATCTATGATAGGATCATTAATGTATTTAACTGCCAGCAGACCTGACATAGTGTTTGGTGTGTGTGTTTGTGCTAGGTGCCAATCAGACCCTAAGGAGTCACACTTGAATGCTATGAAGAGAATTTTCAGATACCTTAAAGGGAAACTAGCTCTTGGACATTGGTATCCAAAAGAAGGAGACTTTAAACTCTACTCATATTCAGATAGTGACTTTGGAGGGTGCAACAATAACAAAAAATCAACAACTGGAGGTTGTCAATTCATAGGACCAAGAGTTGTTTCTTGGCAGTACAAAAAGCAAACAAATGTATTAGTATCCACAGCTGAGGCTGAGTACAACTTTCTTCAAACACCAATACACATTGATAACTCAGCTACTATGTTCATCACTGCTAATCCAGTGCAACATAGTAAAACAAAACACATAGAAATCAGATATTATTTTTTAAGAGATTGTTCAGAAAAAGGTTTAATCAAGTTGATCAAAGTGGATACACCAAATCAGCTTGCTGATTTATTCACTAAAGCCTTTGACTTAGTAAGATTTAATTTCTTAATTGAGTCTTTAGGCATAATCAACTTAGATTAATTAATCAACACAAAGAAAAGCATGACCTGTCCTTAAATTTCTTAATATGAAAAAGGCAAAAACATTCATAAAACATATAAAATTCCAAAAATATTATCTTAGTTTCATGTTTTCTTGAATAAGCAGTTCATATCAAGGGACATGATAGTACACTATACCTTTGTTTAATTTCCTGAATTTTATCACACAATAAAGACTGATCAAATGTGTTTTGATATGTGAGTAGGTTCAGCTTGAGTGGAAACTACACAAGTTCATACATAACATAATGCCAAGGTAACTAATTATGGACAATTCCATTTTGAGGAACAAGCAAGTAAGTCTTATCCTGCTGTGATCAACTTATTCACCTAAGCACACTATGTTGTGACACTTTATAACCTCTATCTTTGCACATCATGGACCTTTTGTTTTGTGTAAACAAAGACCTGCATTTACAGGAACCTCTGTTTTACGTAAGTAAAGACCTGTTGTCCTGTTGATGATGATCAAAAAGATTCCCTGTTGATGATGATTAAAAAGATTCCAAAAAGGAACAGCTCTAAAAGAATCCAATGTGATCAACTGTATATTAATTCAGAGCTTACAAATCATATCAGCATTAATAAGATTTCAAAGAAATCTTAAGATAGAGCTTATAACTTAAAGAACATAGTTTTAACTGTGAAAAAGTGATAAATTGACTCACAAACGGAGGACAAACTCTAATGAGAATTGAATGTGGAGTTCGTATTTGTCTATCTTTAATCAATACCAAAACATGATAAACAGCATGACAAGTTGAAACTACACTCTTGCTTGAATTTATTTGGATCATATTACTTGCAATCAATACTAGATCTATGTATTCTATCATCAAACAAAACTGGTTCAGGAAGTTTCTTAGTGCCATAGTATGATCCCATTGTATGATGCAAATGCTTGTAAATAGTTTTTGTTCTTTTCTTTGCCAATAAGTTGGAAAGATAATTGCTTTTCATGCTATTCTCTTAATAAATTTCTGATAAATTCATAAGTTAATCATTAATCATAAATTTAAGGGGAGTAGTAATCAGCATGAAAATCTGAGTTTAACGTGAAGAAAGTTGGATCTTGAGCACTAACTTGGCTGCAGGATATCTGAAGTTTTTAACTAAATATCTATTTTGCACATTTGCCATGAAGCAGAGTTAACAAGGTCCAACAACAATCAACAAATGATTTAACAATATGTTAGTATCATACATCAAAAACATTTGCTTCATAAGAAAATTTTTATCAAAATTAACTTCGGAAGAAAAACAAACATTTGCTTCGAAAGAAAATTTTATCTTCGAAAGAGTAACTTGAAACACGTATGTGTCTTCCATAGATGTTCTGCGGAAGATACAAACTGGAAAACAAGGTTTTTGCCTTCAGTAGAAGTTCTGGAAACAAATTTTTATCAAAACAACCTTGGAAGGGTAAAAAGGGTAGATGGGTCTCATATTATTAAAATAAGATTTAATCTGTCTGGAAAAGTATAATAGGACACCTTGATTGTTGGCCTTTCTATCCACTCACAAAAAACCTTTCCAGACCTAGAAATCCTCTCACCCAAAAACCCCCTTCATCTTCATTGAAATCGATTGTTCCACACAACTAATCCTCATACCATTCGAACATCATAGCCAGTATGGCTAATAGATTTGTTAAGGATCATAATGTATGCGTATTCCTAAATCCAGAAGTGGAAGACGGATGCAAAGACATCATCCGCTATTTGAGAAGATCATGATTGTTTTATGCACTATCTGCCGATCCCATTATCTATCAATCTCATATCATAGATTTTTGGGAATCTACGAGGATTGAAGAAGAAGATGGTGAGTGGGTGATACATGCCACAATCAGAAACAAACAGTTGAGGATAGATGAACAAACAATAAGAAGGGCGCCGGAGTTCAAAGAAAGTGAAGTAGGTCACCCTGATGTATTTGATCACGAATAATACAGAAAGTATTTCAGTTAATGGGGTATGACAGAGACTATCAACACGGTGGATTAAAATGGGAAAATTGTGTAAGTCGTATAGATTCCTACGCCACACCTATCTCAAGTGCATCTCCAACGGGAAGCCCGGATTGGACAGATTCTCGAGGTACATTTCACTGGGGAATCATCGGCATTTTTGAGGGAAGAAAGTACAACTACTCCAAGTACATTCTTGGTTTCCTATGCGACCATATAAGAATACAGAAAGACAACAAAATATACATGTTCCTAAGGTTCATCTAGCAGATTATAAATGAATGTATGCCTAATGTTGAAAGAAAGGGTGATGTGTTTGTGCAAACTCACCTAGGAAGATCTCTACTCAACAAATTGACAGGGCAGTATCAAGGAGAAGAGATGGAGATGTTCCCACATGTGATGGATGAGACTGCTGACATTCCTCAGGAACTCATATTCCTTGAACAACCACAACAACAAACACCTTCAACCGAATCACCTGAATCACCGCATCATGAACCCAATCCTCCTTCACCACCAAGTAAACACACCCAACCCTTATCACCTGCACTTTCTCAAACATCAATAAACTCTGCTTCAATTGAAGTAGTGTCACTTGATCAAATCAATGAACCATCACCACAACAATCACCACAACAATCACCACCACAACCTTTATCTCAACACGAACCATACTTTACATCACCAGCCACTGTGATAGAATTATCAGAATTATCTTCCAGTGAGCATACCCAACCTATCTTACCCATCCAATCTCAATCATCACTGCACTCTGGTGCAACAGAACCCATTTCACCACTTCTCACTCAAACATCTACACCTCCACTTCAAACCAAACCAACCACCTCACCCACACCTATTGAACCCATTAATAGCCCAATATCTACTGAGAAACTCAACCTTGATGAGGATGAATATGAAGTTGTTAATGATGGTGATACTGAGGAGATATGTATGGAGGTTGTAAGGGAGAAAGATGAAGAAGTTGAACAAGAAGAGGGTAGTTATGTCGACATCATGCTTACAATAAGGATGACTTGAATGAAGAAGAGATTGATGTGAGTAAGAGCTACCTGGTAGCAAAATACAACAATTTGATCATTAAAAGCAACAAGAAGCTAGAAAGTTGAGGAAAATGAAGAAGGAACAGATAGAGAAAGACAGACTGATATCTGAGAAAGATGCTACAATCACTCAACTGGAAGGACGAATCAAAAGGCTGAGAGAAGATATTGAGACTAATAACGAGGTAATTGATGCAATGAATGAGCTAATCTCTGAACAATCGGAACAACTGAAAGCAAAAGATGATGATCTTGAGAAGTTAAAGAAAAGGTTGCCTGAACAAGAAGAGAGCAAAAAGAAAGAACCTGATGTGAGTTCCAAAATGAAGGAAAAGGAACCCATAATCTTTTACAGCAGGAAAAGAAAATATCTGGGCAAAACTCAAGATGAAAGTGCGGAATCTAAAGATCAACCAAAGAAATCAAAAAGGGTCTCCCCAATTCACACTCCATCAGTTGATCCTACAGCGTATCAGTAAATTGACATCATCAAAGAAGAAAGTGCTCTATCTACCATGTTCATGAACTTAATAAGTAACGGATTCCCTTATGACATGGTTGAACGAATGAACATGAATGAGATGATTGATGTTTTGAAGAAGTTCAATGCTGCAAGGCTGATACTGCCCATATGCAATTATGAAACTTATTCAAAATACAAAGATATGGAGAAAATCAAGAAGGATTTGGGTCATTGTGAAACTAAGAAGCTGACCAGGTACAACATGACTTGCTGGTTGCAGAGTCATAACTATGAAGCCCATGAGCTTAAAGGAAGATCAATAAGTGAGCTAAGGGAAATGATGGAGCATGTAATGAAGGTGGAGCTAGACACAAGAGTAAGATTCAGGACTGGAGCTCCCAATCCTGCATACAAACAAGTAAAACAAACTCCTGCTGAACCAACTGTAGTGTAGAGCAGAGACATGCAGAGAGGTAAAGAAAAGTTGATAAGAGAGCCAAGGGATGTGATTCCTAACAAGGTCTGGCCTTTAGGAACTGCAGTTAGAGAGATAACTGAACAAAAGACCATAATGATTTAGTTGTTTGACAACATGACAACTCCAAGATCAATAGAAGAAAACAGAATCATTGCTTGGAAATATGACTCAGAGTAGGATTGTGCTATGCTGAAGAGAATATCTGGAATTATTCAATACTTTCTAAGAGTGGAAACACTCCTTACACTTCCAAATGCAGACCTTACCACTTTGCAAAACATTCCCACCACAAACTTCCCAATCAGTCCACGGGGAAGAGACTTCTCTGGACTTATGGCTAAGCTGAGTCATAGGTTCAAGGGAGATGTACTTAAAGAAGCCAAGAGAGAAGATACAAAACATAACAAAAGGAAGCTGAAACAGAAAAGGTCTTATTTCAGTTCTCAACAGGTGGATGATGAATTTTTAAAAAGAATTGGATATGAAGACAGATCTGAAGCATCAATCAAGGTTATTGAGGGAAATCAGTACTCTTGCCCTATCACAAAATGGGGATACGTAGAAAGGACGAAAGAGCTAGTGTTGCAGAGAAATGATCCACTGAAGAAAGGTCCTAGCATAAGGCTATTTGACCCGATAGAGATCAAGCTGCTTCATCCAAGCTATACCTCATAGCTACATGACAAGTATTTTCCCAAGCTCAATGATCAATCTGCTCAAAATGACTTGTGCTTGTATGTACACATCGACAAGCTCCATGCAAAGGCTCACAAGAAAAGGAAGTTTAAAGCTGGGCAGCTAATGGGAGCAGAGATAGAGCTAATAACAGAACTGAGAATTTCAGAACAGGATGAGTTGGAAGTGGTGTCTAATAATAGTGTTGTTACAACATTAACCACTGAAGAGGACATCCGGGGCTTGAAATACAAGACATTAAAGAGAATAGGGAGAATGAAGATAAAGTATCAGTATGAAGATCAAAAGAATACTATGGGATACTACAATACCAAAATTTTGACAAGAATTCAAGAATTGAGAGACTTGAACAGCTGTTTACAAGAGGCTAAACCTATAGGGGGAGTATTGTTAGAACTAGATCAAATGTATAGGTTTAGTTGACTTGTCAACTCTTGTAGTTAATCATTGCAATTCTCTTTTTGATAATATAATGTAATGCATGAATTATATGGTAACCCATATTATTGGGTGTGTTAGTTTATGTTATTACAGGAAACATCAGACTTGGTCAATTTGAAAAAATTGACTAAGTGTTAGAACAACCTACGAATTAATAAGTGTTCTTTCGTACATGTTCTCCGGAGCATAACTAAAGTCTGTGCTTCCATAGATCTCCAACAGAAGAACAAAAAATTCTAAACAAATCCAAGATCAAGTGGACCTACTGAAGGAGAGCTTGCTGCTAAAGAACAAGTACAAGAACTCCTGCGGAAGCACAACCACTGAAGAACAAATGCTGAAGATAAAGTGTTGCTGCGAAAGACTAATTGCTGCGGACGAAGAAATTCCTACGGAAGACCAATATCTACGGAAGATTAACAAACTTTTATTGATTTCACATCATCAAGTACGCAACATAGTCAACATGTCAGAGTAATAACATCGAGTCAATGGCGGCAGAAGATATTTAATTTAAGAGAATATTCCACGTCACATCAACAACATTCTATTTTGTAAAATATAATTTCCATTGTAAATTATGAACTCCTATGCCAATAAACAAGGCAAGGATTCGCATAGTTAGAGGAAGTTAGCTTTAGTATAGCAACAAAATAGCAAAATATCAGCAATGATTTAGGAACATAATAGATACATGATCTCTATATATCAATAGAACAATAACAGAGATCGAGACATAGAACATTAACAAGATAGCAAGATCAAGCATCAACAACATAGAGCATTATAATCAGTTGTAATCGATTGATAGAAGAGCAATTGAAAACAATCTGTGTATTGCATTGTTACGTTTAGTTTTTCTAGTTGTTCTTGTTCATCGATTTCAATTTTTTAAAAATAATCCATTAAACAGCAGGTATTGATAATTCCACGATCAATACTTGTTAGAATCAAATTGATAATTCCTGCAACGATCCTTGGATTATCAAGAAGAGTTTGCACTTATGGCTCAGTCTGACCAACCAAAGGTTGAGAATCCATCATCTGACTCTGAGACTTCTTCTTAAAGTTATCCTAAAATTCCTGTTAAAGTCAGAGAGAAAATGTGCACAAAAGCATGTTTTGATAAAGTTGAGCATTACAGAACATATTCATATAAGATCGGTGACAAACTTAAACAAGATGAAGTAATGCACAACAAACTGAAAAACGATCACAAAATCTCTGATGAAAAGATCCTATCTCTACAAACCTCATAGAACAAAACTCTAAAAGAACTTGAACTTGTTAAAATACAACTTGAGGAGATGACTAAAAATTTAGAAGAGGAAAAAATAGCTCATGTTGCAACTCAGGTTGATCTAGCTAAAGTTAAAAGTTCTAAAACTATTGTAGAACAGCTGGTAAGTGAGAGAAAAGACAAAAACAAAACAGGTCTTGGTTTTACACATGAACCAATGCCTGAATCTATCACAAACACTCTGCCAGAAAACTTTAACACACATGATCACTCACCTAAAAACAAAGCTAAGCTAAAAGCCTTTAAAAAAAAGAAAAAGATTTCTGAAAGTGATGAAGAGAAAACAAATGTTGAGATATTTGAGGAACAAGATTCTGAAAAGATTAAAAATGGTCATCTAGTGAAAGTTAAATCTTACGAACCACGACCAAAGAATAAGAAAATGTTTGTTCCCAAAGAGCATGTTGTTGAAGAAATCATTGTTAAGAATGACAAACAAAACTCAAAGAATAAATAGAAAGCAAAACTAGATAAAGTAACATTTGAAGATTCATTTTCTTATGGATTAAACAATCCAGACTTTATCAAATGGCAGAAAGAACAAAAAGATAAAGAAAATGCAAAAGAATCTTCTACTGAAGATGATCAATCCCAAAGCAAACAAAGATCATCAAGATTAAGAAATCAAAGAAGGAGAAGGAAAAATGCTAAATATAACTCCTCTCAGAACAAAAATCAAAACAATCAAAATCAAAGAACAAATCAAGTTAATAAGTTTAAACCAGTGAAATTTGTGTCTGTAGGTACTTTTAACATGAACAAAATTCCAGAAATCAAATCTAACTCAAAGATCAAATCTAACTCTGATCTGAAAACAGGTTCAGTGTCACACCCTCAAAATCCACGTGCGGAGTTTTACCGCGAGGCGAGTGAACAAACCAGGATCTCAGTCATTAGTTACTCAGAATGACTATACATGGAACATTTAAACAAATCAGAGTTTAAAAATTTAAAATATTTGTGGAAGCATTTTGTAAATAACCCAAACACAAAGTACTAAAAGTATACTGCGCAAAACACGTGCCCAAACCAAAATACGTAAGTAAATGATAAATTAAAAGTGAACAATGTTTGAATGAAGTATGCTTGACATGTGAGTGCTCCTATGGGCAGCTGCTAGAAATGACCTAAGAAAAGCATACTAAAAGTGTCAACACGATGGTTGGTGAGTTCAAGAGTTTGTAATCAATCATAAGCAGTAGCGTTAGTAAAGATATATATAAACAAGTGCATTGAAATAGATAGCTAGTCTAATTTCAATAGTAAAGAGCAATAGTGATTTCACGATCGAAGCTGACTATGTTTGTCTGTTTGCCTCCCGCCACGACATACCAGGTCGTGACACTGTTAGTAGATTAGGACAATATTGCACCCGTTGACTTCCGGTCACACGGGTGGGGCTTGTCAGACCCAGTAGTACTACCCAAGATTTCCCGCTAGATTCCTTAATTAACAATCTGAAAGTGTGAGGACTTTCTATGGTACAACCCACTATGTCTTACCAAACACATGTTATATCAGTAAAGCGTTTTAAAAACAAGTATGCTTTCTCCCCCAAAAAGAGAAGTAAGTAAAAGTAGGGCATTGAACTCACCTGGTGAGCAAACAAACAATAATAAAAGCTAATAGTGAGCGAAAAGACAACCTTCAGAGGTTACCTAGAACATGCAAGTACATAAGTACGTGTACACAGAATCTTTCGCAACCCTGTGCTCAATAAACACATTGACTCAAGGTTTTGGAAAACAAGACTCATTTGACCAAGTTGACCTGTTTGACCCGTTGGTGACATGTAAAGTTAAATTATTGTTTGATCAAACATAACAACCAATAATCCATCATACATAGTTATCACACAAGTTATTCACGTATGCCACATTACAAACCCTTAAGTGCTATAAAGCTTATCATACATCATCCATTATCATGTATATTCCATGAGAGTCAAAATTTCCAAGGTTGTGCATCAAGTATTCGTACAACCCAAACAACATAGTCTACCACCTTAGATATCATCAATAAACATTCTAACATGATCCTAACATTATAGACATGCTCAATTAACAATATCCAATGATCTAACTAAATAAAGTTTCCCTTTTGGGAAAGTAATATCCCAAAATCAATCTAGCACCCAATTCATTCATGAATTCATCAACATCATGCCTAATCAAGTCCATGCTATCATCTAGACATGATCACATTCATCAAATCGCCATAATTCACAAATCTCATATTCAAAAGTTTCTACTTATAGCAAGGTATGAACTACATGATCAATTCATGGATTTCTTGCATAATTATCATAATCAAACATTCATACAACACTATTAACATCAAAATATCATCAATCCATCAACAATTCATCAAGTTCATGCACAAAAGTTACCTTTATTAGTAAGGTATGAACAACGCATCAAAACCACGAATTTCTTGTATAATCCACGTAAACTAACATCAATACAATCTAACTAACATCATACAATCATCAAACATTCAAAATTCAACATTCATCATGGTAATTGAACTAGGGTTTCGGCCATAATCAAAAATCCATGAAAAACCAATAAAATCTAACCTTTAATAGCGTAATGGCCAAGAAATGATGCTTGCTACACGTTGTAATGATCAAAGCCAAACAAAAATCGAATGTTCTTGGGGTAGGAAGCTTGAAATCGCAAGAATGATGGTGCTTGGGATGAGTTTCGGCCGAATGGGGGAGAAGGGGGCTAGGGTTGGGTTTTGTCAAAACTCTACTTATTTAAAATCACCCTTTAATCCCTCTCCTATGTAAGGCCCCGTTTCCGGAGACCTCACAGTTGGACATTCACAGCACTATTCATAAAACATTTCATAATTCATTATCACATTGCAGCGGAATTTAAACATTTAAAAACCATTCATTTATTTATAAACGCTGTTGCTAAATAATACATGTTTGGTACAGTTACAAAAGATCATTAGTTTGCATTACAAAACAACAATGTTATATTCATGAATGGATGTCAGCCTTGTCCCGACGAGTAGCCTCCCCGAGTGCCATCCTCAGCAATATTACCTGCCAACTGAAAACGCATAAACGTCAGCTTTGCTGAGTGAGTTCTAGTTTTACAATCATAAAAATATCTTGATAGATTTGTATACAAAATACTTCTTAAAGAAATATCTTATCTTTCTTTCGGATGTGATCACACATCATACATACAAATCATAACCATTACATTATCACCATTCTCTTTCTTGCTTATTATTATTATTATCTTTCACTGTAGATATGGACCAAAGTGCTATACCCCCCCCCATAAAATGCGCATAAACCTGGTACTGGGCCTTGAAGTCTATAAATAGACTCCATCCGTGGTGCACATATGCTGGCACCAGTACCGGGGCAACAACAGTGGTCCCCTCAATCTTAAAGATTGACCCTGTGTACATCCTTTGGGTTAGCTAAACCGTACACAGTTGAGCTAACGACAACATGGTCGTGCACCTCCTGTAAATTTTTACTTGCAAGTCTTTCATTCTTTAAGTTCCACTTTTCGTTAATATTAATCTTTCACTAGATTAATAATACTTCATAATTACGAACAAACCACATAAGGCCACATAATAGTATCATAATAGGCACATAAGGGCAGCCCACATCATGCATAAGATAACCAAATAAAAGCATCAAGTCAACCGTGGTCAAATCCTAATTTCTGATCTTCCAAAATTCCAGAAAATTTCTCAAGTCCTAAAGAAATGCGGATGAACAGAACCAATGCGGATGAACAACTTGCAAATGCGGATGAACAAAACTAATGTGTTTGAACACTTGCAAATGCGGATAAATAACTTGCAATGTGGATGAATAAAACTAATGCGGATGAACACTTGCAAATGCGGATGAATAACTTGCAATGCGGATGAATAACTTGCAATGCGGATGAATAAAACTAATGCGGAAGAACACTTAGGCTGAATTTAGGCAAATGCGGCTGAGCAAAGGTGAATGCGGGTGAACAAAACACTTAGGCAATTATCACGGTGTAAATGCGGATGAACCATCAGACCTGTAAATGAGACTTATGCTATAACAAGTTCTAAAATCTCATTTTCATACATTCTTAACATCGATCTTTCATGCTAAACTCTTAGAACAAGCTTACAACCACATAAAACACAGAAATTCATACACATACATAAGCAGTCAACATACACGACGGTTGTAAAACAATTTAAATGCATTTTCAGCCCCAAAGAAGTTTAAAAACAGAGAATCGGGGTCCTAGAACTCACCTATTGCAGCAAACAAGTGAATCTCCTCCCAACTTGCGTGCACAAGAGTTCAAACACCTAGGACAAGCCAAAACAAACACCCAAACACCAAAAACACATAGAAATCAGTTTCAAAGGTCGAAATCTCAAAGAAACCGAACCAAATTAATCACAAAAACCTACTAACCTTGAAGATTCTTCTCCTTCTTCAAAATTCGACCGAGAGGAAACACAAAAAACCAGCTTTCTTTTCTTTCTTTTCTTCTTCGGAAAGCAGCAGCAGAAAGAGCATGGGCGATCATGCTCTTTATACACCCACTTTTGACTTTTTGGTACTATTTACACAAAGCACCCCTCAACTTTGCCTTATTTTTATTTTCTTTAAATTACTTTTCTTTTCTTTTTATTCTGACGAAATTTCGGGTGTTACAAGTCTACCCCCTTAAAGGGGTTTCGTCCCCGAAACCTGTCACTCTTCGAATAACTATGGGTAATGCTGTCTCATCACTTCTTCGGTCTCCCACGTAGACTCGGATCCTTTTTGGTGTTTCCACTGCACACGTACAAGCGGAACTACTTTATTTCTCAATCTTTTCTCCTTCCTGTCTATGATGGCCACTGGTTGCTCCACATAGTTGAGTCTTTCATCCACTTCGATATCCTCCAGTGGCACAATCATATCTTCATCGGCTAAGCATTTTCTCAGATGAGATACATGAAACGTCGGGTGAATCCCACTCAACTCATCGGGCAATTCTAGACGATAGGCCACCTCTCCTACTCGTGCAACGATTCGGAAAGGCCCTATGTATCTTGGACTCAACTTGCCTCTCTTCCGGAATCGGATGATCCTTTTCCAAGGCGAGACCTTTAACATAACTTTATCACCCACGTTGAACACGATGGGTCTACGCCACTTATCGGCATACGACTTCTGTCTATCCTTCGCCGCCTTCATAAAGGCTTTGATCTTTTCCAGCTTCTCAGTCGTAGCCTCAATCACCTCGATGCTTCCTAATTCTTTCTGCCCAATGTCTCCCCAACACACGGGCGTTCTACACCTCCTACCGTACAACATCTCGTATGGTGGCATACCAATGCTGGCATGATAACTATTACTGTACGAGAACTCAGCCAACGGTAGGTGATCATCCCAACTCCCTCCGAAGTCGATCACACATTGCCGGAGCATATCGTCGAGCGTCTGATTCGTCCGCTCAGACTGACCATCTGTCTGAGGATGGTAAGCTGTGCTAATGTGTAGTCTCATCCCCATGGCATCATGGAATCTCTTCCAAAACTTCGATGTGAACCGGGTGTCACGATCTGACACAATAGACACCGGCACCCCATGTCGAGCTACAATCTCTTTGATGAACAGGTCCGCCAGTCTCTCGGAGGAATATGTCTCGTGGATCTGTAGGAAGTGAGCACTCTTTGTTAGACGATCAACTATCACCCATATGGTATCATACCCCCTCATCGTACGGGGTAGCTTCGTGATGAAATCCATGGTGATGTGCTCCCACTTCCACTCGGGTATATCCAACGGTTGAATCTTCCCGTATGGCTTTTGATGCTCTGCCTTCACTTGCAAGCAAGTAAGGCACTTACTCACATACTCTGCCAAGTCACGTTTCATACCCGGCCACCAGTAGTCTTTCTTCATGTCTTGATACATCTTGGTAGCACCGGGATGTATGGAGTATCAAGTCTTATGAGCTTCGTCCATAATTCGCCCACGTAGGTTCCCATATCGAGGAATCTATATTCGCCCAAAGCAGGTTTTAACACCGTGGGTATTCTCCCCCAATTCTGCAACTAGACCTCTCATTCGTTCGGAGTTGAGGTGATCTTCTTTTAACGCCTCACTTTGAAACTCTTTAACTTGCGTCATCGCATCTGAGGTCATCACCAACTGATACGCCTTCACCCGAATCGGCTCGGGTCTCTCCTTCCGGCTATGGGCGTCGGCCACTACGTTGGCCTTGCCCGGGTGGTAATGGATCTCATAATCATAATCCTTAATCAGCTCTAACCACCTCCTTTGCCTCATGTTGAGATCTTTCTGCTCGAAAAAATATTTTAAGCTCTTGTGATCCGTGAAGATTGTGCACTTGGTCCCGTATAAATAGTGCCTCCAGATCTTCAACGCAAAGACCACCGCAGCCAATTCTAAATCATGAATGGGGTAATTAACTTCGTGGATCTTTAACTGTCGGGACATGTAAGCTATCACTCGTCCACGTTGCATTAGCACGCAACCCAGTCCCGAATAAGATGCATCTGAATACACCACTAAGTCTTCACTTCCTTTGGGCAATGTTAAAACAGGAGCTTGAGTTAATCTTGCCTTTAACTCCTTAAAAGCATCCTCCTGTTCTCGTCCCCACACAAACTTCACATCCTTGCGTGTCAACTTAGTCAAAGGTGAGGCTATCTTGGAAAAGTCTTGGATAAACCTTCGGTAGTAACCCGCCAAACCCAAGAAACTACGAATCTCGGATGGCGTCTTTAGAGACTTCCATTGCATTACCGCCTCAACCTTTGCCGGGTCCACCATAATTCCTTCGGTATTCACCACATGACCCAGAAATTGAACTTCTCGTAGACAAAAAGCACACTTAGAGAATTTAGCATACAAATTCTCCTTTCTAAGTGTCTCCAACACTTCACGTAGGTGGCCGGCATGTTCTTCTTTGCTCTTCGAATAAATAAGAATATCGTCAATAAACACAATCACTGATTTATCTAACATCGGCCGACACACTCGGTTCATTAAATCCATAATGGCAGCTTGTGCATTAGTTAAACCGAATGACATAACGAGAAACTCGTAATGTCCATAACGCGTGCGGAATGCTGTCTTCGGGATATCTTGTTCCTTTACCTTCAGCTGATGGTAGCCAGATCGAAGATCTATTCGGGAAAACCAACTGGCACCTTGAAGCTGGTCAAACAGGTCATCAATCCTTGGTAGGGGGTATCTGTTCTTCACTGTCAACTTGTTCAACTCCCGGTAGTCTATACACATTCTCATACTACCGTCTTTCTTCTTTACGAATAATACCGGAGCACCCCAAGGAGAGATACTCGGTCTAATAAACCTCTTATCCATAAGTTCTTGTAGCTGATCCATCAATTCTTTCATCTTGGTCGGAGCTAACCGATACGGTGCCTTGGCAACTGGTTGCGCACCGGGTATAAGGTCGATCTGAAATTCTATCTCACGGTCCGGTGGCACACCTGGTAGATCTTCGGGAAACACATCCAGGAAATCACGTACCACTGGTACTTCTGATAATTGTGGTATCGACGCGTCCATATCCTTTATGTATGCCAAGTAGGCACAACAACCGCGCCTCATACACTTCTCTGCCACTGCCATCGAAATCACTTTCGGAACCGTAGTGACGCGATCACCATAAACTGTCACTGAACTCCCATCGGGTGTGACTAACTGAATCATCTTCTTCGACACACGATGTTTGCCTCATAGGCTGCCAACCAATCCATCCCAGAACTACATCAAATCCGCCTAGGGGCATCACAAATAGTTTAGCAGAGAACCTATGGCCTTCTAACTCTATGCCACAATCCTCAATCATATCAGAGATTCTGGTAGACTTACCATAGCAGTTTCTACATCAAAAGGTTCATCGATGCTGCTACTACTAACAGGCAATTTAGCACAGAAAGCAGCAGATATGAAACTCTACTAGCACCAGAATCAAATAATACAGAGGCACAAGTTTGGTTTACGAGGAACACACCTGACACGACGTCGGGGTCTACCCGGGCTTCCTCTCGGGTCATCGTGAAGGCTCTTGCACTTGCCCTCTGCCCTCCTTCTTCCGGCCTCTTCTTCAACCCAGAACTTTCAGCCCTTGGCTTCTTGCAATCCTTGTTCATGTGACCGATTTCACCACAGTTAAAGCATCGCGGGGCTCCACACATCTTTGAAATGTGACCAGGCTTGCCACATTTGTAGCAGACATTCATTCCCAAGCGACATTCCCCGCTATGTTCCTTCCCACACTTATCACACCTCCTCAACCCCGAGCTTGCAGTAACCACTCGGTGATCATCCATCCTCGGCCTCTTACTATTCGGGTTGAACCCACCGCTCCCGAATCTCTTCCTGTTCCAACTCCTGTTATTACCACCCGTCTTCTTCACCTCCACCACCTCCACTTCTCTTTTGTCATAAAGTCTCCCAGCTAAATCCACCGTCGACCTAAAAGTGCTCGGTCGGGCAACGATCAAGTGCCTACGGATGTCAGCAGGAAACCCCTGAATATACCGCTTGATCTTCCTTGAAGCCGGTGTAACTTGATCGGAAACCAGCCTCGCCATTTCGTTAAACTTGGTGGTATATTGCTGGTGGGTCATGGTTCCCGCCTCAAGCTGTAGGAACTCTCTCTCTATCTTGTCGAGTTCTCAATGAGGACAAAATTCCTCAATCACTAACCTTTTCAGTTCACTCCTTCTCATCCTCCCGACAGCCCTGTTGCCTTCGGCTTGGACAAGATTGTCCCACCAACACAGAGCCGAGTCGACAAATGAGTGAGTGGCAAATTTCACCTTCTAATGCTCCCTACACTCACTAATTTCCAACACTGCCTCCATCTCTCTAACCCAGCGGTGGGCAGTAGCAGCGTTACCATGCCGTCAAAAGTAGGGGGTTTACACCGTTGGAATGCCCCGTAGCTGCATCCCCTCGCGGTTTCCCGCACCTCTACATCTTCTTCATCACTGGAGACTCCCTTTCGACATTTATCTCCTCCTCAACATCATGATTTTCCTCATTCTCCCTTCTCCCAGTAGCAACCCTTTTCTCTTCCTCCCTTTCTTTCCTCTCATCCTTCCTTACGACCGGATCACTTCAGTCACGACAGACGGTAAAATCGTCTACATGACTTGGTGAACCTCCTCCACCACTGCCTCTTTCACTGAGGCCCTCAAATTGGCACTCTCATCCACTCCCTCCGGGTGATGAAGCTCAGGCTCAGCAGGAGCCGTTTCTGCATTTCTTGCCTTGTTCTTTGCGGCCCGGGGTCTCCCAGCACGACCACCCCGTACACCACCTCTAGAAGCCTTAGATGATCTACCTCCAACCATCCTCTAACACTATAAGATCCAAACACCAACACGGTCATTCAAGATAATAGCTCAGTTAACGTTAAGTATAGTAAGTCCCTAATTACAGTGGCCAGTTGTGATTAGCGACTTACTTTACTCTTCATTCCCTGAGCATTTCCTATCCTTACTACATCAGTATTCAAATCTACTAAAGCACATAAATCAAATAGCATGCGCACACAATACCGGTTATCATAATAAAAGAAATACTTGATGTCAAGTAACTACTCGGGCTGGCATCCCTCCATTCGGTCCCATTTTCAGTTTAAGTTTAGGCTTTTGAAAATATTTACTCATTTCTCTTAAACTTTGGCTCTGATACCAACTTGTAAGGCCCCGTTTCCGGAGACCTCACAGTTGGACATTCACAGCACTATTCATAAAACATTTCATAATTCATTATCACATTGCAGCGGAATTTAAACATTTAAAAACCATTCATTTATTTATAAACATTGTTGCTAAGTAATACATGTTTGGTATAGTTACAAAAGATCATTAGTTTGCATTACAAAACAACAATGTTATATTCATGAATGGATGTCAGCCTTGTCCCGACGAGTAGCCTCCCCGAGTGCCATCCTCAGCAATATTACCTGCCAACTGAAAACGCATAAAAGTCAGCTTTGCTGAGTGAGTTCTAGTTTTAAAATCATAAAAATATCTTGATAGATTTGTATACAAAATACTTCTTAAAGAAAATATCTTATCTTTCTTTCGGATGTGATCACACATCATACATACAAATCATAACCATTACATTATCACCATTCTCTTTCTTGCTTATTATTATTATCTTTCACTGTCGATATGGACCAAAGTGCTATACCCCCCATAAAATGTGCATAAACCTGGTACTGGGCCTTAAAGTCTATAAATAGACTCCATCCGTGGTGCACATATGCTGGCACCAGTACCGGGGCAACAACAGTGGTCCCCTCAATCTTAAAGATTGACCCTGTGTACATCCTTTGGGTTAGCTAAACCGTACACAGTTGAGCTAACGACAACATGGTCGGGCACCTCCTGTAAATTTTTACTTGCAAGTCTTTCATTCTTTAAGTTCCACTTTTCGTTAATATTAATCTTTCACTAGATTAATAATACATCATAATTACGAACAAACCACATAAGGCCACATAATAGTATCATAATAGGCACATAAGGGCAGCCCACATCATGCATAAGATAACCAAATAAAAGCATCAAGTCAACCTTGGTCAAATCCTAATTTCTGATCTTCCAAAATTCCAGAAAATTTCTCAAGTCCTAAAGAAATGCGAATGAACAGAACCAATGCGGATGAACAACTTGCAAATGCGGATGAACAAAACTAATGCGGATCAACACTTGCAAATGCGGATAAATAACTTGCAATGCGGATGAATAAAACTAATGCGGATGAACACTTGCAAATGCGGATGAATAACTTGCAATGCGGATGAATAACTTGCAATGCGGATGAATAAAACTAATGCGGAAGAACACTTAGGCTGAATTTAGGCAAATGCGGCTGAGCAAAGGTGAATGCGGGTGAACAAAACACTTAGGCAATTATCACGGTGTAAATGCGGATGAACCATCAGACCTGTAAATGAGACTTATGCTATAACAAGTTCTAAAATCTCATTTTCATACATTCTTAACATCGATCTATCATGCTAAACTCTTAGAACAAGCTTACAACCACATAAAACACAGAAATTCATACACATACATAAGCAATCAACATACACGACGGTTGTAAAACATTTTAAATGCATTTTCAGCCCCAAAGAAGTTTAAAAACAGAGAATCGGGGTCCTAGAACTCACCTATTGCAGCAAACAAGTGAATCTCCTCCAAACTTGCGTGCACAAGAGTTCAAACACCTAGGACAAGCCAAAACAAACACCCCAACACCAAAAACACATAGAAATCAGTTTCTAAGGTCAAAACCTCAAAGAAACCGAACCAAATTAATCACAAAAACCTACTAACCTTGAAGATTCTTCTCCTTCTTCACAATTCGACCGAGAGGAAACACAAAAAAACCAGCTTTCGTTTCTTCTTTCTTCTTCGGAAAGCAGCAGCAGAAGAGCATGGGCGATCATGCTCTTTATACACCCACTTTTGACTTTTTGGTACTATTTACACAAAGCACCCCTCAACTTTGCCTTCTTTTTATTTTCTTCAAATTACTTTTCTTTTCTTTTTATTCTGACGAAATTTCAGGTGTTACATCCTACTACTTTTTTATAAAAATTAACCGTTTTAACACTTTTTAACAAATTTTAACAACAAAGTACAAATATTATAAACTAACAATAATAATCTTGCATAATTTTCAATTGCTACAAAACACATGTAATAAATATAACACATCGTCACGTTACAAGATAAAATTCACAAGTAATATTTAAAATCTATAAACCACATAAGTACAACTTAATAATCAACATTACTAGTTAAATTATTATATGTTTGTCATAGATAATTTTTATTAAGTCACCAATGTTCAACGACAACTAGTGTGTGCTCAAGACACGTGTATGCAAGACCTAACGGAACTAACGGAGTTTGGTAACGGAAAATTACCGGATGTCACATTATCCCCATGTTGAAAGAATTTTCATCCCGAAAATTGCGTTACATGGTTGAGTTACATCACTGGTCTACTGCAATGGCACAAAGAAATCGAGTGAGTATCGGTAGGTTGTCACATCATCCCCATGCTGAAAGAAATTTCGTCCTGGAATTTAATCAATACCTTCGTTGGCTGGCATCATTGTTTCGAACAAATGAGGATACTTGAGCTTCATCTGGTCCTCACGTTCCCACGTGAATTCCGGTCCACGTTTTGAGGTCCAACGAACTTTGACTATAGGTATCTTGCTTTGCTTAAGAGTTTTGACCTCTCAGTACATCACCTCAACTGGTTCTTCAATGAACCGTAGTTGTTCATCTACGTGCACTTCCCCTAGTGGTACAACCATCGTCTCATCAGATAAACACTTTTTCAGATTTGAGACATGAAATACATTGTGAATTCCACTCAACAAGTCAGGTAGATCTAATCGATACGCCACTGGACCTATTCTTTCTAGAATCTCAAATGGTCCAACGTATCTCGGATTTCGCTTTCCTTTTTTACCAAATCAAACCACGCCCTTCCATGGTGAGACTTTCAGTAAATCTTTTTCGCCGACCTGAAACTCCAAAGTTTTCCGTCGCTTGTCTACATAACTTTTCTGTCGGTCACGTGCTGCAGCCATACGGTTTCTTATTTGTACTATCTTCTTAGTAGTCTCGTGCACCAACTCGGGGCCTGTTAGCTGACTATCACTAACTTCTGCCCAACAAACCGGTGATATATACTTTCGTCCATACAAAGCTTCAAAAGGTGCTGCCTTAATGCTGGTGTGATAACTTTTGTTGTAAGAAAATTTCACCAGTGGTAGGTGAACTTCCCAGTATTCCTGAAGTCAATCACACAAGCACGTAGCATGTCCTCCAATGTCTGAATAGTATGATTGCTCTGCCCATCTGTTTATGGATGATAAGCAGTACTCATGTCTAGACGTGTACCCAGAGATTTCTGTAACGACTGCTAGAAATGTGATGTAAAACGAGCATCACGGTCAGAAATAATTGAGATCAGTTCACCATGTCTCAAAACTATCCCCTTCAGATAAATTCAAGTTAACTTGTCCATTTTATCCATTTCCTTGATCGCCAAGAAGTGTGCAGTCTTAGTCAATCGATCTATGATCACCGATATCATGTCACAACCAGTAGGTGTCCGGGGTAGTTTGGTAATAAAGTCTATAGAAATCTGTTCCCACTTCCATATAGGAATCTCAGGTTGTTGTAGTAACCCAGATGGCTTCTGATATTCCACTTTAACTTTCGAAGAGGTAAGTCACTTGCCGACATACGTAGCTACATCTTCTTTCATATTAGGACACCAATAGTGCGCCTTCAGGTCATGATACATTTTGTTTGAACCAGGATGTATAGAGTACATAGACTTGTGAGCCTCACTCATAACTAAGTCCCTTAGGTTTCCATACAAAGGTACCCAAAGTCTGTCCATGAAGTAACGAATTCCATCCATTTTCACTTCAAACTGTTTGTCCATTCCCTGTAAAGATTCAGACCCAATGTTTTCCATTTTCAAGGCTTCTGTCTAAGCTTCTCAAATTTTTTCAGGTAAGTGAGTGCTAATCGTAAGCTGCAAAGCTCGCACTCATCAAGGTTTAGCAGTCTCCTTTCTACTCAACGCGTCTGCAACTACATTTGCCTTTCCTGGGTGATATTTGATAGCGCAATCATAATCATTCAACAATTCCACCCAGCATCTTTGCCTCATGTTCAACTCCTTTTGCTCAAAGATATGCTGAAGACTCTAATGATTGGTGTAGATAGTGCACTTGGTACCGTACAAGTAATGTCTCCAGATCTTCAAGGCAAAAACTACCGCACCCAGTTCCAAGTCATGAGTGGTGTTATTCTTCTCGTGTACTTTTAGTTGTCTCGAAGCATAGGCTATCACTTTATCACATTGTATCAAGAAACAACCAAGTCCTTGGATAGAAGCATCACAATAGACCAGAAAGTCATCACTTCCCTCTGGTAATGCCAATATCGGTGCGCTACACAGTTTCTGTTTCAACAACTGAAAAGCAGACTCCTGACTATCACCCTATTTATACGTTGTCCCTTTATGAGTCAAGGCTGTAAGGGGTTGAGCGATCTTAGAAAATCCTTCAATGAAATGTCGGTAATATCCTGCCAGTCCAAGAAACTGTCGTATCTCACTGGGCGTCTTGGGAACTGACCAATTCTTTACTGCCTCAATCTTTACTGGATCAACATGTATTCCTTTCTCGTTAACAATATGCCCCAGAAATTGTACTTCACGTATCCAGAAATCACACTTGGAAAACTTGGCGTACAGTTGCTACTTTCTAAGTAATTTCAAGATTAGACGTAAGTGCTCTTCATGTTCTTCCTTGGTCCTTAAATAGATAAATATGTCATCGATGAACACAATAACAAATCGATCAGGATAGGGTTTGCACACACGATTCATAAGATCCATGAATACTGTCGGTGCATTTGTCAACCCAAATGGCATGACCAAGAACTCATAATGACCATAACATGTATGGAATGCTGTCTTCGAGATGTCTTCCTCTCAAACTCTCAGTTGATGATAACCAAACCTCAAATCAATCTTAGAGTAGTAGCTTGACCCTTGCAGTTGATCAAACAAATTATCTATACGAGGTAAGGGATATTGATTTTTGACTGTAGCTTTGTTCAGCTCTCTGTAGTCGATACACATTTGAAATGTACCATCATTTTCCTTGACAAAGAGAACAGGTGCTCCCCAAGGGGATGAGCTCAGTCGGATAAACCCTTTATCCAACAGCTTTTGCAGTTGAGCAGATAGTTCCTGTAGTTCATTCGGAGCTAACCGGTAAGGTGCTCTCGCTATCGGAGCGGCTCCGGGAGTCAAATCAATCTGGAACTCAACTTGACGATGAGGGGGTAGTCCAGGTAGATCCTCTGGAAATACTTCAGGAAAGTCACGAACTATCGGAATATTCTCTATCTTCTTTTCCTCCGGTTGCTTGTCTGTCACAAGAGCTAATATAGCTAAGCGACCTTTACATAGCAACTTCTATGCTTTCATGTATGATATGATGCCCATCATTGCACCACACCTATCACCTCTGACCGATAGAATTTCTTCACCAATAGGAATTCGTATAATCTTCTCATGACATATGACTTTCTCCTGCTTGTCGGAAAGCCCATCCATGCCTACTACTACATCAAAACTCCTAAGCGTAACAGGCATGAGGTCGATGTCAAAAGTATGACCAGCAAGTTCTTTCTCGCAACCCTTAAGGATGTGTGTCACATGAATTTGCTTACCATCAGCTAATTCTACCGTATATTTAGATTCCAATAGAGAAGGCATATCACTTAAGAGGCTACTAAACTTAGTAGAGATAAAATTTCTATCAACTCCAGTGTCAAACAATACAGTAGCAAAACGACCGTTAGCAGAAAATTTACCAGTAATAGTAGTAGGGTCGTTTAGAGCGTCACCTGAACCTATGACGAAGGCTCTCCCTTTAGCTCCACCGTTGTTGCCACCGTTATTGTCACCATTGCCATTATTGTTGTTGTTGTTGTTTCCACCGTTTCCAGCACCATTCCTGTTCTTCTTCAACTGAGGACAATTCCTCTTGTAGTGTCCTTCCTTTCCATATTCAAAGCAACCTTTTGGTGTTTCTTGGGATTGCTGAGGCTTCTTCATCAACTGACCATGGCAATCCTTTGCCACGTGTCTAGCCTTACGACAACCCTGGCATCGAAAATTTTCACACCTGTCGGTGTGATGGTAGTTGCATCGACTACATTTAGGATACTTCCCCACGTATCCACCTTGTCCTTGAGATGAAGAAGATGACTGATTGAAACTACGATTGTTGTCAAACCTCCTTTGCTACTGGTGAGATTGATGGTGCTGTTTGTGTTGTTGCTACTAAGGCTGCTGAGGTTGTTGTTTGATGAAGATCCCTTGTTTCCAGAGTTGTACCACTTGCGTTTACTGTTAGGCACGCTTGCCACAGCGCCCTGTTTGGGTAGCTTTCCCTGCTCCACCGCTTGGTCAGTAAGCTTGTGAGCTAATAGAATAACCTGTTGAATAGTAGGGAGGTTCGCAGCAGTCACCATACTTTGTATCTCTGGAACCAATCCATGTATGTAATGCTCAATCCTTTTATGCATTTCATTAACCATTCCTGAGCACAGTGTTGACAACTCATGAGACCGTGTAGTATAGGCCTCAATCTCGGAACCTTGCATCTTGAGTTGCCAGAACTCAACTTCTAGCTTCTGCACTTCATCTCAAGGGCAATACTCCTCTATCATCATCGTCTTGAACTCGACCCAAGGTAGGTCGTTAGCCATCGCTTGACCTAGCATTTGTACCTGGGCATTCCACCTGGAGAGGGTTGCACCTTCAAGAGTTCCAGTTGTGTACTTCACTTGATCGGCTGGCGGATAGTTACATTTTGCGAAGATGGATTTGGTCTTCTCAAACCATCGTACCAGTCCCACAGCTCCTTCAGTTCCGCTGTAGGTATGAGGCTGGCAATCCATGAAGGATTTGTAGGTACACTGTGGGGGTCCTGTGACACCCGGCATTTTCCGATCACTTTCTGATCAACACGAGCATGGTTTTCTGATCATACATTCATGTATTTAATGATGTTCACTTAAATGCGTTATTTATTGCACGAACATTCACGATTCTTTCATGTAACGGTAATTCGGAGAATTGCCGGATCGCACGCGCGTCTGTCCCCGAACGTTGGTGACTTGTCAAAATAGTTTTCAAACAATCATAATTGGTGTGAAATTATGTGTTATATGATTGTATGATTAAATGTGTAGTTTGGTTGTGAAAATTGGGAATTTTCTGGCATTTACGCGTTTTCGCACATTTTCGGATTTTAACGCCTAATTATTATAAATATGCCTTTGAACTAGAAAAATGAATATTATTTTATTTTATTAATGTTTGTTTGATATTATATAAGCATTTGGAGGTTTTGGTGTACAAAAAGTTCAATCGCGTAGCGTTAAAACGATTTATAAAAGACGGGGGCCTTTCTTGTAAAAAAAAGTATAAAACCCAACCCTCAACCCTAATCACCATTTGGCCATCCCCTTCACCTTCGCCTTCATTATTTTCACAGAAAATCACACACACACAGTAAGGACACTTTCTTTGATCTTGTTCTTGCTTATTGGTGGTGATTTTCATTGTTTCTTGCATCAAACGCGTACTAGGGATCATCATATAAGTATTTCAAGTAAGTTTTTATGTTTGATTTCATTCTCTTTGATTATCATGATGAACATGAACCCTAGAAATCCAAACTCGAGTCAAAACTTGAAATTGATTGAAATTGATGATTGATTATGTGTTAGTATTCAATATAATGATGTTTGTATGGATTGGTTTTGTGAAATTGTTTCATTTTGATCAAAAACCAAGACTTACTTATAATGGAAACTTTAATTTGGGGCTTTTGTAGAAATTGTATGAATTAGATGAAATTGGAGTGAATTGATGGTTCTAGGATGTTAGTTGATGCAATTGGGTGAAAATTCATGTTTTGAACTTTTGATTTCGATTGGTTTTTGGGTACTTTCTATTAATGGAAAATTTTTAGTTAATTTGGTTTATAGATGATGATTTATGCATGTTTGATGAGATGTGATAATTGTTATATGATTTTTAGAGCATAGGAATGGATTGGGAATAATCGAATTTTGAACAACGTTTCGTACGATCACGCTTTTTATTTATGGAAACTTTTGTTATATGATGTGATGAATGTTGTATATGATGTGCATATGACATGATATGATGGTGTGATTGATGTCTGTTGTGATGTGCTTTATAATCTTGAAATGGATTATACATATGTAACAATGTCATACTTTCTAAAAATAGAAACTTTCCAAAAATAGATTTCCGAAATGAAACTTTATATGAATCATTATTTGAGCTATTTGAGCATGACTAAACATGTTTTTTTACTTATTTGAGTCACCAACGGGTCATTAGGTCAACTTTGGTAAACAAAAGTCAACTTTGGTCAAAAAGACAACTTTGTCAAACTTGTCAAACATTTCTCGAACACACTAACAGTTTACGTTGTTTGGATACAACGGGGTTCATCATGACTATTATGTACAAACACTCATGGACCTATATTTGTTAGGTTATGATTAGCTTCCACCTTTAACACCTCATGTATTCATACGCATCTAAGGTGAGTCTTCACGACCCCACTTTTACTTACATTCGTTTTTGGGGGAGAAGCATGAAAACTATTTTTATCTGGTTTTGGTATTATTGGTATATCGCCTGTTACTATAGTGCAAACATTATCACGCAACTCCTTACACACTCAAACCGTTAATAACGAGCTAGCGAGGTAATTTTGAGTAGTACTACTGGGTTTGACAAACCCCACCCACGTTAGTCGCGCTAACTCGACTGGAGGTCAAACAGGTGTTTAATTGACCTAGACACTTGCCATTGTTCTGTGATAAGACATGGCGGAAGGCAAAACATCTCACAAACAGTCAGCTTCGGTTCGAAACGCTAAGTAACTCGATATACAGGCTAGCTACCTATGGTATACCTTTGTTTACTTTTACCAGGAAAACGCTCAAACATATTTAATGATTTAAACCTGTGAACTCACCAACCTTGTGTTGACACACTTTAGCATGTCTTCTCAGGTCGCTGGCATGTTTAAGGCTAGGGCTGCATATTTGAGGCTCATGCATCATCTTTTTCATTTGAAATCAAGCTCATTTACATTTACCACTTTCATTGGGCGCCTTGTTTTGCGCATTTATTACTCATGATTTCACAAAAATTTACGCTTCCGCATTGATTACATTGAAAACTATCTTTTACTCTGATTTACATTGAAATGCTTATTTTGAAAACACCATATCTTCCCAGGTCGCTGGCATGCTTAAGGCTACGGCTGCATATCTGAGGCTTATGCATCATCTTTTTCATTTGAAAGCAAGCTCATTTACATTTACTAATTTCATTGGGCGCTTTGTTTTGCGCATTTATTACTCATGGTTTCACAAACATTTACGCTTCCGCATTGATTACATTGAAAATTGTCTTTTACTCTGATTTACGTTCAAATGCTTATTTTGAAAATGCATATAGTGTCGTTTGATATAAATGTGTCTAAGATCCTGGTTTGTCACGCGCCTCGCGGTAGAACCCCGCCGGTTGATTTTGAGGGTGTGACAGATTGGTATCAGAGCCACTGGTTATAGAGAACTAGGATTGCATTTGCATCTAGACTATAGCCTTAGACACATAGTACCATTGCACATACGTTTATCTATTTATTATTTTTCAAGCATACATATCATTTCATGCATGTATCACGATATTGGATGTCCACATCATCATCTACCCCGCTCATGTCACTTGCATCACCCCCAATCAAAAGGAGACTGAGGATCTCGCTCTTATACATTCTTCATCTACACTAATAGCCTCACCATCGAAGCTGAATCAGCATCAGCTGGAGTCTGCTGATGAATTCAAACAACATGGAGTGTTGTTCAATATTTGAATCACAGGGGATACACAACACTGGAAGTATTTACCTGATATGATTGCCAGCTTAATCTAGAGGAGCGCGTACCCCTTACCCTTACTGGTAACATAACTGATTGTACTCCTGCATCATCGCTTATACCTCATCCGACTAAGCAGTCATTTGCCACCCTTGTGGCAAGGGTAGATCAAATATTCACAATGTATGTGAAACACCCGGTGAAATCATTGAGATACCGGAGCATTAGACCACCATTAGTGAATATGTGGAAACACTCAAGGAAGGCTTAGTGGAGACTGGCAAGAAACATACTACTTTCATTAATGTATTCGAGGAAAAGCAAACAAGCACAATTCCCTAGATGGCATAGTCGTGGGAGCATTCGAGGCTACACTGCAGGATATGCAGCAAAGACTAGTATTATCAAATTTGAGAGTAGCTGGGCTAGAAGCCTAAGCAGTAGTTGCTACTGCATTTGAGGAACATATGGAGGAGTAGTACTGTACTCGGAAAGAAGAGTAGAAGCTATAAAAGGATTTTGGAACATTAAGATGGTAGGGTCAGATATTGGAGAATATACAACCCATTTTTATGAGTTGGTTGCTTTATGAAATGGTAACTCTATTCTACAAGCAAACTGAGAAGTCAATTGATGGGATAGCACCTTAGATTTAAGAAAGGCTCATCATTATTGATCCTATAACCATTCAGCACTCTATGAGGTTATCTCACAAGCTCACTGACTTGGTTGTGGTGTAGAGCACTCTGAATAAGCATGACATTATTGATGGTTCATCTAATAGCAAGCAAGAATAGGAAGGCACGTAGAGTAATTCATTCCCCAACATGGCCAGTATGATCATTATTGTTACCAAAGCTTTTGCAGAACGGACCATGTAGCCAAAGATTTTAAGGGAGAGTCAACGATCAAGCAGCAACAAACCCCAGTAGCATTGACAAGCTAAAGCATCATGGGGTTGCTTTGAATGGAACAAAGTTAGGCAAATGAAGAGAGATTACCCTCAACTGAAAAATAGCAATAAGGACAGTAACAATATAAAGGAACTATAAATAAAGTGCCAAGGGTCAAACCTTTGTGATTAGGCCTGGTAAGGCAAGAAATGGCTAGAATGTGGTTTCTATTTAGCAAGCTTATAGATGTAGCTTCAACTGGAATGGAACCTAGTTACACCATTCAATTAGCTGATGGTAAACTAAATAAAGAAACTTACATTCTGAAGGATGTATGTTGGGATTGTCTGGACATAAGACAGATATAGATCTTATGCCTATTATGCTTAATAGTTTGATATGGTTGTCGGCATGGATTGGTTGTCCAATAACCAAGCTAAATTTATCTGTCGTGAAAGGTCGTTCGCATACCCCTTCATAGTGGTGAAGTCTTATCTGTTCAGGGTGAGAAGAGTGTTGCAGTCTCAGATACCATATCTTGTATGAGCGCCCAGAAGTACTTACGCAAGTACCATATTGCCATTTTAGCTACGATCACCAAGAAAGCTGCTGAGGAAAAAAAAGGATCAAAGAGATGCAGTCCTGTTTGTCAAGAAAAATGATAGAACTTTCCGTATTGGTATTGATTACCGTGAGCTTATCAAAGTGATAATTAAGAACCGTTCTTCTCTTCCACACATTAACGATTTGTTTAACCAGCCTAAAGGGTCGAGTTTATATCCTAATATAGACCTGAGGTTGGAATATCATCATGTGATGGTCTGAGAGGATGACATATCTAAGGCGGCATTCAGAACTTGGTATTGTTACCATGAGTTTCTGGTTATGCCAAGTGGGCTTTTACCAATGCACCTACGGTTTTCATGGTTGTCATGAACCGAGTGCGTAAACCCCATCTGGACAAGTTTATCAATGTTTTTGTTGATGACATTCTAACATATACAAAGAACAAGGGGGAGCATGAGAAACATGATTTTGGAACTACTAAAACAAGGATAACTGTATGCCAAGTTTTTTGAGGTGTTACTTCTTGATCAAGTTCAAATTTTAGGTCATGTGGTCAGTAAGAAGGGAATGCCTATTGACCAAGAAAGAATAGAAGCCAACAAGAAACAGGCTACGCATAAGACTCCTACTAAGGTACAACAGTTTTTTTTGGTTGTCTGGTTAATACCGACGAGTCATCGAAGGGTTTTCAAAGATTTCATTACCTCTTCCTACATAACTCATAAAGGCACTACAAAAGTTAGGGTGACAAATAGAAGTCCGCATTTCAAGTTATGGAACAGAATGTCTGACTCTATCGATACTATCCCTTTGAGAGGAAAACAAGTGATTTCGTAGTATATTGTCGTGCTTCCATCGAAGGTCTCGGTTGTGTGTTGACGCAATGTGAGAAGGTAATCTAATTCGCTTCCCGTCAGTTGAAAGTTCATAAGAAGAACTACATGACATACAACTCAAAGTTTAGAGTCATTTATTTGTACATAAGATATAAAGGTATTACTTGTACGGTACCAAACGCGACACGACGCCGACCACAAGAGCCTTTAGTATATCTTTGAAAAGAAGGAGCTGAACATAAGACAACATCATTGGGTCGACCTGTTGAACAACTATGACAATATGATGAAGTACCATCTAGGTAAGGCTAATGTGGTAGCCGATGCCCTAAGTCAAAAGTAAACACCTAAACCAAAGAGAGTACGAGCATTAAAGCTTACCATTCACGCCAAAGTGCCTGATCAAATCTGTAATGCTCAAATTGAGGCTTTGAAGGATGAGAATCTGAAGGCTGAGCCCATGCAAGACATAGAAAAGTAATTAGTGATAAAATCCGAAGGAATTCCTTATTTCATGAAGGAATATGGATTTTTCTGTATGTAAATTTACGAGAGCTGGTAATGAATGAAACTCATCCGACTCAATATCCCATTCATCAAGGTTCAGGTAAAATGTATCATGATTTGAATGTTCTTTATCGATGGCAGAATGTGAAAGGAGATATTACCACGTATGTAAGCAAGTGTTTAACTTGTTCTAAAGTTAAGGTGGAATATCAAGGACCATCTGGTTTACTCCAACAACCACAAAATTTCTAGAATGGAAGTACGAGTAGATCTCAATAGATTTCATTGTAAAGTTACATCAAACCCTTAGAGGATGCGATATTATTTTGGTAATAGTAGATCGCTTGGCAAAATCCGCACCCTTCCTGTATATTAGAGAGACTAATTGAATTGAGAAGTTAACTCGCACCTATCTAAGAGAAAAAGTCTCTCGGCACGAGGTGCTAGTTTTGCATCATATCTGATTGTGACACTCAATTCAGTTCTTATTATTGAAGGTCATTGCAAAGTTCATTGGGAACATGATTAGATAGGAGCAACGTATCATTTGCAAACTGATAGCCAGAAGGAGCGTACGACTCAACTCTGGAAGACATGTTGTTAGCATGTGTTATGGATTTCAGTAGTAGTTTAGAAATCCACCCATCCTTGATTGAGGTTTCTTACGATAATAGTTACTACCCAGCGATCAAAGCCGCACTGTTTTAGACACTCTATGGAATTAAGTGTCGATCACCTACCTATTGGGCAGAAGTTAAAAGGAAAGTCAACTTACTGGTCTTGTGCCTGTGCACAACATGATTAAGAAGATCATACAAATTCGTAACCCCACGGCAGCAGCATGTGACTAACAAAAGATTTACGCCAACAAAATCCATTGAATACAAAATCCACAAAAGGTACTTCTAAAAGTGTCACCTTGGAAAGGTGAAATTTGTTTTTGGAAAAATGAGAAAAGTTAAACCCGCACTACGTTGGATCTTTTGAGATTGTCAAAAGGGTTGGACCAGTAGATTAACAACTTAATTTGCCTGGATAACTCAGTGGAGTACATAACGCGTTACACATTTCAGACATGAAGAAATGTCTGTCTGACGAAACAGTCATCATTCTTTTAAATGAGAAATAGTCGTTATCGAGGGACTAGTTGAAATCATGGACCAAGTTGTCAAAAACACTCAAGCATAATTGTACCTTTATTGTTAAAGTAAGTTAGAACTCTAAGTGTGGATAGAGTTTACCTTAGAACACGAGAACCATATAATGGTGAAATACCCGTAGTTTATATGTTTGAAATTTCGGAGCGAAATTCCTTCAACAAGGGGATGATGTGACAACCACGAGATTTTCGTCCGTCTTTTACCAGAGTTAGCTAAATTTCGGGATGAAATTTCTTTCAACATAGGGATCATGTGACACCCGGCATTTTCAACATGGTTTTCCAATCTTACATTCATGTATTTAATATTGTTCACTTAAATGCGTCATTTATTGCACGAACATTTTCGATTCTTTCATGTAACGGTATTCAGAGAAATGCCGGATCACACGCGCGTGTGTCCCCGAACGTTGGTGACTTGTCAAAATAGTTTTCAAACAATCATAATTGGTGTGAAATTATGTGTTATATGATTGTATGATTAAATGTGTAGTTTGGTTTTAAAAATTGGGAATTTTCCGGTATTTACGCGTTTTCGCGCATTTTCGGCTTTTAACGCCTAATTATTATAAATATTCCTTTGAACTAGAAAAGTGAATTTTATTTCATGTTATTAATGTTTGTTTGATATTATATGAGCATTTGGAGGTTTTGGTGTACAAAAAAAGTATAAAACCCAACCCCCCAACCCTAATCACCATTTGGTCGTCCCCTTCACCTTCCCCTTCATTATTTTCGCAGCAAATCACACACACACACTAGGGACACTTTCTTTGATCATGTTCTTGCTTATTGGTGGTGATTTTCATCGTTTCTTGCATCAAACGCGTACTAGGGATCATCATCTAAGTATTTCAAGTAAGTTTTTATGTTTGATTTCATTCTCTTTGATTATCATGATGAACATGAACCGTAGAAATCCAAACTAGAGTCAAAACTTGAAATTGATTGAAGTTGATGATTGATTATGTGTTAGTATTCAATATAATGATGTTTGTATGGATTGGTTTTGTGAAATTGTTTTGTTTTGATCAAAAACCAAGATTTACTTATAATGGAAACTTTAATATGGGTCTTTTGTAAAAATTGTATGAATTAGATGAAATTGGATTGAATTGATGGTTCTAGGATTTTAGTTGATGCTATTGGGTGAAAATTCATGTTTTAAACTTTTGATTTGGGTTTTGGGTACTTTCTATCAATGGAAACTTTTTAGGTAATTTGGTTTATAGATGATGATTTATGCATGTTTGATGAGATGTGATAATTCTTATATGATTTTTAGAGCATAGGAATGGATTGGGAATAATCGAATTTTGAACAACGTTTCGTACGATCACGCTTGTTATTTATGGAAACTTTTGTGATATGATGTGATGAATGTTGTATATGATAGTGTGATTGATGTCTGTTGTGATGTACTTTATAATCTTGAAATGGATTATACATATGTAACAATGTCATACTTTCTAAAAATAGAAACTTTTCAAAAATAGATTTCCGAAATGAAACTTTATATGAATCATTATATGAGCTATTTGAGCATGACTAAACATGTTTTTTTACTTATTTGAGTCACCAACGGGTCATTGGGTCAACTTTGGTAAACAAAAGTCAACTTTGGTCAAAAAGACAACTTTGTCAAACTTGTCAAACATTTCTCGAACACACTAACAGTTTACGTTGTTTGGATACAACGGGGTTCATCATGACTATTATGTACAAACACTCATGGATCTATATTTACACCTCATGTATTCATACGCATCTAAGGTGAGTCTTCACGGCCCCACTTTTACTTACTTTCCTTTTTGGGGGAGAAACATGAAAACTATTTTTATCTGGTTTTGGTATTATTGGTATATCACCTGTTACTGTAGTGCAAACATTATCACGCATGTCCTTACACACTCAAACCATTAATAACGAGCTAGCGAGATAATTTTGAGTTGTACTACTGGGTATGACAAACCCCACCCACGTTAGTCGCGCTAACTCGACTGGAGGTCAAACGGGTGTTTAATTGACCTAGACACTTGCCATTGTTCTGTGATAAGACATGGCGGAAGGCAAAACAACTCACAAACAGTCAGCTGCGGTTCGAAACGCGACTACTGGATTTGATAACTGTTATATGATTTTTAGAGCATAGGAATGAATTGGGAATAATCGAATTTTGAGCAACGTTTCGTACGATCACGCTTGTTATTTAAGGAAAAGGAGGTGGTGACTCAGATCCCAATCCATCTCTTCAGAGGGGTAAGGATGTCGAGGCCGGTCTAATCCCCTATCAGGTACAGGAGAAGGAGGTGGTGACTCAAATCATGCAGGTCTCTTGCCTAGAGCTCTTGATGACGATGCCATGCTGCGAGGTACGTGATGTTTATGCCAATGAGTATACAGTAAGGAATAAGTGACGAGTAACTAACAAACTGTGCAGTTATAGTCTAGTGTGTATGCAACTAGTTTCCTATAACCAATGGCTCTGATACCAATCTGTCACACCCTCAAAATCCACGTGCGGATTTTTACCGCGAGGCGAGTGAACAAACTAGGATCTCAGTCATTAGTTACTCAGAACGACTCTACATGCAACATTTAAACAAATCAGAGTTTAAAACTTTAAAATATTTGCGGAAGTGTTTTGTAATAACCCAAACACAAAGTACTAAAAGTAAACTGCGCAAAACACGCGCCCAAACCAAAATACGTAAGTAAATGATAAATTAAAAGTGAACAATGTTTGAATGAAGTATGCTTGACATGTGCATGCTCCTATGGGCAGCTGCTAGAAATGACCTAAGAAAAGCATACTAAAAGTGTCAACATGATGGTTGGTGAGTTCAAGAGTTTGTAATCAATCATAAGTAGTAGCGTTAGTAAAGATATATATAAACAAGTGCATTGAAATAGATAGCTAGTCTAATTTCATTAGTAAAGAGCAATGGTGATTTCGCGATCGAAGCTGACTATGTTTGTCTGTTTGCCTCCTGCCACGACATACCAGGTCGTGACACTGTTAATAGTTTAGGACAATATTGCACCCATTGACTTCCGGTCACACGGGTGGGGCTTGTTGTAAGGCCCCGTTACCGGAACGCTTACAGCTGGTCAATCATCGCACAAAAAACATAGAACATATATTTACATTTGCTAAAACATCGCAGGGGAATACTGAACAAACTATTTCTTATATTAATGACCACTTTTGCAAGACAATACAATCATTGTTATCCATTACAAAAATCTCATAGTTTGCATTACATTACAAAAAAGTCATTTGTCATGAAATGGATGCCATCCCAAAAACGCCAAGTAGCTACCCCGTGCCATCCTTAGCAACGTTACCTGCTAACTGGAAATTACATAAAAGTCAGCGTTGCTGAGTGAGTTCTAGTTTTATAAATAAAATACTTTTCTTTCGTTTAAAACCGTACTTTACTTTCGTAAGCGATCATATATCATACGTACAAATAGATAATCTCATTATTATCTTTCATCATCGTCAACTTCCATTCATTCATTCTCTTTCTTATCGTACATTTCATTCGTCCATTATTACTTTCACTTCTCTATGCTCCAGGCTAATGCCTCGAGCTATACCCCAAACATCATGCACAAGGCGGGTACTGGGCCGAAGACTATAAATAGACTTCAAACATCATGCACTAGGCGGGCACCAGCACCAGGGTATCATCATTTGGACCAATGCCATGTGCTATACCCCAAACATCATGCACAAGGCGGGTACTGGGCCGAAGACTATAAATAGACTTCAAACATCATGCACTAGGCGGGCACCAGCACCGGGGCAAGCGACAACGGTCCCATACGTATGGTCAGTCACAAAGACTAGACCCCAGTGTGCATCCTTCTGGGGTAACTAACCCGCACATCGTTGAGCTAACACCCTTCATTGGGTGTGAACCTCCTTACAGTGCTTGCAAGACTTTTCTTACTTCCGTTCGTTCATTAATGCATGCATTCATTCTTTCTTACTTCTCTTTAGTTATCTTCCACTTTCATTAAGTACTACTTTACATAAGCATATTCATATGTCACACCACGTAAGGTCACGACATAAACATAACATGGAACGACATCATCACAACAGCATACAAAGCATGCAAATCGTAAACAAGCACAGTCCCCCATAAAACCTCCTTTCTTAACACTTTAGCTCTACATCCCAAAATCTCAGAAAATTCTGTCCCCTTAAAGAAATGCGGATGAGCAAACAAATGCGGATGAACAGACAAATGCGGATGAATAAACATATGCGGATGAGTAACCAAATGCGGATGAATAGACAAATGCGGATGAGTAACCAAATGCGGATGAACACCTCAGAAAATATTCTAAGTGTCCCAAAGAATTGCGCATGAACACTGTAGCTAATGCGCATGCATAAAGCACATGAAAGTTTTCAGAAAATATTCCGTCCAATGAAGTGCTCATGAACCAAATACGGATGACTGAAGCAAATGCGCATGGACAAACCAAATGCGGATGAACATACAACAAATGCGAATGAACACTTAGCAAATGCGGGTGAACAAAATAGTCGATGTGTTCATCAAATGCGGATGAAGACTTAACTAATGCGGATGAACAACACTTATGCAAATATTCAAACTTAATGCGGATGATCAACTAACCTGAAACCACATCTTACACTATAATCAGTTCCCAATCCTCATTCTTATACATTCATCGCACCGATCTAGCATGCTAATCTCTTAGAACAAGCATACAACCACATAAACCGAGCAAAACATGCAGGCCCTAACACACCCACTAAAAGAACAGGGCCAAACTTACGGTACAAAATACTGGACATATTAAAAAGTTAGTTGCATGCATTTCCAGCCCCAAAACAGGTTTAAAACATAGAAACCGGGGATCTAGAACTCACCTTATGCAATCTTTCGGGCAAGACTTCCTTCAAACCCGAATGCAATGAGTTCACACACCTAAAACCCAACAAAACACAACCCAAACACAGACAAACACACATAAGCATGCAACCAAGGCATAGGCCGGCCAAGAACAACTGAAAACGATGAATTATTACCTTGAATTCGATCTCCTTGTTCTTCTTCTTCAAAAACCCGAGAGCTCAGCTCTTTCTCTCTCTAGAAAATCCGGATGAAAAGAAGTGTGCAAGGAAGTATGGGCGGCCATGTTGCTTTATGCACCCACTTTTATTCTTTTTGTCCTTTTGACACATTTAGCCCCTCAACTTAGGTTAAATTGTGTTTTCTTTCTTTTATACACATTTATTCTTCTTTCTCGTCTTTTAAATTTTCCGGGTGTTACACTTGTCAGACCTAGTAGTACTACCCAAGATTTCCTGCTAGATTCCTTAATTAACGATCCGGAAGTGTGAGGACTTTCTATGGTATAACCTACTATGTCTTACCAAACACATGTTTTATCAGTAAACCATTTTAAAAACAAGTATGCTTTCTCTCCCAAAAGAGAATTAAGTAAAAGTAGGGCATTAAACTCACCTGGTGTGCAAACAAATGATAATAAAAGCTAACAGTGAGCAGAAAGACAACCTTCAGAGGTTACCTAGAACACGCAAGTACATAAGTACGTGTACACATAATCTTTAGCAACCCTAAGTGCTCAATAAACACATTGACTCAAGGTTTTGGAAAACAAGACTCATTTGACCAAGTTGACCCGTTTGACCCGTTGGTGACATGTCATGTTAAATTCTTGTTTGATCAAACATAACAACCAATAATCCATCATACATAGTTATCACACAAGTTATTCACGTATGCCACATTACAAACCCTTAAGTGCTATAAAGCTTATCATACATCATTCATTATCATGTATATTCCATGAGAGTCAAAATTTCCAAGGTTGTACATCAAGTATTCGTACAACCTAAACAACATAATCTACCACCTTAGATATCATCAACAAACATTCTAACATGATCCTAACATCATAGACATGCTCAATTAACAATATCCGATGATCTAACTAAATAAAGTTTCCCCTTTGGGAAAGTAATATCCCAAAATCAATCTAGCACCCAATTCATTCATGAATTCATCAACATCATGCCTAATCAAGTCCATGCTATCATCTAGACATGATCACATTCATCAAATCACCATAATTCACAAATCTCATATTCAAAAGTTTCTACTTATAGCAAGGTGTGAACTACATGATCAATTCATGGATTTCTTAAATAATTATCATAATCCAACATTCATACAACATTATTAACATCATAATATCATCAATCCATCTACAATTCATCAAGTTCATGCACAAAAGTTACTATTATTAGTAAGGTATGAACAATCCATCAAAACCATGAATTTCTTGTATAATCCACGTAAACTAACATCAATACAATCTAACTAACATCATACAATCATTAAACATTCAAAATTCGACATTCATCATGGTAATTGAACTAGGGTTTCGACCATAATAAAAAATCCATGAAAAACCAATAAAAACTAACCTTTAATCGCGTAATGGCCAAGAATTGATGCTTGCTACACGTTGTAATGATCAAAGCAAAACAAAAATCTAATGTTCTTGGAGTTGGAAGCTTGAAATCGCAAGAATGATGGTGCTTGGGATGAGTTTCGGCCGAATGGGGGAGAAGGGGGGCTAGGGTTGGGTTTTGTCAAAACTTTACTTATTTAAAATCACCCTTTAATCCCTCTCCGACTACTTTTTTATAAAAATTAACCTTTTTAACACTTTTTAACAATTTTTAACTACAAAGTACAAATATTATAAACTAACAATAATAATCATGCATAATTTTCAATAGCTACAAAACACATGCAATAAATATAACACGTCGTCATGTTACAAGATAAAATTCACAAATAATATTTAAAATCTATAAACCACATAAGTACAACTTAATAATCAACATCACTAGTTAAATTATTATCTGTTTATCATAGATAATTGTTATTAAGTTACCAACGTTCAACGACAACTAGTGTGTGCTCAAGACACGTGTATGCAAGACCTAACGGAACTAACGGAGTTTGGTAACGGAATATTACCAGATGTCACATTCAGGTACAAAGTCTTCCACTGTCAACAAAAGATTTGTATCTAAAGAGTCAAGAAATGGTGTTAATGAGCAAAAGACAAAACCCAAATTTCAAAAAAACAAACTTTTAAATAAAAAACAACAGATTAACTTTTCAACTCCTAAATCAACACAAGGATCAAATGTGGCTTCCACATTTAAAGTTAATCAACAGTTGTTTAAATTTCATCAAAGGTACTGTGAAAAACGTGATATGTACAATCATAAGACTGATGAATGTTTCTTTAACAGGTACTGTCATATTTGTGATATGAAAAACCATTCAACAGCTGATTGTTATTTCAACAAGTATTGTACCATTTGTGATGAAAGAAATCACAACACTGAGAATTGCTACTTCAGAAGGAACTCGCCGAGGAATGGATATGTTAATCCACAATTAAGGAATGGATATGTCAATCCATAATTTCAAAGAAATCAAAGTGTTGGTTTTCAAAGATTGACAAAACAACCTTCCCTAGGCTTGAGATCTTTTCGAAGGAATGATTCTGATTATGATGATTCTTATGCTGTGAAAACAAAGAATTATAATCAAGGAAAATTCATTCCATGATCTGTGAGAATGAATAATGCAAAATTTGGTAATCAAACTTTTTCAAAAAATATTTTTACTAATGGTTTTAATAACTTTGATGATGATCTTGAAAAATGTTATTATGCTTTGCGGATTAAACAAATCAAAGATAATCAAAAATTTGTTAAAAACGGAATCGGTAAATTTAAACAGCAAAAGAAGCCTGATGTGAATACACTTCATTTTAAACAATTTACCATTGTTGATAGATTTGGCAAGCCCAAGACCATATCGGCTTGGGTTGATAACTCAACTTAAATTTCTTTGAAATGCAGGTACGCCCAAGAAGACCTCTTAACACGTGGTATGTTGATAGTGGGTATAGCCGGCATATGACAGGCAACCATGCCTTGCTACAAGATTTTAAGTTAAAAGATGATTCTCAGTTTTTAGGTCCCAGATTAGTCTCGTGGCAATGTAAGAAACAAACAAATGTCTCCGTCTCAACCGCAGAAGCTGAGTACATAGCTGCTTCAGCAGGATGTTCTCAAATCCTTTGACTACAAAACCAACTGCTAGATTACGGGTTCAATTTTCTTAAAACTCTTATTTACATTGATAATGCTGCTGCTATGTTTTTTACAGCTAATCCTGTCCAGCACTCAAAAACAAACATATCGAAATCTGATATCATTTTCTCAGAGATAACTCTAAAAAAGGTTTAGTCATTTTGATTCAAATCACAACTGAAAAACAGTTGGCTGACCTCTTTACAAAAGCCTTTTTACCAGGTCGATTTGAGTATTTGGTTGAGTCAATTTGACTTATTAACTATTTTTAAAACTGATTTTTGAGTATTTCAGTTGTCTGATTCATAAAAAATGATAAGAACCCTCCCTTAGATTAATCATGAATATAGAGAAACTGTCAAAGTTAACTGCCTGGTTGTATATATTATGTGTGCATGTTCAATAGAAAATGAAAAAGCAAATACAAAAATAGAAAATTGAAAAATCAAAAGAGAAAAATATAAAACAAAAATACAAAAATAGAGTTTTTCTTGTTAGTTAATTGTTTAAGACTGAATCTATCTTTGTAATTTGTGCAATTTATGAGAAATGATAGATACATTAGTTCTGATCAGTTGCATACTTCACTCGCTACTAAAGTCTGACGTGATAAGATACGATGTGCAGGTAAGGTCATGCAATTATACTGAAAAAGAAAATTAATTGCTTGTAAAGTCATAAACTCACACCTGGTGGTGATATGAATAACCATTGAGCTCTAATTATTTAAAGCATCTATTCATTTCTCTGTGATGAGTCATTATAGACCTGAGGTAATGAGATATCCTTTGTTGTAAGTCATTACAGACCTGGATAATCTCTCTTGATGCAAAAGATGCCAATGTGCACAATCTAAACATGAGATCTGATTATAAGTATATGTCAGGTTAACAAGTTGATAAAAGTGATTTCTTGCATATCTTGATGAGAGTTGAACTCTCTAAGTATAAGTGTGACTTACATAATGTCATATCTAATCGTACCTTAATCAATCCAAGAATTGGAAAAGTAAGTGTGCTGAGTATCTTGCCAAAAGCACTCATTTTCTATCCTTAGATCTCGTGTCTCCTTTGCTATAGAAATGCTGACCTGGAACACACTTGATCAGGATTTAAATACTGTCTAAAACTAATCATAATTTTATTTTCCTTTAATATGCTGATCTTAACTGATATGATCTCACTGCAGGCATGTGATTCAAATGTATATAGTAGTTTTTTATTCTGCTTTATTTTTTAAATTTGCATGATTTTCTGTGTGCAGGCATGTTGATAATGATTAGTTTCCTCTTCTTGCAAAGTCAAAGAAACTTCTAAGTTTGTAAAACTTAAAAGTTTAGGGGGAGTAAAAAGCATGTGTGTGTTTGATATAATTTAAAAATGAACCTGAAAAAGAATTCAAATTCAGTGGAAAAGCTTCTTGCAAACAAAATAAGACTATTTGTTTTGTAAAAGTTATATAAAGACTAAAATGACTGGAAATTGTTTTCGAAAATAAAATAAAAATAAAATGGTAAAAAATAAAAAAAATTGAAGTTTAAATGTCAAAAAATGTTAAAACTTGAGGGTCATTAATGTAAATTTTGAGTGTTGATCAAAAAATTGACTACGTATTGAAAAAATTTATGTGTGAACAATACTAATGTGCTTAAACAGTGTTCAGATGGATGGTGTGAAAATTTCAAGTGTCAAGACTTATGGAAGGGTTCTCATGTGCCTGAATAGTACTCATAAGTTAAAAAATTGTGCAAGTGTTGGGCGTTTCATTCTATACTCATGCGCCTAAACAGTTGTCATGTGTCTGAAAAATTGGTCAAGTGTTGGGCGTATCATCTATGCTCATGCGCCTAAACAGTACCAAACTTCCAACTTTTAGTCTCATGCGCCTGAACAGTGTCCAAGCACCTAAACAGTGCTTATGCATCTGAACAGTGCTCATGTATCTAGAACCTCATGCGCATTCACAATGCTCATGCGTCTAAAAACTTGGTGTGAAATTTAGTCTCATGCACCTTCACAGTGCTCATACGCCTAAAAATTTACACATATATATACAACACTTGTGTTCTCATTCATTTATTCACTCAAATCCTCTGATACTACACCCGATACTCTCAAACCGTTGACTCATCATTTCATCATTCTTGATTGATTCTGGTTAATACTTGTGATTGATAGGTATTATCATTGAATCTAAACATAATTTTATGATTAACATCATCTGATTTCAGTTTTAAACTTCAAATTTGACTGGGCGTTTGAGGTCTGTTCAGGCGTTTGAACCCTAGTTGATCGAAATTTTGAAATTTGTGATGAATATATGGTTTGATGATGAATATTAAATGACTGTTGTAACATGTTGTCTAACATATTGTGATAGTCAAATTCAAGTTTCATCAAATTGTGTTCTTGATGATTGTGTGTTCATCAGAAAGTTCATAAGAACTGAATATGAATAGAAAATTTATCGATTTTTCATCAAAATGTCAAGTTAATCATAAAAATTGTTCATTAATCTGATTGTAAGAAAATTTTAATGAAGTTGGTGTGATCTAAATCATTTAAACATTAACTTGGATGTATTCTACTCTTGATAGAGTATGTCAACACTTAAAAATTTTCAGAGTGAAAGTTAGGTTTAAAAGATTTAAAACATGATAATTCAATTGAAATTTAACAAATTTTCAAGTTCTTAATGCATTACTTGATTATTATGAATTGTGTAAATCAAACTTGTAACCAATATACTCTTGTTCATGTGAGATATATATAAACACTTAGAAAATTTTTAAGTGTTTTGGTTCAAAATTGATAAATCAAAATTTGATTTTAAGTTTTGCAAATTCAAATGTGACTAACTTTCTTTGTTTTATGCATACAGATGACAGAGCTTAAGTTTGAATTAAAGCATAATGTAGCTACTTTTCTTAACGAAGATGTTCTACTGGATATGAAGAGATGATCAGATTTTTATTAAGGACTAAGTATGTATATGCTATGTGTTCACAGCCAGTCATATATGCTCGGTTAATCAAAAGATCTTGGAATACTGTTGTGATTGAAAGAGATGAAGAAGGAAGGAATGTGGTTAGAGGATTTGTAACCAATGATCGTATGGTTGAAGTGTCTGAGCAATCAATTAGAGAAGCTCGCAGACTGGGTAATAATGATGCATAAGATTTGGTTGAACTCTCATTTAATGAGTGTAGAGAAACATTTATAGCCACTGGTCATCCTGACCATTTCCCAAAGAAACAGTTTTTCATAGCAAGAGTTTACAACCATTGGAAACTTCTTTGCTATATCTTTAGCACGGAATGTCTAAAAGAAGTGACAGATGGAATTCATTCCTGGTAGACATTGCATCTCTAATAGTAGCCATAGCCACTAATAGAAGATTCAATATGGCTAAATGGATCATGAATGGTTTCATTTTTAATTTGGAGAAAGGAATTAGAAATAAGTAATTGATGTATCCAAGATTTCTTCAGATGATTATTAATGAAGAACATCCTGATTTCCATGCTTATGGAGTAGGTGGAGAAATATTACTTTTGGAGCATATGACTGAAACTTCTTACAAGAGACTTGCTATTATTACCGATGCTCAAAATGTTAATATGTTTGAGTATATGAGAGCAGTTGCAAGGGAAGATGTGAATATAAATAAAGATCATTTTCATCTAACTGAGGACGAACCAGTTGATCCAAATGACTTAATTGAAGAAGTTCCTCAAGAACCATCTGAATCTGAAGCTGATGAAAATAATGAAGATGATGATGATGATAATGAAGATAATGTTGATGAGTTATTAGATATGAATGAAGAAGATGTTATAGCTAATGTACAACAAGAATTTGAGTATGATGTTTAAAATGTTGAAGCCTTTAAATCTGTATTACCAGATGAAGTGGAAAGGTTGAGTCAACATGATACAATTCTAACTGAGGAAGTGAATACCTAGCAGATTATTGATGAATTGAAAGAAGAGAACTCTAATCAGCTTAAGCAAATTGAGAAGCTAAGATATGAGAATGAAAAATTGAAAGATGAATTGCTAAAGAAAGATTTGATAATTGCTAAACTTGAAGAAGATAAAGAATCAAATTTAAAGAACTTTGAAGTGACACTCAAAGACTAAGACTTGATTGAAGAAAAATTCAAGATGTTAAAAAAAGACCATGAGAAATTGAAAGAAGAATTTGAAGGTATGAAAGATAGTTTAAGATCTCAATCACCTGAATTAGTTATTATATCTGAAGTTCAATCGATCGATGTTGAAAGAATATCTGAGGCAGATAAAGGGAAGAGAAAGATAGATGACCTAGATGTGTCAGTTTTAGCTGAATCATCATCTAACCCTATGTCTAAAATATAAAAGATTGTATATGAGCCTTTGATTCATGAAAGTGAAGAAGCTGAAGCTCAAGAGAGAATTAGTGCATTAGATGATTTAGAACCAGAATTCTCAGATGCGTGGTATGATGAAGTGTTAAAAGCAGAAGATATTGTTGAAGCTGCTTATTCTCCTATTGAGGCTATTACTGAAGATATCCCTATTGATGTTGATGACAAGTATAATTATCTGGTTAAGAAAAAGTATAACAGAGTATTTTTGGATGGTCTCACTGTGTCTCAAATCAATGAAGAATATGAGAAATGTGTAATTGCTGAATCTATAGCTTCAGTGGATCCTGATGAAATTATTATTGAACACGGAGAATGGAATCCAATGCATGAAAGTATTAATATTGAAAAGCTTTCATCATCAGAATTACATCATCCTGATCCAGAGAATATGATGACTGTTGAGCTGAGATTGTGGTGACAATCAAGAAATTATCCACGAAAGAAATTAAACCGGTTGCAAGCTGAATCATTAAGGAATTTGGTGCGAAGCTTTCAAGAAACGGAAAAACAAAACAATAAGATGATTGTGCTTGATATGGATAATCCTTAATATTTGGAGATTACCAAAAGAACAAGAATTTTGAATCCTCAAGAAATTAAACAGATGGAATTAGAGAGAAGTAGTCATGAAAGAAGAAAGGAAATGATGAGTATGTTTCCAGAAACAGAGAAACAAGCTTATCAAGTGTCTATTGATCAAAAACAGTTATGAAATAAACCAAGAACAATAGGTGATTTGGTAAGAAACGTATTGAAAAAAGGCCAATCAATTTCTGAATTGCTGAATGCAATGATTGTGCCTGATAATACAAAGAATGTTAAGATCGTTGCTTGGAAATACGATGAGAATTTTGATGCGTGTTTAATCAAACGAGTAAATGCTATTTGTAATGTGTATCACTTTTACTCAAGCATCATAATATTACCCGTTCAAGATCTCAAAGAATTAAACAAATTACCTCTGATTAATCCAACAAAGTCTGCTTGAGGTGAAAATTTTGTAAAACTTCTAAATAGAGGTATTTCTAGAATGGAGTCATTTATCAAGACCCGATGTGATCAAGAGGAAAAAGGATACTTCAAGCCAATCAAAAGTAAAAGAAAGTTAGCAGATCAACCAGAAGAAGAAGAATATTTTTTGGATGCTTACAGTGACCAATTTTTTGAAAAGGTTACAAATTCAGGACTAAAGGTTATTGATGGAACTCAAACGACAAAACCAATTTTAAGATGGTTTTATAATGCTGACTCATTCGAATTAAAGTTAGTTCGAAACTTAGATGACTGGGATCAAGACATGATTTCGTTATTTGGAGTGTTTGAACTGAAACTTCTACATTCGAGTTATATCTCATTTTTATCCATACAAAAATTTGAACGAGTTGCATTAGACGTTGCGGAGAATGATAGAAAGTATTTTATGATGATTATTAAAGTGATGGATGCTGCGATGGAAAGAATTGCATTACGAAAAGCTCTAGCATATGCAAATATTGTGAAGAAAGATATAAAGTCGATTGATTTTATGTGAATTTCAAGCAAGGGTGTGTTAGAAATTCATTCACACGATCATTCTAAACCTCTGGAGTTCTATGCAACTGTTGATATTGCAGGTTTATGAAAAGAGACTTCGGAGAAAATGGACAAAATGGAGCTTAAAACTAATGAGTCGAAGCCAGAGCAAGCAAGTATAACAAGCAAGTTTAAATCAGCAATCAAGAAAGCATTGAAGGAACTCGAGCTGTACAAAGACAAGCCGATGTTCAAGATCAAAGAAGAACCTGAAGTTTTTTTTTTGAAAATTGAAGACAATGTGAATCTTAGGGGGAGTAAGGTTGAAGTTTTCTTAAATAAATTTCAAACAGTTTAAAAAATAAAAAAATGTACAAATTATATAATTGGGTAGTGGTCCACAACGAACGTTAAATTTTTATTTCCAAAAATACAGCAAACTATACCCAAACTAAATATATGAAAACAACCTATTAAATATTGTAATTTGTAAGAAAATAACATCATTACAAAAAAAGTTACCAAGGTTAAAAAACGTGAAGTTTTATTAAGGATGGAAAATTTTGAAAATGGGGGAAAATAATTACATCAGTAGTATGACACGGTGTAAGAGTTACTTAGACTATATAATTATGGTGTAACTGTTCGCCACATTAGAGTTAACGAGTTATCGTAATAACCAAATGTTAACAAAGAAAATTTACGTTATATATACATACATACATACATACATACATACATACATACATACATACATATATATGTATGTATATATAACGTAAATTTTCTTTGTAAACATTAATATACATACACATATATATATATACATATACATATATACATATATATATATATATATATATATATATATATATATATATATATATATATATATGTATGTATGTATATATATATTAATATACATATACATATATATATATATATATATAATATACATTTAAATCAAATAAAATCCATATCTATATATTAGGAAATAAAATTGGTGATTCTTTTGATTTAAAGTTAAATCTATCTTTTTAAAATCTTCTAAAACCTTCATTTTTCTTCAATATACTTTCAAAGCTTCATCTGATTTACATTTTTAACCCCCACAATCGTGTTTCACCTACAAAACAATAAAATCCAACCAAAGTTGACTTTATTCACCAAAACGAGTATTACTCAAAATAAACAAAAATATGTGTACTAAATGCATGATATGTAATAAAATGTGTTAGGTCTAGATTGATTGTATAGGTTTAGAAGATTATACATCTCTTGTATTGAACTCTTGTAAATCTTTATCTTTTTTTATGCAAGATATATATATATGTTAACCCAAATAATTATTTGTGTTGATTATGTGTAATTGCAGGAAAACATCATACTTGGTCAATTTTGAAAATTGACCAAGTACAAAATTGACCAAGTACAAGAACTATATACGGATGAAAAGTTTGTACTTCCGTAGATGTTTTGTGGATCTCCTGCGGAAACATTGTAACATCTACGGAAGAACAAGTCTCCTCGTGAGATCAAGTTACTGTTGCTCCTGCGGAAGAAGAAAGCTTGCTCCTGCGGATGAAGTTCAATATGAAGATCAAAGAGCTAACTCCTACGGAAGGATAACTCCAAAAAAGTACTTACATGAACTCCAATCATCAAGGAAGCCACATGAAGTCAACAAGTCAAACTCTCTGGAGTGATGTCATCAAGTCAACATCTACGGAAGACTGTACTTTAGTCAGAAATGAATATTTCATGTCACGTCAAGAATTTTATTTGAGTTACTTTCTTACCACAATAGAAAGTTACCTTTATCCATGTAAAAGTGAATCCCTCTGCCTCTAAATAGAAGGCATGGGTGCACTCTTTTAAAAGAAAAATACATAAAAAAACAACAAAACAATTCTGATTACACCATAATAGAAATCAAAATAGCAAGAACACCAAGAACACCAAGAACATCACCTAGCAATTACCATATCATCATAAATCAAAACCTATTATAGCCAATTCAGTATTAATGGAAATCGTTTGAAGCAAACTAGTTTGTCATATTACTTTAACTTATTTTCTATTTCTATTATCTGTTCTTCGTCGATTTACGTTACAATTAAAATTTCTTAAACAATTCACGATCATTATTTGTTCAATCAAACTGATAAATTCCTGTTTCGATCCTTGGATTCATAAAATGTATGCTAAAATTATTATAAATAATGTCTAAAATTACTAATAACAAATCTCTCCAAGTTTAAGCATTTCTTGTCCTCATGGAAGTCAAGAATAAGAATAAGTGAAAACTAAAAAGAAAAAAAGGAGAACAAAACATATTAGCTACACCTATTCTTGTTCCGTATAAGAAGTTTGGGCATGAAATCATATTATTATGCTAACTTTCAATTGACATGCATACATACGGTGTTTAACATTTTTTTATTAACAACACATACCCAATTAGCTAGTTATGATCCTCTAATCTTTGAGTTCTGAATTTATTGTTTTATATAGATTTGTTCATGTTAGGTTTATTATTTTAATCATGCCAACACCATTCTTCGTATGGTAGAAACTATCCTAACGTCAAGGATAATAAAGAACAAGTTGCCAATTTTTCATCACGTGAAATTACAAATGATGTGGTACTAATGTAGTCAATTTTTCAGCACATATTTGTTTCATTTTCTTCTTCATTTTTATTTCTCTTCTTTCCAATTTTCCTTTCTCTTTTTTTGTTTTCATTTTCTTTTTTCTATTATTATTACTAGTTGTTATGAATCAATTAGAATCGGTTCTCAACCTATTAGTAAGAATCACACTTAGAGGCTGATGCAACCAAAGAGCTCTCAACATGTACATGTGAAGTAGAAGAAAGTTACTTCAAAAGATTTGATACAACTCAGTGAATTAAGATAATTAGTGTTTGTCAATAATTAGCTTATTCTCAACAAAAGCCTTAAATTCAAAAGAATTTCTGTCTTAGTTGATTTAATATCAGTATTATAAGTGATTTGTTACTGTTGTTTGAGTGTGTTTGAATTACGTTTACGTTACACATTCATAGGGTATTAGTTCACTAGATTCACTTGGGTCTTTTTCTTAAAACATAAAAGTGAAAAATCAGAAACATTAATGGAGTTTATCACTAAGATTGAAAATCAACTTGATATAAAAATCAAAATCATAAGAAGTGATAATGGATATGAATTTGTTAACCATGTTTTAGACTCCTTTTGCAGGAACAAAGGTATAGCCAGACAATTCAGTGCACCAAGAACTCCACAACAAAATGGAGTTGCTGAAAGAAGAAACAAACTCTAATTGAAGCAGCAAGAGCAATGCTAGCTGACTCATATTTGCCAATCACATTTTGGGCTGAAGCAGTGAACAAAGCATGCAATGTTCAAAATAGGACCTTAATTGTCAAAGAACATAATAAAACACCCTATCAACTTTTTTTTAAAAGAAAACCTTTTATAGGATATCTAAGAGCATTTGGGTGTCATGTGTCTATTTTAAACACCAAAGATCAATTAGGAAAGTTTGCTGAAAAAGCCTATGATGATTTCTTTGTTGGTTACTTATCAACATCTAAATCATATAGAGTTTACATTCCACATCAAAACATTATGGAGGAAACTCCTAATGTATCATTTGATGAATCCTTATTTCCAAAATTTGTAAAAGGATCATCTTGGCTGTTTGATGTAGATGCATTAACAAATTCATATAACACTGGTTATTTGTAAGGCCCCGTTTCCAGAACGCTTACAGCTGGACCGTCATCGCATAAAATATTTAAAACAAACATTACTTTCACAGCGGAATTTAGAAACTTTCATTAATAATTAAAACATATTATTATATTACATAAATCGTTTACATAACACAATACAACGTCATATCAAAATACGGATGATAGACTCAAAACGTCCCCAGTAGCGTATGCATCCATGCCTGCAACTTTTCATCATCAACAAAATACCTGCCAACTATATGCATACAAAATGTCAGCGACACTGAGTGAGTTCTAGTTTTATAAATAAAATACTTTACTTTCCTTAAAACATAACCTTCGTAATCGTACGCGATCACACATCATACGTACATGTTGATAATATTTATTATTATCTTCATCATTGGTCATTACATACATTTCGTACTTTCATCATTATCTTTCACTTCCATCTGGATCCTGTCTCATGCACTACCCCCAACTCATGTCCGAAGACCGATACTATGCCGAGGCCTGTAAACAAACCCCCGCGTCATGTCCGAAGACCGACACAGTACCGGGGTATGCGACCAGGACCCCGTCTCGTTTTGCAACACCCCCGACTCATGTCCGTAGACCGATACTATGCCGGGGACTGTAAACAAACCCCCGCGTCATGTCCGAAGACCAACACAGTACCGGGGTGAGCATCACGACATCATTCGGGTCAACCTCTAGGATTAGGCCCCCATCGAGTTTATCTCAAGGATAGACTCCCCGTGTGCATCCTTTGGGTTAGCTAAACCGCACACAGTTGAGCTGACGACAACATGGTCGTGCACCTCCATTCATCGCTTGCAAGACTTTCATTCATTCATTACGTTCCACTTTTCATTATTATTGTCTATCACTTCGTTACATAATACTTTACGTAAGCATATTCATACATCACACCACATAAAGTCACAACATAAACATAGCATGGAACAACATCATCATGGTAGCACACAAAGCAAACACAACATAAATGAGTATAACCCCCCCCCCCCCCGAAACATCATTTCCTAGTACTTAAATTCTACTTCCCAAAATTCTAGAAAAAGAAACCTAAGTCCCCAAAGAAATGCGGCTAAGCAAGAACAAATGTGGACGAAAGTCTTCAGAAAATACTCTTCAGAAAATATTCTAAGTATCCAAAGAAATGCTGATGACACTGTAGCAAGTGTGGATGACACTGTAGCAAATGCGAATGACACTATAGCAAATGCGGATGACACTGTAGCGAATGCGGATGAACAAAAGAAATGTGGATGAACAAAAGACTTAGCTGCTGAATGTTCAGCAAATGCGGATGAACAATTTAACCTGCAACGTAACTTATGCTATTTCCAGCTCCCAATCATCATCCTAACACATCCTTGGCATAGATCTACCATATTACACACTTAGAACAAACTAAACATCATACACATCTTAGGAAAACATCTAAAAACATAAATCAATAGAACACAATCGAACATCATGCTGAAACTCATGGTTTGGTTTAGAAACCTTCTGCCCGGTATGCATAACAGCTCCAAACACTTAGAAAACCAGTAAAAAAGGGGATCTAGAAACTCACCTTGAAGCAGCTCTTCAAACCAAACACCTCCACTTGCGATTTCAGCCTCAAAATCCCGAGAACAACTTTCTAAAACACCGAGAACTTCGGTTACAAGCTGCAAACTAAGCTAAAACCTAACATAAACCGAAGAAACAAACCTTTGCAGCTTCCTCTTCCTTTCTTCTTCTCCAAAATCCGATTTCTCCCTTTTCTTTCTGCTTTTGCAGAGGGCCAAAAAGCAGATCTCGCTTTAAGGGGGCGGCCATACCTATTTTATTCATATAATATTAAAGTTTTGTACCTTGTACACTTTACCTCCTTCAACTTGTATCCTTTATTTTTTTTTTCCTTTTAGATACTTTTCCTTTCGTTTTCTTTTAAATAGAATTTTGGGGTGTTACATTATTTGAATGTTACAGGTCCTTCAGATACATGCTATCCTTATGTACCTCCAAGTATGAGTGTAGTGCCACTGACTGATGATCCTCCAAGATCATCGCATTCACACACTTCAAGTGTTGCTGATCCTGGCCCTTCGGAAATGAAAATTCAACTTCCGCTGAAGTTACTAATGCATTCGGAGTAGTGAACAATGCATCAGCAGAAGTTCCTTCTACATCCGTAGATGTCCCATCTAGTTTCGAAGATGATTCATTGCCTTCAAATGAAGTTCTCAATCCATCAGGAGATATTCCCTACATTCATAACATCTATAGATCAACAAACTACAACATCTGTAGTTGTTCCTGTAACTCCCGCTGAAGTTATTCCTACATCTGTGGAAATACAAACTCATGAAGATTGTTTTCATTCAGCATCAGAAGAACAAAATGATGAGGATTTTGACTACTTTCTTGATTCTCCATCTCAGTTGGATCCATCTCTATCGTCACTAACCAATATCACTAACCTGGAATCATCCATTCCAGTTGAATCAATTCCAACATCAAGAATTCATAAGTATCATCATCATCATATCTTGTGCTTTTCTCTCTTGTTTTCTTTCACAAGTGGTTCCTCCCAACATCACTATTGCATTAACAGACAACAGCTGGATTGAAGCAATGCAAGAAGAACTTCAGCAGTTTAGAAAGCAAAAAGTTTGGAATCTATTTGATCTTCTTGAAGGTCAATATCCAATTGGTACAAGGTGGATTTTCAAGAACAAACTAGATGACAGAGGTATCATTGCCAGAAACAAAGCAAGGCTGATAGCACAAGGGTATACTAAAGAAGAAGGGATAGACTAAGATGAATTTTTTGCCCCAGTTGCAACGATTAAAGTTATTAGAGTCTTCCTAGCCTATGTTTCACATAAGAAGTTCACAGTTTACCAGATGGATGTAAAATGTGCCTTCTTATATGGTAAAATGATGAAGAAGTCTATGTTGCCCAACCACCAGGCTTTGAAGATCCTGATTACCCACATAGGGTATACAAGCTTGACAAAGCTTTGTATGGTCTTCATCAGGCACCTAGAAAGTGGTATGAAACATTGTCTTCTTTCTTGCTCAATCATGGTTACAAAAGGGGAACCATTGATTAGACTCTCTTCCTCAAACATGATCATCAAGACTTCTTGGTTGTCCAAATCTATGTGGATGATATCATTTTTGGGTCAACAAACAAGATATTGTGTGAAGACTTTGAATATTTGATGAAATCTGAGTTCCAAATGAGTTCCATGGGAGAATTAACATTCTTCCTTGGTTTACAAGTTCATGAGAAATCAAATGGAATATTCATCAATTTGGAGATGTTTGAGCACCAAATCTTGAAAAAGTACCACCTTGCTGACTATTCTTCATGCAAAACACCAGCATCAACAATAGATTAGATTGTACCTGATCCCAAAGGGAAATCAGTTAATCAAAGATTGTATAGATCTATGATAGGATCTTTGATGCACTTAATTTCCAGCAGACCTGACATAATATTTGTTGTGTGTGTTTATGCTAGGTACCAATCAGAACCCAAGGAGTCTCATATGAATGCAGTTAAGAGGATCTTTAGATACCTCAAAGGGAAGCCAGCTCTTGGACTTTGGTATCCCAAAGAAGGAGATTTCAACCTCTATTCATATTCTGATAGTGACTTTGGAGGTTACAACAACAACAGAAAATCAACAACCGCTGGCTGTCAATTCATTGGACCAAGACTAGTTTCTTGGCAGTGCAGAAAGCAAACAAATGTGTTACTATCCACAGCTGAGGCTGAGTACATTGCTGCTTCAGCTGGTTGCTCTCAAGCTTTGTGGTTGCAAAACCAACTACTTGATTATGGATACAATTTTCTTCAAATACCAATACACATAGATAACTCAGCTCTATGTTCATAACTGCTAATCCAGTGCAACATAGTAAAACAAAACATATAAAAATTAGATATCATTTTCTAAGAGACTGCTCAGAAAAAGCTTTAATCAAGTTGATCAAAGTGGATACAACAAATCAGCTTGCTGATTTTTTCACTAAAGCCTTTGACTCAGTGAGATTTAATATCTTAATTGAGTCTTTAGGCATGATCAACTTAGATTAGTCATCATCATAAAGATAAGGATGATCTGTCCTTTAAAATACTTAATATTAAAAAGCCAAAAACATCCATAAAACATATAAAACTTCAAAAATATTGTCTTGTTAATACGTTTTCTTAAAAAAGCAACTCATATCATGGGAAATGATCGCACACTATACCTTTGTTTACTTGCCTGGTTTTTAACTTACAATAAAGATTGATCAGATGCGATTAGATATGTGAGTAGGTTTAGCTTGAGTGGAAAATAAACACGTCCATGCTTAACATAAAGCCAAGGTGACTAATTGTGGGCAATTCCATTTTAAGGAGCAAGCAAGTACGTCTTATCTTGCTGTGATCAACTCAATCACCCAAGCACACTATGTTACGACACTTTATAACCTCTATCTTTACGCGTCATGGACCCTCTGTTTTGCGTGAGCAAAGACCTGGGTTCATAGGCACCTTTGTTTTGCGTAAGTAAAGACCTGGTGACCTGATGCTAATCATCAATAAGTTCCAAAAAGGAACAACTCTAAAAGAATCCAATGTGTTCAATTGTATATTATCTTAAAGAGCATAAAAATCATAACAACATCATTAATAAGAATTCAAAGAAATCTTAAGATAGAGCTTATGTTGTGTAGTTTCTGCTTATAAAAAAAATACAAAAAGATTTTGTTTAAGTTCTTTTCTTTGCTAATATGATGGACATATAATTGCTTTTTGTAAGGCCCCGTTCCCGGGACACTTATAGCTGGTCAATCATTACACAAAAAAAACATAAAACATATATTTAGGTGTACTAAAACAACGCAGCAGAATAATTTAAAATCATTTCATTCATTGCTTTTGCAAAATAATACAACATTCATGATCGTCACAAAATATTGTTTGTTTGCATTACAATGCAAAAACGTCATAATTTAAACAATGGATGCCATCCCAAATACGCCAAGTAGCTGCCCCGTGCCATCCTCAGCAACCTTACCTGCCAACAAGAAAATACATAAAAGTCAGCGTTGCTGAGTGAGTCCTAGTTTTATAAATAAAATACTTTTCTTTCAATTAAAACCGTACATTACTTTCGTAAGCGATCATACATCATACGTACAAATAGATAATCTCATTATTATCTTTCATTATCGACGACTTACATTCATTCATTCTCTTATCGTATATTTAGTTCCATCATTATTACTTTCACTTCTCTATGCTCCAGGCTAATGCCTCGAGCTATACCCCAAACATCATGCACAAGGCGGGTACTGGACCGAAGACTATAAATAGACTTCAAACATCATGCCCGAGGCGGGCCCAGCACCGGGGTATCATCATTTGGACCATGCCATGTGCTATACCCCAAACATCATGCACAAGACGGGTACTGACCGAAGACTATAAATAGACTTCAAACATCATGCCCGAGGCGGGCCCAGCACCGGGGTAAGCGACAATGGTCCCGTACGTATGGTCAGTCACAAAGACTAGACCCAATATGTATCCTTTTGGGGTAGTTAACCCGCACACCGTTGAGCTAACACCCTTCACTAGGTGTGAACCTCCTTATAGTGCTTGCAAGACTTTTCTTACTTCCGATCGTTTATTAATGCATGCTATCATTCTTACTTCTCATTAGTTATCTTCCACTTTCGTTAAGTAATACTTTACATAAGCATATACATACGTCACACCACGTAAGGTCATGACATACACATAACATGGAACAACATCATCATAATAGCATACAAAGCATGCAAAATGTAAACAAGCACAGTCCCCCATAAAGCCTCCTTTCTCATCACTTAAGCACTACATCCCAAAATCTCAGAAAATTCTGTCTCCTTAAAGAAATGCAGATGAACAGACAAATGCGGATGAATAAACCAATGCGGATGAATAAACCAATGCAGATGAGTAAACCAATGCGGATGAACACCTCAGAAAATATTCCAAGTGTCCCAAAGAAATGCTCATGAACCAAATGTAGATGACTGAAGCAAATGCGCATGGACAAACAAATGCGGATGAACATACAACAAATGCGGATGAACACTTAGCAAATGCGGGTGAACAAAATAGTCGATGTGTTCATCAAATGCGGATGAAGACTTAACTTTTGCGGATGAACAACACTTATTCAAATATTCAAACCTAATGCGGATGATCAATAACCTGAAACCGCATCTTATACTAAAATCAGTTCCCAAATCCTCATTTTTTATACATTCATCGCACCGATCTAGCATGCTAATCTCTCAGAACAAGCATACAACCACGTAAACCAAGCAAAACATGCAGGCCCTAACACACCCAATAAAAGAACAGGGCCAAACTTACGGTACAAAATACTAGACATATTAAAAGTTAGTTACATATATTTGCAGCCCCAAAACAGGTTTAAAACATAGAAACCGGGGATATAGAACTCAACTTTGCAGCCTTCGAGTATGACTTCCTTCAAACCCGTCTGCACTAAGAGTTCCACCACCTAGAAACCCACCAAAAACACACACCCAAACACAACAAAACACATATAAGCATACAACCGAGGCATAGGCGGCCAAGAACAACTTAAAACAATGAATTCTTACCTTGAATTCGATCTCCTTGTTCTTCTTTCTTCAAAAACCTGAGAGCTCTGCTCTGCTTTCTCTCTCTTCAATCAGCAGAAAAGGTGAAAAGTAACATGGCATGGGCGGCCATGTTGCTTTTGTACAAAATTATATTATATTTTGTACCTTGCACACTTTTAACCCCTCTATTTGGGTTAAATTGTGTTTCTTCCTTTTTATCTGCTTTTATTCTTTCTTTCTCGTCTTTTAAAATTTTCCGGGTGTTACAAGTCCACCCCCCTTATATAGGTTTCATCCTCGAAACCTGTTATTCCTCGAACAAATGTGGGTAATGCTACCTCATCTCTTCTTCAGTCTCCTACGTAGACTCGGATCCCTTCCTGTGCTTCCACTGTACGCGCACAAGAGGAACCACTTTATTCCTTAACCGTTTCTCCTTGCGGTCAATGACTGCCACTGGTTGCTCCACATAATTGAGCCTTTCATCAACTTCAATATCCCCAGTGGTACAACCATATCCTCGTCAGCTAAACACTTCCGTAGATGAGATACATGGAATGTCGGGTGAATTCCACTTAACTCATCGGGTAACTCTAACTTGTAGGCCACCTCTCCTACTCGAGCAATGATTCGGAAAGGCCCTATGTATCTCAGGCTCAGCTTGCCCCACTTTCTAAACCGAATGATACCCTTCCAAGGTGAGACTTTCAACATAACTCTATCGCCCACCTGGAACTCAATCGGTCTACGTCTCTTATCGGCATACGACTTCTGCTTATCTTTGGCTGCCTTCATAAAGGTTTTGATCTTTTTTAGCTTCTCAGTCATAGCCTCAATCACCTCAATGCTTCCTAACTCCTTCTGACCAATATCACCCCAACAAACTGGTGTTCAACATCTCCTACCATATAACATCTCATAAGGGGGCATACCAATGCTGGCATGATAACTTTTATTATATGAGAACTCAGCTAACGGTAAGTGGTCATCCCAACTACCTCCAAAATCAATGACGCATGCCCGAAGCATATCCTCAAGCGTCTGAATAGTTCTCTCTGACTGACCATCCGTCTGTGGATGATAAGCCGTGCTGATGTGTAACCTCGTCCCCATTGCATCATGAAATCTCTTCCAGAACTTAGATGTGAACCGAGTGTCACGATCAGAAACAAGAGACACCGGCACACCGTGATGAGTTATAATCTCCCTGATGAATAGATCCGCTAACTTCTCAGATGAATACGTCTCTCGGATCGGTAGGAAGTGAGCACTTTTCGTCAAACGGTCGACTATCACCCATATGGCATCGTTCCCCTTCACGGTACGCGGTAGCTTCGTGATAAAGTCTATGGTGATATGCTCCCACTTCCACTCGGGTATATCCAAAGGTTGGATCTTCCCATACAGCTTCTGATGCTCGGCCTTCACTTGCAAGCAAGTAAGACACTTACTCACATACTCCGCTACATCGCGCTTCGTACCCGGCCACCAAAAATCTTTCTTCATGTCTTGATACATCTTTGTAGCATCGGGATGAATGGAGTATCGAGTCTTATGTGCTTCATCCATAATCCTCCCGCATAAATCCCGTGACGAGGGATCCACATCCGTCCGAATTGGGTTCTAACACCGAGAGTGTTTTCACCCAATTCCGTGACTAGACCTCTCATCCTTTCAGAGTTAAGATTATCTTCCTTCAACGCCTCATCTTGAAACTCCTTGACCTTCTTCATCACATCGGCGGTCAAAATCAATTGGTAAGCCTTCACCCAGATTGGTTCAGGCCTCTCTTTTCGGCTGAGGGCATCCGCCACTACGTTGGCTTTGCCCGGATGGTAATTGATTTCACAATCATAATCCTTTATCAGTTCCAACCATCTCCTTTGCCTCATGTTCAAATCCTTCTGCTCGAAGAAGTACTTCAAGCTCTTATGGTCAGTGAAGATGATGCACCTCGTCCCGTATAGCTAGTGCCTCCAAAATTTTAATGCAAAGACCACAGCTGCAAGCTCTAAGTCATGAGTAGGGTAATTAACCTCATGAACCATCAAATGTCAGGATGCGTAAGCTATAACCTTTCCTTGCTGCATCAGTACGCAACCCAATCCCGAGTAAGAAGCATCTGAATAAACCATCAGATCCTCGTTCCCTTCAGGTAATGATAAGATAGGAGCTTGAGTCAACCTTGCCTTTAACTCCTCAAAAGCACTCTCTTGAGCTTGACCCCACACAAACTTCACATCCTTACGGGTCAACTTAATCAACAGGAAGCTATCTTAGAGAAGTCTTGAATGAATCTCCTATAATATCCCACCAACCCCAAGAAACTACGAATCTCGGATGGCGTCTTTGGAGACTTCCATTGCATCACAGCTTCCACTTTTGCCGGGTCTACCATAATCCCTTCGGGATTCACCACGTGACCCAAAAACTGAACCTCGCGCAACCAGAACGCGCACTTGGAGAACTTAGCATACAACTTCTCCCTTCTCAACGTCACTAATACCTCTCGAACGTGACCGGCATTTTCCACCTTGCTCTTCGAATAAATCAAGATATCATCGATGAATACAATCACTGATTTATCTAACATCGGCCGACACACTCGATTCATCAGATCCGTAAAAGCAGCTGGCGTGTTGGTTAAACCGGAAGACATAACGAGAAACTCGTAGTGTCCATAACGCGTACGAAAAGCTGTTTTAGGAATATCCTGCTCCTTCACCTTCAGCTGATGGTAACCAGATCGGAGATCTATTCTTGAAAACCAACTGGCACCTTGGAGCTGATCAAACAGGTCATCAATCCTCAGCAATGGATACCAATTCTTTACCGTCAACTTGTTCAGCTCGCGGTAGTCAATACACATCCTCATACTACCGTCCTTCTTCTTTACAAACAAATCCGGGGCACCCCATGGAGAGATACTCGGTCTAATGAACCCCTTATCAAGCAACTCTTGCAGTTGCTCCATCAATTCTTTCAGTTCAGAGGGTGCTAACAGATACGGTGCCTTAGCAACAGGTTGGGCACCGGGTATCAGGTCGATCTGAAACTCGATCTCATGGTCCGGCGGCATACCTGGTAAATCTTCAGGAAACACATCTGGGAACTCACACATAACCGGTACATCCGACAGTTGTGGTGTTGGTGTAACAACATCTTTTACGTATGCCAAGTAGGCACTACATCCACGCCTCATACACTTTCCCGCCACCGCCATTGAAATCACCTTTGGAATGGTCGTAACTTGATCACCGTAGATCGTCACCAAACTCCCGTCAGGCACGATCAGTCCAATCATCTTCTTGTGACATACGATATTCGCCTCGTAGGCCGCTAACCAGTCCATTCCCAGGACTACATCAAAACCGCCTAAGGTCATCACGAATGGTCTAACCGGAAATTTATGACCTTCTACTTCTATGACACAGCCTTCCATCATCTCAGAAATCCTGGTAGACTTACCTACGGCAGTTTCTACATCGAAGGGCTGGTCAATACTCCTACTCCTTAAAGGCAACTTAGCACAAAAGGCAGCAGAAATGAAGCTCTCACTAGCACCGGAGTCAAATAACACGGAGGCAAGAGTTTGGTTTACTAGGAACGTACCTGACACAACATCAGGGTCCGTCCTAGCCTCCTCCTGGGTCATCGTGAGTGCTCTAGCGCTTGCTTTCTGCCCTTCGGTTACGGTCATCTTCTTCACTCCGGAACCCTCAGCCCTTGGCTTCTTGCATTCCCTGCTCATGTGACCCTCTCCACCATAGTTAAAACATCTGGCCATATGACAATCCTTTGCTATATGCCCTGTCCTCCCACACAGGAAGCATACATTCAATCTCTGCCTACATTCTCCGAAATGCTCCTTTCCACATTTGCCACATCTCTTCGACCCCGCACCAGATATGACCACAGGGCGGTCATCCACCCGTGCTCGCTTGTTGTTTGTCGGGGCACCACCCCTACCAAACCTCTTCCCGTTCCAGTTCCGGTCACCACCACTTTTCTTACTCACCTCAGCCACCACCACTTCCCGTTCATCATACAACCTCCCTGCCAGATCAACCACTGACCTAAACGTGCTCGGTCGGGCGGCGATCATGTGCCTGCGGATGTCCGCCGGCAAGCCCTGAATGTATCTCTTAATCTTTCGTGACAAGGGTGTCACTTGATCCGGCACCAGCCGTGCCATCTCATTGAATTTGGTGGTATATTGCTGATGTGTCATGGCTCCCGCCTCCAGCTGTAGGAACTCCCTCTCAACCTTATCAAGCTCTTAGTGAGGACAAAACTCCTCGATCACTAGTTTCTTCAACTCATTCCACCTCATCCTGCCAATTGCTCTACTACCCTCGGCCTGGACAATATTGTCCCACCAACATAGGGCCGAGTCCACAAATGAGTGAGTGGCAAACTTCACCTTTTGATCTTCCCGGCACTCGCTGATATCTAGAATAGCTTCCATCTCTCTCACCCACCGGTGAGCAGCAACCGCAGTGCCATTTCCATCAAAAGTCGGGGGCTTGCATCTTTGAAATGCCCTATAGTTACAGCCTCGTGCTATCTCCTACACAGGCTCTTCTCCTTCTTCTTCACTAGAGACAACCGTCTCAGTCTCCGGTTGCTCCCTTACTTCCGAGGACCAGTTCCTCTCCTTCCTTTCCCCTTCTCTTACAGCCTTTATTACTTCGGTCACTACAGACGGTAAGATCGTCTGCATGACCTGATGAACCTCCTCAACACAGCCTCCTTCACCGAGGCCCTTAAGTTAGCACTTTCATCACCACCCTCCGGATGACGGGTCTCGGGTTCTTCGTAAGCCACCTCTTAAGCCCTAGGCCTTCCTCTCGTGACCCGTGGTCCAGCACCACGTCCACCACGACCTCCACCTCGAGAAGCCTTCGAAGATCTACCGCCGGCCATCCAATAACACGCTATAAGATTCAAACACCAACACGGTCATTCAAGGTAACAACTCAGTTTATGTCAAGTATAGTAAGTCCCTAATTACAGTGGCCAGTTGTGATTAGCCACTTACTTTACTCTTCATACCCCAAGCATTTCCTATCCTGACTACATCAGTATCTAAATCTACTAAGAAGCACATAAATCACATAACATGCACACGTAATACCGGTTAACATTAAGAAAATACCTGATGGCACGCAGCTACTCGGACTGGCATCCCTTCCCTTTGAAAATATTTACCCGTTTCACATAAACTTTGGCTCTGATACCAACTTGTAAGGCCCTGTTCCCGGGACACTTACAGCTGGTCAATCATTGCACAAAAAAAAACATAAAACATATATTTAGGTGTACTAAAACAACGTAGCGGAATAATTTAAAATCATTTCATTCATTGCTTTTGCAAAATAATACAACATTCATGATCGTCACAAAATATTGTTTGTTCGCATTACAATGCAAAAACGTCATAATTTAAACAATGGATGCCATCCCAAAAACGCCAAGTAGCTGCCCCGTGCCATCCTCAGCAACCTTACCTGCCAACTGGAAAATACGTAAAAGTCAGCGTTGCTGAGTGAGTCCTAGTTTTATAAATAAAATACTTTTCTTTCGATTAAAACTGTACATTACTTTCGTAAGCGATCATACATCATACGTACAAATAGATAATCTCATTATTATCTTTCATTATCGACGACTTACATTCATTCATTCTCTTATCATATATTTAGTTCGATCATTATTACTTTCACTTCTCTATGCTCCAGGCTAATGCCTCGAGCTATACCCCAAACATCATGCACAAGGCGGGTACTGGACCAAAGACTATAAATAGACTTCAAACATCATGCCCGAGGCGGGCCCAGCACCGGGGTATCATCATTTGGACCACGCCATGTGCTATACCCCAAACATCATGCAAAAGGCGGGTACTGGACCGAAGACTATAAATAGACTTCAAACATCATGCCCGAGGCAGGCCCAGCACCGGGGTAAGCGACAATGGTCCCGTACGTATGGCCAGTCACAAAGACTAGACCCCAGTGTGCATCCTTCGAGGGTAGCTAACCCGCACATCGTTGAGCTAACACTCTTCACTGGGTGTGAACCTCCTTACAGTGCTTGCAAGACTTTTCTTACTTACGATCGTTCATTAATGCATGCATTCATTCTTACTTCTCATTAGTTATCTTCCACTTTCGTTAAGTAATACTTTACATAAGCATATACATACGTCACACCACGTAAGGTCACGACATAAACATAACATGGAACAACCTCATCACAACAGCATACAAAGCATGCAAAACGTAAACAAGCACAGTCCCCCATAAAGCCTCCTTTCTCATCACTTAAGCACTACATCCCAAAATCTCAGAAAATTCCGTCTCCTTAAAGAAATGCGGATGATCAAACAAATGCGGATGAACAGACAAATGCGGATGAATAAACCAATGCAGATGAGTAAACCAATGCGGATGAACACCTCAGAAAATATTCCAAGTGTCCCAAAGAAATGCGCATGAACCAAATGTGGATGACTGAAGCAAATGCGCATGGACAAACAAATGCAGATGAACATACAACAAATGCGGATGAACACTTAGCAAATACGGGTGAACAAAATAGTCGATGTGTTCATCAAATGCGGATGAAGACTTAACTAATGCGGATGAACAACACTTATGCAAATATTCAAACTTAATGCGGATGATCAATAACCTGAAACCGCATCTTATACTAAAATCAGTTCCCAAATCCTTAATTTTTATACATTCAACGCACCGATCTAGCATGCTAATCTCTCAGAACAAGCATACAACCACGTAAACCAAGCAAAACATGCAGGCCCTAACACACCCAATAAAAGAAAAGGGCGAAACTTACGGTACAAAATACTGGACATATTAAAAGTTAGTTACATGTATTTCCAGCCCCAAAACAGGTTTAAAACATAAAAACCGGGGATCTAGAACTCACCTTTGCAGCCTTCGAGTATGACTTCCTTCAAACCCGTCTGCACTAAGAGTTCCACCACCTAGAAACCCACCAAAAACACACACCCGAACACAACAAAACACATATAAGCATACAACCGAGGCATAGGCGGCCAAGAACAACTTAAAACGATGAATTCTTACCTTGAATTCGATCTCCTTGTTCTTTTTTCTTCAAAAACCCGAGAGCTCTGCTCTGATTTCTCTCTCTCCAATCAGCTAAAAAGGTGAAAAGTAACATGGCATGGGCGGCCATGTTGCTTTTGTACAAAATTATATTATATTTTGTACCTTGCACACTTTTAACCCCTCTATTTGGGTTAAATTGTGTTTCTTCCTTTTTATCTGCTTTTATTCTTTCTTTCTCGTCTTTTAAAATTTTCCGGGTGTTACACTTTTCATGCTATTCTCTTCATAAATTTCTGCTAAATGCATAAGTTAATGATTAATCACAAATTTAGGGGGAGTAGTCATCAGCATGAAAAATGAGTATATCACATTTAAATGATGAAAATTGGGGCTTGAGCACTAACTTGGCTGCAGGATATCTGACGTTTTTAACCAAATCAATCAGAGTACATTTTCCATGAAGCAAAGTCAACAAGGTCCAACAACAATCAACAAATGATCTAACATGTTAGGATCATACAACAAAAACATAACATATTTGACTTTCCGTAGTTTGGTATCCTATGGTAAAGTATACTTCCGTCGATTGAATACGGATAAAATAAAGAAAGTTTGCCTTACGTAGATGTTCTGCGAAAGAATTAACTTGTGGATAAACTTGTGTATCCAAACAACCATGGAAGGGTAATGAGATTTAAGGGTGCCATAACATTAAATAAAAGGATGCTGTTGCATACTTTAACAAAAAGATTTTGGAAAGAGTTCAGGAGTTAAAAACATTGAACAACTGATTACAAGTTTCTAAACCTAAGGGGGAGTATTGTTAGGTCTAGATTGATTGTATAGGTTTAGAATATTATACATCTCTTGTAATGAACTCTTGTCAATCTTTATCTTTTTGTATTCAAGATATATATATGTTAACCCAAATAATTATTTGTGTTGATTATGTGTAATTGCAGGAAAACATCATACTTGGTCAATTTTGAAAATTGACCAAGTTCAAGAACTATATACGGATGAAAAGTTTGTACTTCCGTAGATGTTCTGCGGAACATAAAAGAAAAAGTCAAGGAATATGCATCCGTGGATCTCCTGCGGAAACATTGTAACATCTACGGAAGAACAAGTCTGCTCGTGAGATCAAGCTACTGCTGCTCCTACGGAAGAAGAAAGCTTGCTCCTGCAGATGAAGTTCAATATGAAGATCAAAGAGCTAATCCTACGGAAGGATAACTCCTACAGAAGAACAAAGTACTTGCATGAACTCCAATCATTAAGGAAGCCACATGAAGTCAACAAGTCAAACTCTCTAGAGTGATGTCATCACGTCAACATCTACGGAAGACTACACTTCTGTCAGATTGAATATTTCATGTCACGTCAAGAATTTTATTCGAGTAACTTTCTTACCACAATAAGAAGTTACCTTTACCCATGTAAAAGTGAATTCCTATACCTATAAATAGAAGGCATGGGTGCACTCTTTTAAAAGAAAAATACATAGAAAAACAATACAACAATTCTGATTACACCAGAATAGCAATCAAAATAGCAAGAACACCAAGAACATCACCTAGCAATTACCATATCATCAAAAATCAAAACCTATTGTAACCAATTTAGTATTAATGTAAATCGTTTAAAGCAAACTAGTTTATCGTATTACTTTAACTTGTTTTCCATTTCTATCATCTGTTCTTCGTCGATTTACATTACAATTAAAATTTCTTAAACAACTAATTAAACAACGAGTTGTGATAATTCCGCGAACACTATTTGTTCAATAAAACTGATAAATTCCTGTTTCGATCCTTGGATTCACAAAATGTATGCTAAAACTATTATAAATAATGTCTGAAATTACTAATAACAAATCTCTCCAAGTTTAAGCATTTCTTATCCTAATGGAAGTCAAGAATAAGAATAAGTGAAAACTAAAAAGAAAAAAAGGAAAACAAAACATATTAGCTACACCTATTCTCGTTCCGTATAAGAAGTTTGGGCATGAAATCATATTATTATGTTAACTTTCAATTGACATGCATACATACTTCGTTTAACATTTTTTTATTAATAACACATATCCAATTAGCTAGTTATGATCCTCTAATCTTTAAGTTTTGGATTTGTTGTTTTATATAGATTTGTTCATGTTAGGTTGATTATTTTAATCGTGCCAACACCATTCTTCGTATGGTAGAAACCGTCCTAATGTCAAGGATAATAAAGAACAAGTTGCCAAGTTTTAATCACGTGAAATTACAAATGATGTGGTACTAATGTAGTCAATTTTCAGCACATATCGATTTGTTTCATTTTCTTCTTCATTTTTATTTCTCTTCTTTCCAATTTTCCTCTCTCTTTTTTCATTGTCATTTTCTTTTTTCTATTATTATTACTAGTTGTTATGAATCAATTAGAATCGGTTCTCAACCTATTAGTTAGAATCACACTTAGAGGTTGATGCAACTAAAGAGCTCTCAGTATGCACATGTGAAGTAAAGAAAGTTACTTCGGAAGATTTGATAAAACTCAGTGAATTATACTAAGTATCAAATCTTCTGAAGCCAAAAGACCAAATCTTTTGAAGCCAAAGATAAAGCCTTCCGAAGCTTCAAAGACAAAGTCTTCCAAAGCTAAAGACTGATTTATTTCAAAGACAGAGAAGACACGCTTTTTGTTTATCACCTTTTGACAAAAGCTGAACTACTTTCTGCTATCATCTCTAAAGACTCACCAACGTATATGAGTTGGTGAAATGTCCTTACTTTTGTCATACTGTAGATTAAGGTTTTATGTCTGTAACTTTTTACTCTTGTACTTTTATCTTTTTTGTAATATATTAGGATGTGAGCTATGGCATGTCATAGTCACTAGTCAAAAGGAAACATGCCTTTTGACTCTACATTGATCTTTTTGTTTAGATTAGTGTTTCTAGCTGGCCATCACAATATGGTCGGCTGTAGGATGTAGTATAAAGTATCTCAAGTACTTGTATCTTAGAAATAAGCTTAGTAACACTAGTAAGAACTTGAGAGCAATATACATCGTTCTTGAAAACCATATTATCTTGTTCTTTTTCTTGTTCTTTTCATGTGATCTTTGTTTCATCATAAACCGGTTCCTTATTTGATCTGTCAAGTGTTATAACACTCTCTAAAAAACTGTAAAACTGTTGCATTGACCTCACTTCATTGGTCCAGCAATTGGTATCAGAGCATCTCAGGCTCTTGATTGTAAGATCTCAACATCTTAGATCTCTTTAGTTTCACAAAACACTTACCGGCTCAAATGGCAGCTATCTCAAAGGCTGATATGGAAATTGGTACCATGATAAAGTCTCCACTAATCACCCCTGATAAATTTGATACTTGGTGCCAACAAATGGAAGGGTTCATAAAGTCTCAAGATAGTAGGATGTGGAGATTTGTTGTTGAAGGACCTCACATCCTAAGCATCTCTTCAGCCACTGCTAGAGGTGGGATGATTCCAAATGAAATGGGTAACTATTATGAGAAAGTTTGGAAGAAAATTGATGTAGATCAAAAAGCCATTACCGCTTTTTAAACTGCTCTTCTAAACTCTATCTAAAGAGGCTTCAAGAAGTGCAAAATTGCTAAGCAGCTTTGGGATGCCCTTAAGCTTATGTATGAGGGGTCTAAGGAAGCCAAAGAAAACAAGAAAGACCACATGAAGTAGTAGTTTGAGAATTTCACCTACAAAACAGGTGAAACCATGACTCAAAAATACTTTAGGTATATTGAGATTATGGACACTCTAATGGATGTTGGAGTAATACTTAAGAATAGGGACATTATGAGGAAGTTCATGTTCTCTCTTCCCAAACAATGGACTCACTACTATATGGCCATTAAGATAACTTAAAACCTCTCTACTCTTACTCTCATATAGCTGTATGGTATCCTTAGTGGCTACCAGATGGAGATGAACATACAAAATCCATCAAGTAGCTCTTCTAACAATCAGTAGAGTTCAGCCCTTCATGTGGTTGAAAGGGATAGTAGAGAACCATAGCATCATCTTATTTGTTATCCTGACAACTCATAATAGGGTCCTTTCATCACCTTCCTTGAGACACCAAGGGAGAGCTACATACAAGGAAGCCCATTCCAAGAGACAAGCTCTGCTTAAGCCTTTGTGTCTACTCATGAAAGTTATGGTAACTTTTTCTTCACTCTTGAAGACTTGGATTGTATCCATCCAGATGACCTGGAGTATATGGATATAGTCTAGTAGATGGCTCTTCTCAGTCATAGAGCCAATAAATTCTACAAGAGAACAGGAAGGAAGTTCCCAAGCAATGTGGCAAGTGGAAAGTTTGGCTTGGATAAAAGCAAGGTGAAATGTTATAAATATAACCAAATGGGACACTTTATTAGGGAGTGCAAGGCACCAAAGACAAATGGTGGCCAAGCACAATCCAGACCAAGCTACACTGATGCATCTCCCAGAACTAAGAAGCCAAGCCAACCAAAATATCCTGCTGTTGCTGTTGAAGAAGGAGGCTTTGATTGGAGATTTCAGGTAGAAGATGCTTCTCCTAACCAAGCATTGATGGCTGATCATGAAGAAGCCAAGGTACTAGAACCTCTTTGTACTCCTAAATACATTGCTAAAGTTAACATGTACAGGTCTTACAACTTGCAAGTGAGATCTGATCTTGAGTCCTTAAATATTTTAAAAGCTGACTTTAAAAGAGTAGAAAATTAATATAAACTTAAAATTGATTGACTGGGTCTGTGAATAAGAATATTAGTTGATATGACTCAACTAAGGATCGAATATGATGATTGAGTCGGTGATTAAGTAATGGAAATACCAAATCACAGAATATTTAATACTGAAAATGATAATAAATGCTTTGTATAATGATGTGAGTAAACAAGATACAAAGACAGCTAGGTTACTGTTTAAATGAGTAATATTTTCAATGTTGAAAGAAGAACTTAAAAACCTAGGTCATATTGTTCTATTTATAGGCATACACATTGCCTGTATAAAATGACTAATCTACCCTGATAACTATACATCAGAAACTAGTCTAAGTACAAAATAAGAGCAGCATTTGTAAGTGTTCATCCGCATTGACTAATGCAGATGAACAAGTCTTCATCAGCATTTCTTGTTGATAGTCTTCAGCATTAACTTAATTCATCCGCATTAGTTGACGCGGATGAACAAGTCTTGGTAGCATTTCTTTTGTTCATCTGCATTAGTTAATACGGATGAACAAACACTTGTCATCATTTGTTTTTCTTCATCCGCATTAGTCAATGCGGATGAACAAATTCATGTCAACATATCTTTTCTTCGTCTGCATTAGTTAATGTGGATGAACAAATTCTTGTAAGCATTTGTTCAATAGTCATCCGCATTAACTAATGCGGATACTTCAACACTTGTTCTTTTCTTCTGTTTCTTTTGCCACATTTCTTCATGAATGGTCTTTTGTATTTCTTCTTAGTCTTCGATGTTTTCCAACCAGAACAACCTTCAACCACTTCTTGAATTGGCATGTATGATCCTTTCAGGGTCCAACAATACTCCGCCTAAGGATTATACAGCCTATGTACTTTAAGAGTTTGATGGTGGTGGAGGTTGTGATGATTTTGGTGGTTCTTCATGAGCTTGTCTTAATTGGACTGTAGATGGAGGTGGTGCTGATACAATAGCTGTAGAAGGATCAGGATCTGTCAGTGTAGGATTCAAAATAGCCTTGATCATGTTTGAGAAGTCTTTAGCCTTATTCATCTTGTCTCGGCTAATGACATGTATCTTTATTTGGCTCATAGTATGAATTGCATCAATGGGCATTTGTCTAAAGGAGATTGGTTCCCATACTGAAATAGTGGAAAGACCATCTCTATGAATCAGTTTTACCCATCAACATCAACTTCAAGCTTTACAATGTTGCCTATTTGGAGAGGCACCTTCTTTTTCTTTCTTTGTTCTCTTTTCTTGTTTATTCTGTCATAGGCCATCTTCAAAATCTTAATACATTTTAGCATGAACTCTAAGTCATCTACTCCCATTTTGTTGTTGAGTGATCTGAAGTGTCTTGTGAAGATGTAGTGAACATAGGATTCATCCAATAATCTCACCTTATATCCACTGAACAATCTGATTTCTGGTGCTTCCTTTCTTCCCCATTTCCTTTCAATAACCAACTCATATGTCTTCTCATCATAATACACATTAGAGATTGGTTTTGTTTTGTGTGTTCCAGCAACCATTTTTCTTTTTAATGACTCAGTTGGCTTTACATTCAATTCTGGAAATATCAACTCTTCTGATTTTCTTCTTCTTTTATGTTTAAACGGATTTCTGAAAGATTTATCTTTTCTTAAACAGATGGCTTTGAGGGATTTGAAGTTGTTAGTTTTCTTGAACATTTTCAAGATGTCTTCAAATTCATATCCTCTGTACGTTGCATTATGATTTATCAATTCAAGCTCTGCCAACTCCTTTAAATCATGAATTTGCATAGCATTCACCAGAGCAGAGTACTCTATGAAGAATTGTACAAGCCTAGAAATCCTCTTCACCATGAACATGTTCCAACTACTGTCATACTTCCAGGCAATGATCTTTACATCAGTTTTGCCTTTGGGAGTAGACACACCCCTGATCATCTTAGAAGTGGTCATCCTTCTGGCAGCTTTAATTAGGACGGTTCAATGAACCATTCTAGATTCTTGTGAAGCATAGGGGCCAAAACATCTTGATCCTTGGTGGTTAGTTGAACATCTTGAGCAGATGTTCTTGTTCTTGGTTTTTTGCATGTTACCTCTTCTTCAATTGACTGAAGTCTCCCCTTCTTTTCTTTAATCATCTTCAAAATTGCAGCCCTAAGAGAGTTGGTCTTCATATTACCCAAATTTCTTCTTGTGAACCCTTGCTTGGATAAATAATCCTTTATTTCCCTATTAGTCATACTGTAGGGATCAGGATATGCTGATTTAGTTTCTTGCTGCTTTACAGGCTTAGCAGCACTAGAGGAGATCTTGGCAGTTTTAGTCATCTTCTCATAATCAGTGACAAAAGTGGGGTCAAGTAGCATTTCCATTTATTTCACCTCTTCAACCATTTCCTCATAAGTCATGTTAAAGACTTCATCTGCCTCATATACATGATTAATTAGATACATTGCTTTAGTCATGAGATCATCTGATTTGGCCTTTTCTAACATTTCTTCAACTGATGGGTCATCCCTATCATCACCTCCTTCAATCTCTCCTTCCTCCAACACAATCACCTCAAGCACCTTTTGCATTTCCTTTTCAGCCTTCTCATGTTCTTCCAAAAACTCAGCTATAGCTACAAGGCTCCTCAGATCATCTTTTTGTTTCTTAACAGGGGGTTCTTCTTCAACCATTGGCAGTTTGCCTTTGGCTTTCTCTATTAAGTACTTTCTTTTTCTTGAATAAGTATGCAATCTAGGTACAGAGGATGATTGGACAGAGGCTTCTATGTCTTGTTTCTTTCTTTTAAAATCAAGCTTTTCAGCTTCCTCCTTCTGTTTATAAGCCATTTCTTTCTGTTTTTTAGTTTTAGCTTTCTGTTTTTCACCCATTTCCCTTGCTTTCAGTTCTTAACATAGGCTTTTGATCAATTCTTGTTGTTCACCAGTCAAGGTGACTGCTGGAACAAGTTGCAGTTTCAATTCTTCTTCTATGGGAACAGGATTAATAGGAATAACAACAATTGGCTCTGTAGGAGTTCTCACATCTTTGATGTAGTCCCAAAATTCTTCATCAATGATAAACTCACTGGAGGAGTACATATCTGGATCATCTATAAGCTCTTTCATCACTGAATCTTCTTCAGTATAGTGATCAGAGTGTACAACAATAGCCAAACTTTCTTCTCTCCCAACCCCACTAAATTCTGCCTGTTGTGAGGTTTCTACATTTTTTGTTTCTTCATTGCCTTGATCTGTTACTTCTCTTTCCACCTCTTCCTTTAATTGAGCATGTAACTTTAATTCAGAAATTCTTTTGTTTAGGGCTTCAATTTATTTGTTGAGATCAGCTATAATGTTTGTTTGGATCTCAATAAGGTTTTCTTGATCTTCCATGGCAATGGTCTGGATAGCTGCAGTATCCAAGTGACCACTTATTTCTTCTCTTGACATCTCCAATGAGGCTTTGAGTCTTTTAATCTCATCATCTTTCCTTTTTATTTCAGCCTCATGTTTGGTTTTTAATTCTTTCAACTCCTTTTCTTTTTCATCAAGTTCAAGGATTCTGTCATTGATGATCCCTGCCCTTCTTTCAAGTGTCTTTTCCATTCTTGCAACCTTTTGTAACAAATCTGAGATCATTCTATCTTTCTCAACTAGTCTATTAATCTCTGATTCAGCAATGCTTTTTGAAGGGCCTTCCTCTGAGAGTATTTGTCTCTCAGGAAGTTATGCAACTGGATGATCATCCTCCTCATCTGAAGATGATTCAGAAGAATATGATGAGCTGGCAGATTCACCAGACTCAACAGATGCAGCAGCAGCATGTGGAGAAGAATCAGAGGGAGATACTTGATGGATTTGGATTAGTGAGTGTGGAGGTGAATCAGAGACAAGCTCTAAATGGAGAAGGAATTGCTTGTTCATGTACTAAAGGCACAGTGTGAGAATCACCACCTACATCTCCTTATGGTGACACCGTCCTTAGTATGTGTTCATCCTCCTTAGCATGCTGTTCAACAATGTGTTGAACAAGAGTAGCTAGTTGTTCTTCAATGTTTTCTTGTATTTCAGCATGTTCTTCCATAGCTTGTTCCTCAACAGCTTGTTCCTCAACAACAGGAACAACATCATCTGCAGCTGCTTCTCGAACTTCTTTTGGGTTTATTGTTGCAACATCCAAGGAAGTAGTGGAAAGAAGGTTCCACTATAAAAATTTCCAGGATCCCTCTTCTTGATGTACTTATAAGACTTGGCATTGTAATGAGGAATATCCATAACATTGCCTTCTGGCACAAGATTGGGAAAAGCTTCATTTATGAAGCATTGGATAAACCTCAGATACATATCTGAATGTTTGATAGCAGTCCATTGAACACATAGGCAGACATGTTGAAAGGTCTTTTAGTGCACAAGGCACAGATGGCTGATGATATGGTGATAGGCATGTCATTCCAACCTGTCTTCCTCTTGGATAAGCAATGTTGGAATAAGTGAATAAGAAATCTCCATTGGAGATCAACCAACCCTTTGACTATTTGCTTACCTTCAAATCCACCTTCATACCCAATATTGGCAAAAAGGTCATAATCTCATCTTCATCAAGTTCCAGAGGAGAGTTGGCATCATCCTCAAACTGTAGACACTATCTCACAGTTTGTTCTGTGATTGGTAATGTATGAACATTAGTAATCCTTCATGTTATGGTCTTTTCCCCATTAATTTATGTAACCTCAGTAGTTCCCAAGAATGATCTTATGAAGCTTTCATAAATGATTGGTCTGACTGTAATGCATGTGCCACTCTGGTTATTGATATAAATCTAATCATATCTCTCAGACCTTCAGCTTCAGGCACATTTGAATCAAGAAATCCACTGACATTATGGAGCTTGCTTCATGTCAGAGTAGCCATGATTCTACAATAGATACAAATGGATTAGTAACACTCTAACACATATATATCATATGAACATGATCTGGTTTGACTTTTCATATTTGACATTTTCTTTAGTTCAAAATTGAAATTTCAAAGGTTACTGTTTTATTAGGATGTTGACCTAATTTTGATTTTGGTGATGAAAAATCATTGAAGTTATGTTTTCTGCTAGATTTTTGATCATTTTCATTGTTTCAAATGTCTTTTACAACTTAAACATTGGATGTGATTTCCACATTTTCATGGTTCGGTTCCCCTGTTCATCGTTGTCAAATTAGGGTTTGAAACACAATCATTCTTTGTTATTCACAATTACATCTGTCTCAATGAACGTTAGAATGTCATTTAAATCCATTGTTCTTGATTGAGATTAAGAATTTTCTTAAACCTAGGGTTCTTTGTTTCATGACTAGTTCGACATTTGAAATTTTCATATCCATTGAGAATCTCCTTATTTTTGATATTACCTCAGTGAAGAATCAAATAGAGATGGTATGAAGTTTGAATGATCAACAGAAACACTTGATTTTTGATTGTTTGAATGATTATGAAGAATAGTAGAAGAACGCTCGTCGCACTTTAAAAGTTCACTCAAATTTAAAAAGTAATAAATGACTCACAGTAAATATGTTTAAATAGTACATTTGATAACTTACTCAAATTTTACAAGTGTGAACAAACGCACAGGTTTAATTTTACTACTGTAGCAAATGCGCATGAACATTTTTCTTTGGGCGCATTTACTGTGACAAATGGGTATAAACAAGTTAACTTGCACGCATTTACTGTAGCAAATGCGGAGGAACAAAATAACTTGACCGCATTTACTGTATCAAATGCGGAGGAACAAAATAACTTGACCGCATTTACTGTAACAAATACGGAGGAACAAAATAACTTTACCGCATTTACTGTAACAAATGCGGATGAACAATTTAACTTAACCGCATTACTGTTGCAAATGCGGAAGAACAAGTTAAACTGTCCGCATCTACTATAGCAAATGCGGAAGAACATTAAGTTGTCCGTATTAGTTACACTTGTACAAAAACCAGTTACCCGCATTGGTTATGCGTCTGGGTTACCTTCACCTGCATTAACCAATACTCTTACCCGCATTAATTTTTGATCTTGTCAAAAATTAACGTTTTTGCAGATGATGAATCTGACTGTTTTTGCACTGATGTTCTGATTTTTATGAAGATGAGTCTGCTGTATTGATTTTATGAAGTTTTACCAGTTGCTAGAATTGTCAATTCTTGCTTGGATTGACTTGTATACCCGGTGTGATACAAGTTTCCCAGTTTTGACTGATCTTGGACTTTGTGCTTCCAAATATCTGCATACACTGAGATACTTAGGGTAAGGCGGATCCTCATTGGGATTCTTTTATTTTGATCCTTATATTTATTTGATCCACATTGGGATTCTTTTTGCTCTTCACTTTGGAAGGTGATCCACTTTGGGATTCTTTTTGTTCATTCACAAGGAATGTAATTCATCTAGATTGGATGTGTTCCACATTAGGAATCTTTTTGGATCTTGACATCAGCACTATGTGCTTGTTTCACCAGATCTTTGCTCAGCAAAATAGAGGAGAAACTGATGAGGGTGAATGAGATTCATAAGGTATCATGACCTGGTGTTTTTAGATTACTACACATACACACATTCGGACAAGTGAAATACTTACACACCATGAGATGATGGCTTCACAGTTGAATATGATCTTTAGTTTATCACAATATTTATCTTCTTTTCCAAGAAGTGCCTACCTGCATATCAGGTAAGTCATGTCAGTCTTTCAAGATTTTGAAATAAGCACAGTGAATGATATAACGACTATAATTATATCATTTCCCAAGGAGTACATTTCATGTACTACAACAAAGTTGATTTCTTTTTGTATTATAATGATTTTTGAATGTTTTTGGAAATTTTGATTTTACTTAAGGTTAATCATGCCAATTGATTGGACTAGGAATTCAAACCGACTAGGGTCAAATGCCTTAGTGAACAAATCAGCTAACTGATTGTTCGTGTGAACCTGAATCAACTTGATTAACCCCTTTTCAGCACAGTCTCTCAAAAAGTGATATCTAATTTCAATGTGTTTAGTTTTTGAGTGCTGAACTGGATTTTTTGTAATAAACATGGCTGCAGTGTTATCAATGTGAATTGGTGTGTGCAAGAAGTTAAAACCATAATCAAGCATCTGGTTTTAAATCCAGAGGACATTAGAGCAACATGCTGATGCTGCTATGTTCTCAGCTTCTGCTGTTGAAACAGATACATTTGTCTGCTTCTTGCACTGCTAGAAGACCAGTTTGGGACCAAGAAATTGACAACCTCTAGAAGTGGACTTCCTATTAAAGTTGCATCCCCTGTAGTCACTGTTTATGTATGCATAGAGATTGAAGTCTCCTTCCTTTGGATACCATAATCCAATCACAGGCTTGCCCTTGAGATATCTGAATATCCTCTTCACAACATTCATATAAGATTCTTTGGGATCAGCCTGATATTTGGCACAAACACAAACACCAAACATAATGTCAGGTCTACTAGTTGTAAGATACATAAGTGAACCTATCATTGATAGATACAGAGTCTGATCCACTTATTAGCCATCGGAGTCTGGACCAATCTTCACCTTAGTATCCACAGGAGTTCTGATGGACTGACAGTCTGCTAAATGAAATTTCTTCAACATAGATTCCATATATTTTGATTAATTGATGAAAATTCCATTTGTTGTCTTTTGTACTTGTAAACCCAGGAAAAAAGTGAGCTCTCCCATAGCGCTCATTTGAAACTTAGAATGCATGAGGTTTTCAAAGTCTTTATAGACTTGCTTGTTTGTTGACCCAAAAATGATATCATCCACATAGATCTAGACAAGCAACAATTCATGTCCCTTCTTCTTTTTGAATAAAGTCTAATCAATCTTTCCTCTTTCATATCCTTGATCAAGGAGAAAAGATGATAGAGTCTCATACCACTTCCGAGGGGCTTGATGTAAACCATACAGAGCTTTGTCAAGCTTGTACACCCTGTGAGGGAAATCAGGATCCTCAAAACTTGGTGGTTGACTCACATAGACTTCTTTGAGATTTTTCCATACAAAAATGCACACTTTACATCCATTGATACACAGTGAATTTCATAGATGCAGAGTAGGCATGAAAGAGTCTTATGGCTTCCAATCTCACAACAAGAGCAAACACCTCATCATAGTCTATCCTTCTTCTTCAGTGTATCCCTGTGCAACTAATCTTGCTTTGTTTTTATGAAAATGCCCCTATCATCTATCTTGTTTCTGTATAGCCATCTGGTACCGATAGGGTATTGTCCTTCAGGAAGGTCTACCAGTTGCCATACTTCTTGTTTCTTGAACTGTATTAATTCTTTCTGCATTGCCTCAATCTAGCTGTTGTCTTGAAGAGCCTTTTTAATATTCTTGGGTACTATTTGACACAGAAAGCAAGAAAACAAATAGATGTTTGCAATACTTGGCTTGCTTCTAGTCACCCGCTCATCTCGATCACCAATGATGTTAGACACTGGATGATTCTTATGTGTCCTGGTAATTGGAATTAAATTACATGCAATGGACACATCAAGATTGGAGACATTCAGATCATCTTGGTAAGAGGCATCTTCAGGTTCTGATGTAGGTGAATGGTGAAGGTAATCAGATGCTTCATCAGCTTCAGCAGCACTTTGAAGACTTTCATTGTTTGCATTTCCTTCAGTTTCAACTAGCATAGATGCTGATTCTGGATTTCTCACTTTAGTGGATGGTTCTGCTGAAGGAGTGGGCATTGAACTAGGACCAACTTCAGTTGAAACACTCTGATGTTATGCATCTTGTCTGATAGGATAGGCTTGTAGTGGGACTTCTTCATTAAGTTGATCAGTAGAAGAAGGTGGAATCATAGGAAAGTCAGTTCTTCTATCCACTGTTCTAGGAGATCCTGCAGTTCACAAGTGAAACAGATTAAAAGATCTAGTAAATGAGTTAATATCAAGCAACCAATCAGGACCATTTATTGACTTGGGAAAAGAATACTCATTGAATTAAACATTGGTTGATTCATCAATAATGTTTAATCTAGGATTAAACACTCTAAAAGCCTTTGAAACAGAGGAATACCCCACAAAGAATCTCTCGTCAGACTTAGGAGCAAACTTTCCTAAATGGTCTCGGGTGTTTAATATTAAGACAGGACAACCAAATGACTTCAAAAATCCAATAAATGGTTTTTTATGAAAAAGAAGTTCATATGGTGTTTTGTTGCTTTTTTTAATTATCAAAGTTCGATTTTGCACAAAGCACGATGTGTTGACAGCTTCTGCGCAAAAGATAATTGGCAGTTTGGCATCAGCTAGCATTGTTCGTGCTGCTTCAATCAGTGCTCTATTTCTTCTTTTAGCTACTCCATTTTGTTGAGGAGTCCGAGCTGCACTGAATTGATGAGCAATGCCTTTTTGTGTGCAAAATGAACTTAGATCTTCATTTTTAAATTCTGTCTCATTATCGCTTCTGATTGATTTTACCTTTAAATCCAGTTGATTTTCAATTTTTATGATAAAATCTTTTATTATTTGAGACGCCTCGTTTTTATGAAGTAAAAAGAAGACCCATGTAAATCGTGTAAAGTCATCTATGATCACCAAACAATAATACTTCTTCCCAATACTCATGACATGAGTTGGACCAAAAAGATCCATATGAAGTAACTTCAATGGAGAATTGTTTGTGTTCACCAGCTTTGGCTTATGGGAGGACTTATGTTGTTTTCCTTTAACACATGTAGAACAGTGGTCAATGAAATGAAATTCTTTTTGAGGTAAACCAATTACATGATTTCCTTTGACCAATCTGTTCATGTTTTTGAAATTCGTGTGTCCTAAGCGTCTTTTCTGACGGATAAGTAGAATTAAGGTTCAAGACATAGGTATTATTCTTTCTTGGAGTTTTCAAGACACCCCATTCTTCAGTAATTTGAAATCCTGGTTTCAGAATGTAGCAATAAGTGTTTGTGAAATGAGTGGAATATTTCTTGACATAGATCTGAGACACGCTGAGCAGATTTAAGTTCAGTTGGTCGCAGTAGTTCACTTTATCAAAACTTAGCAATCCATTCGTCACAGATCCTTCCCCTATAAATCTACCACCTTGTGAATCTCCATCAAATGCCACAGTAGTTCCTTGAATATGCTTGAAGACATGAAGGAGGGAACTGTCTCCAGTAATATGTCGGGAGCATCCACTGTCCACAAACCATAAGCTGTTGGACCTATATGGATAACCCTACAAGCATAAACGAACTAGTTAGATTGAGGAACCCAAGCCATGATGGTCTTGGGTGTCCGTTTCTATCCATCACTGTGACCTCTTGATATTTTCCTCTAAGTTGTGTTTTAGAGGAAGATGCTTTGACCAATTTTTGTGTATTTCTTTTTGGTTTGATTTCATCAATTTCAACTGAACTGTCACAAGAGTATGCAAATCTTTGATCCCAGTTTCTGTAGAAATTTGGCATGTTTTTGTTTTGCAGAAATCACTTTAGTATTATATTTTGAATGTGAACTCAATGATTGTTTCCCAATATTATTAAAGTTCCTTTTGGTGTTCTTTGGCTGCCATTGTTCATAGAAATCCTTATCAGTGTTTGAAACCCGTGAATGTTTAAGGTGTTTTGGACTTCTAATTTTGACCTTGTCAGATGAAATTGGTGAAATAGGCTTGTTTTGAGGAATTCTCAAGCCTTTTTGGTTAAAGTAACAATCAAATGTGTTGTGATTAGTCATATCACATAGAGAACAATATTTGTTAAAATAACAGTTTTTGGTTGAATGATTGTTCATGTCACAGATAGAGCAATACTGATTAAAGTAGCACTCCTTTGTATTGTGATTAGACATTTCACAAATGTCATAACACATTTGTTTGTCCATTGACTTTGATGAAGAAGCCAAATCAGTTTTCTAGGTGGCAGCAGATTGTTTCACAATTTTGCTTTGCTTAAGTTTAGCTGGCTGATTTTGTTTTTTTTGCTCTTTCTTAACTCTCTTTCAAATTGTTCCACATGTTGTTTATTTCAAATGTTAAAACCTATTCCTTGTTTTTTTTAGATGATGATGATGAAACAGGTTTTACATTTGGTTTTTGAATCAAAGTGGATTTCCCTTTGGACACTAAGGAAACTGTAGCTTTCTCTTTGAAGTTTAATGAAACCTTTTCTGATTTGCTGGAAGTTTTAGGTGATTTGATCTCTTTATCAGATCTACTTTCAGCAGAGGGTTTCATAGAACATTCAGCAGTGTTATTCATCTTGAGTTTTTCAGGAATAAATTTTACAAAGGGCACAATGGCTTTGACTAGGCTCTTTGGTTTCTGGACAATTACAGCTTTGTCAAAGCACTCTTTGATTTTGATTAGATGACCTAATTTGATTTTATCCTCATTTGTTTCAATGTAAACATTTGGTTTATTTTGAGGATTAGTTATTTGTGAAACAATTGTTTTAGTTTCAGTAACTTTAGATTCAGTTGAATCTGATTGGGTGAGTGACTCGGGCATAACTATGTAGTTGTCATTATATGGAGGAGGACAAGTTTTGTAACCTATCCCAGTCATATCCTTGGCTTCCTTTTGAGAATCAAGTAACTCTTGCAACTTGACAGATGAGAGTTGAAACTTTTCAATTTTCACTTCAGTAGCCAATTGCTCAGCCTTTGATTTGGTCAACAGTTCAGTTAACCTCTCATTCTCAGCTACAAGGGTAAACTTTTCACCATGGAGTGTTTCCATGTCGGATAAAAGAGATTTGATTTTGACTTCAAAAATTCTCATTTCTTGTTTTAGCATCTCAAATTTCACCTTTTCTTTTATTTTATTAGCCAATTTGTGATTGTGTTCTCTGTATCCCTGTACTTCTAGAAGACATTTATTATAACATAAATTAGATTTCCTCTGATGGCATTGGAATTGGACCATCATTAATGTGAGCCATCAGTGCATGATTCTAAAATTGAGCTTGAACTTCCTCTGCGTATAGGCTCCAATCACACACTCCATCTTGTCTGATGACAAGTGCATTAGATGTTGGTTGGCTACTTCCTTGAGCTTGATGAGCCAATAGAGGTTGTCTTTGATGAATTGGCTATTGCTGGTTATGATGCTGATTTTGATGCTGATTTTGATGAAGAGTACTTGACTGAAAGCTTGAATTGGGTTGAGATGAATGCTGACCATGTGAGGTTCTTTGATAGTTGTTGTTGCTTCTTCTGGGAGCATTACATTCCCTAGAGAAATGGCCACTCATTCCACAGTTAAAACACATAACTTTGGATTTGTCATATCCAAGCTTTGTGTTCTCATTCAGACTCAGTTTCTTCCCTTTTCCGAAGAATTTCTTGGCTCTCATTGCAATCATGGACATTTGCCATTCAAGTCCATTTCTTCATCATCATGATCCATTACTTCTAGATCGTCCTGAATTAAATGAGCTGAAGTGAGTCTGCCCCCAAGATAAGCCTCAAAGCTAACAACAAAGGTATTGTAAGTTGCCTTTTGCTCTTCAGATCTTTGCTCACCAGGCATACTGGTGGGTGTTACTGTGGGTTGAGCAGAAGATGATGGTTTATGTTGTTATGGAGTACCACAGAATCCAGTTGTTTTTGCTTGATCTCTTGATGAGAGAAAATCATCTTCTTCAGTCATGAAAGCATTCTCAACAGAATGAGTTTCAGATGGAAACTTGTATGCCTTAATGACTTGAGGTCCACTGAGATTTCTGCTTCGTTCATCCAACTCTAGAGCTTCATTTTTGGCAATCATAATATCTAGGTTGGTACTCTCCAAATCAAGAGTGTTCTTCAATATAGTGACATTTTATTTCCAACTTTCTGGAAAGCTGTGTAGCATTTTCTTGTTCATTTCTTTTTCTTTGTAAGTAACCCCCATAATCTCAAGATCATTCACCAGTTGTACAAATCTATGAAGTTGCCTTGAGATTGACTCTCCTTTGGTGTGGTGAAAGGTCAAATATTGATTTATCATTTTATCCTTATTAATTTCAGTAACTTCACTGCTTCCTTCACACATTATCTGTAGTGCATCCCATACCCCTTTGGCTGTTCCATATTTTTCCAGCCTCTTGAGAACATCCATTTTTAAAGCCTGAGTTAGAATGGAGTAGGCTTTAAGGTCAATCTTGATTTTCTTATATTCTTCATCATCAATATTTAAGTTTGGATCCTCAATGGGTATTCTAGCAGTCTTGTACTGAGCAGCTTGATTAGCAGTGAGTGACAGAGGAATGTATGGCCTTTTGCAAATAGAGATCCAGTAATCAGGATCTACACCTGTAATGTAGTTTCTAGACCTGATTTTCCACTGCTTAAACTTAGATTTTTGTTTAAGCATTGGAGGTTTAGATGCATGACCAAGTTTAGAATAATTAGTAGAATCCATTTCAATTTTACTGATTTTACTTGGCTCTGAGTATGATTATGTTGATTTTATCTCTTGAATGTTCAGACAATCTACAGTCCTGGAGTTCTTGATTATCAGTTCTCAGCAGGGTTGCGATAAGGTTGATTTGGTGTTGATTCCTGAGGAGTTGAAAATACAGAACAAGTAGACGAAGTTTCTTTGCGATTTCAGTATGTATATTTATTAGCAGAGTAAATCTGGCTAATAAGAAACTCAATCACCAGATCAATCGATTTTCGTTCAAGATCTGTGCTGATTTTGTGACGAATTCAAGAGCCGAGGCTCTGATACCAATTGACTGGGTCCAAGAATAAGAATCTTAGTTGATATGACTCAACTTAGGATCCAATATGATGATTGAGTCAGTGATTAAGTAGCGGAAATACCATATCACAGAACATTTAATACTAAAAATGATAATATATGCTTTGTATAATGATGTGAGTAAACAAGATACAAAGACAGCTGGGGTTACTTTTTAAATGAATAATATTATCAATGTTGAAAGAAGAACTTACAAACTTAGGTCATACTATTCTATTTATAGGCATACACATTGCCTGTACAAAATGACTAATCTACCCTGATAACTATACATCAGAAACTAGTCTAAGTATAAAATAAGAGCAACATTTGTAAGTGTTCATCCGTATTGACTAATGCGGATGAACAAGTCTTCATCAGCATTTGTTGTTGATAGCCTTCAGCATTAACTTAATTCATCCGCATTAGTTGACGCGGATGAACAAGCCTTGGCAGCATTTCTTTTGTTCATCCGCATTAGTTAATGCGGATGAATAAACACTTGTCAGCATTTGTTTTTCTTCACCCGCATTAGTCAATGCAGATGAACAAATTCTTGTCCGCATTTCTTTTCTTTGTCCGCATTAGTTAATGTGGATGAACAAATTCTTGTAAGCATTTGTTCAATGGTCATCCGCATTAACTAATGCGGATACTTCAACACTTGTTCTTTTCTTCTATTTCTTTTGCCGCATTTCTTCATGAATGGTCTTCTGTATTTCTTCTTAGTCTTTGGTGTTTTCCAACTAGAACAGCTTTCAACCACTTCTTGAATTGGCATATATGATCCTTTCAGGGTCCAACATTGATGATTTAGAGAAAACCATTTCTACTCTTAAGCATGAGCATACAAACTATAGGACTCAAATCAATGATCTCATAACCAAGTTAACTAAATGTCAGGCTGAGCTTGTGATTAGCAAAGCCAAGGCAGAAAAATGTGTTCTTGAATAGGAAACCTTCAAGAACATAATATTCTCATCCTTGCATGTAAAGATTTGTTATCAAAACAGGTTGGGACTAGGGTCAGGTGAGATAGTGCCTACACACATACTTCTATTTGTAAGATCTCCAAGGTGTGGAACTTGCCAAGATGAGCTGCCTCCTATTGATCTTATTTAAGAGAAGGATGAAGATGTTAAGGATATAGTGAAGGATGAATCTAAAGTGAGTGACAAGGGTTATCCTTATAAGGGTCACCATTCTTCTAAAGAGAAGAAGGAACCATGGATGACCAAGTTTGCAAGGAAGAACTCGATAAGGGCAGCCAAAAGAAAGTCAAAGAAAGCCGAAGATATCAAGGCCACTTTCAACTCTAAGCAAAAGGAAGTTTTTATTTTACTAGATTTGAAGTGGTAAAGACTGAAGACATAACCATGGACTCTAGTACCAGGAATCCTAGTTCATGTCCAAATCATCCTGGTCAATAGAAGAAGGTTGATAAAATATGCGCCATTACTGCACAGCCTGAACCATCCAGTTCCAAGAGCAAGCCTCTAAGAAGCCTGCTATATCATCTAAGAAAATAAAGAAGGAAGTGGAAAGAGATCAAGCTTAGCCTCCTACTTAGAAGAAGACTCTCAGAAACATGCCATCTAAAAGAATCATGTATAGTAGTACTTCTCACTTTTCCAAGGATTGCATCTACAATCCAAAAAGTACTATCCACATGACCAAGAAGAAAACTTCTGAGAAGAAGAAGAAGATAGCTTCAGAAGAAAAATATCTTCCTTTTGGAAGCTCCAAAGTGAAGAAGAAGATAAGTAAAAACTTACATTCGAAAGAAAATTTGGTCTCGAAAGAAAGGAATGCTTCCGAAGGAAATGTATGGATCATTGATAGTGGCTGTTCCAGGCACATGACATGAAATGTTTCATTGTTTAGAATTTTGAAAGAATTGATGAAGGGCCAGTTGCTTTTGGAAGAGAATTATGTGGTTACATTAGTGGAAGGGGCAAGGTCACAAATGGTAAGCTAACATTAAGAAGGTAAACTATGTTAAGGAGCTTGGGTACAATGTCTTGAGTGTATCCCAGTTTTGTGATCAGAGACATAACATGCTCTTTACTAAGCATGAGTGCATTGTTCTCAAGCCCGAGGTGGTCATTCCTCAAGAGCATATCTTGATCAAAGCCCCCAGGAAAAGGAACAAGTACAAGATGGATTTGAAGGAAACATCTCCATCAGAAGAAGTCTATTGCTTTCTATCTAAAGTAAATAGTGGTGAGTCTTTCCTCTAGCATAAAAGAACATGCCATGTAAACTTTAAAAACATGAATAAATTAATTAAGAATGATTTGGTAACTGGAGTGCCAAAGAAGAGTTTACAAGTGATGACCATTATGTTGCATGTCTGAAAGAGAAGCAACAGAAAGTGACTCATAAGCCAAAGAAAATGAACTCTATCATTACTCACCTACACTTATTACATATGGATCTTTTTGGCCCCACCGGTGTAATGAGTCTAAGAAGGACCTCATATTGTTCGGTGATCATCGATGACTTCACAAGATACACTTGGGTCTTTTTGCTTAGAACTAAGGATGAGACCCTGAGATTTTGAAAAGCTTCATTCTAAAAATTGAGAATCCATGTGATCACAAGGTCAAAATCATAAGATGTGATCAAGGAATTGAATTCAAGAACCAAATCCTTGATACATTTTGTGATAAGAAGGGCATTACAAGACAATATAGTGCTCCCAGGACTCCTCAGCAAAATGGTGTTGCTGAAAGGAGATACAGGACACTTATTGAAGTTGCATGAACCATGTTATCTGACTCTAAACTACCCATCACCTTCTGGGCAGAGGCAGTTAACACTGCTTCCTATCTTCAAAATAGAGTTTTAGTATTCAAGACTCATGGTAAGGCTCCTTATGAACTGTGGCACAAAAGGAGACCTTTAACTGGTTTCGTCAAATCATTTGGATGTCCCTGCACCATCTTGAATACTAAGGATCAAATAGCTAAATTTGCTGAGAAATCAGATGATGGACATTTTATTAGATACTTTTCCTAAACTAAGGTTTATAGAGTATACAATCTAAGAACTAGAGTTGTTGAGGAGTCAACCAATGTGATCTTCAATGAGCACACAACCAGTGTGAAAGGTTCTGGTCCTGATTGGTTGTTTGATCTTGATTTAGTTACAAGCTGTTTTAAAAAATCTTTTGAAGATATTTTTGATCTAAGATTTGAGCTAAGAAGACCAAGTGATAAAATTACTTCAGCTCTAATGGTAACGAGTCCTATAGTTGGAAATCCTGTTAGCACAACAATGACAAACTCTTCAGTTGATACATCTGAGATGCCTATAAATTACAATATAAAGGCACATTACTCAAATAAAGGAATTTCCAATGTAGGAGGAGATAGAGGTGGTGATAGTGATCAAGAATTTTTGATGCTCATAACCACTTCATGGAAGACAACATCAATGATGTGACACACTCATTGGATCAAGTTTCTCTTGATAAGTGTGTTGATATGGTGAATGACGCTCAATTACCAGATCTGAATTTCACCAATTTGGATATGTCCAACCAACTTGCTATGATTCTTCAACTGAGAATCCACATGTCACATCGCCCCACAAATATCATTGGAAATGTTGAAACAGGGGTGAGAACAAGAGGACAAACCCATGACAAAAATGGTTGTCTTCACTCTTGTTTGTTGTCCTAGATTAAGTCTAAGAAGATTGATGAGGCTCTGAAGGATGAAAGCTGGGTTGAAGCAATGCAGTAGGAGCTACATCAATTTAATAGACCAAAGGTTTGGAACCTATTCCCTCTCCCTCAAGGGAAGACTACTATAGGTACCAAATGGGTATTCAGGAATAAGAAAGATGATAGAGGACTTGTCATTAATAATAAGACAATGGTAGTTGTTCAAGGGTACACACAAGAAGAAGGGATTGATAACACAGATGTTTTTGCTTCTGTAGCAAGACCTGAAGCTATTAGGATATTCCTTGCCTTTGCTTCATCCAAGGATTTTAAGGTCTACCAACTTGATGTCAAGTGTGCCCTCTTATATAAGGTGATTGATGAGGAAGTATATGTTAAACAACTGTTGGGTTTTGAACAAGTTTATCAAAGTCATTTTATCCGAATAAAATGAAAAACGCAGCGGAATAAAGATTCAAAACTTGTTACAGTTAATATATATAAACCAGTTTATATATCTGTTAAAAACCCATTATGGATCGATATATGAAAAAAACATGCTTACAAAACAACCATAGGGTGTTTAGCAGACTACCACTCGTAAGGAATTCAAGGAAGATGATAGTAGAATGGCAGCTTCCAAAGAAGGATGCCTCAAGCTAGTCTACCCTCACGCCTTAACAAACACCACAGTTGCTAAGATTTTACACTTGAACAAACCCCTGTTTTTCGTTTTGTTCTCGACCGATCAAGATAAAACCAGAAGATCTCAAGATGAACTTTGAGTGTTATGTTGGATATATCAGAGAGAGTGGTTGATTGCAATCATATATTGCATGTCCTTGGAAACTAAAATTTCAGACGAGGAGAGAGAAACGTGGGCGGGGCACAGCCCCTTGTCACATTCGTAATTCTCAAACATTCTCCCACATTAGCAAATGTGGATGAATGGTCTCATTCCGTATTTGTAAATGCGGATGAAGAAAATTCATTCACATTTCCCAAATGTACATCCGCATTAGTAAATGTCGATGAGTAGTTTCATTGGCATTTCTTCAAATGCTCATCCGTATTAGTAATTACGGATGAAGAAATTCCATAAGCATTTCCACAAATACACATCCGTATTAGTAAATGCGGACGAACAGTTTCCATCAGCATTTCCACAAATGCAAAACCGCATTAGTAAATGCGGATGAGGAACCTTCATCCGCATTAGTTAATGCGGATGAGTAATATTCATCCGCATTATTTCAAAAGTACATCCGTATTAGTAAATGCGGATGAGTAATTAAGAAGTATGGACAAAAGACTATATTGTTGTTCAACCATTTGAATAACAATATAGAATACTCACTTTAAAATAAATTAGCCATATAATTTATTTACAACACAAGTGCAAATAATTAGAAACCCAATTTCTAAATACTCTAAGTGTTAATATTTATTTATTTGATCATATCATAAAATAAATATTGTAGGTGTTTGTCTAGCTTGTTATTGGGTATGACCCGACTTGGATCATAACGTACTAGCCACACCAATTCAATATGTGTCTTGGGCAGACCGTGTCCAACAATCTCCCACTTGCACAAGATACATAGAGGATTGATGCAAGTAGCAAATACCACCTAACAACGGTTCACTACACCTAATACGCATGACGAAGTGCCATTCAATAACATCATCTTCTTCAAGTTCCTTACTTGAAATGATTTAGGTGAATCTATCATTTAGCCTTTTGTTACAGATGTCATGTTAAATCCAGAGACACAGAATGATCATTTCCTGTTGATTTAATATTATGAGGCCTTAGACATCTTACTCTCAATGAAGATGAACAAATCCTATCTTGACTACATATGTTTCTCACAATCACCTTGGATCGTTCTCCGTAACCTTTGGCTTCTTAAGCTTTGGTTTTGGTGGTCCCGTTTTAGCCTTTCCCTTACCCCTCCCTTAGACGTATCCCTTGCCTTTGGCAACATTTTCCTTGGGTTTGGAGTGATGCCTTTTCTTGTTGCCACCCTCATTGATCGTGAGAACCGGTAAAACCCTTTTACCCATCCCCGCTTTGGCTGTTTTGAGCATTGCATGAAGTTCCCCAATGCTCTTGTCCCATCGATTCATGTTATAATTCATGATAAACGTCTCAAACTTCTTGTTTAGACCATTGAGGATCAAATCCGTGGCCAACTCTTTTGAGACAGGACAGTTCAACCTTTCAAGGTGATCAATGTGGCTTTTCATCTTTATCACATAAGATGACACCGATTGGGTTTCTTCCATTTGACATGCATGAAGCGCTCGAACCATTTCGAATCACTCTACCCTTGATTGTTGAAAGAACATTTCCTTCAATTGGGTAATCATGTCGTATGCCCCATGATGTTCAAAATCCTTTTGAAGCTTGGGAATCATGGTTCCCAACATGAGGCACCAAACTTGCACCGAATCCTCAGTGTGCTTAACCCAAGGTTGGGTTCATCGGGAATAGGATCGTCCAACACATATGATTTCCTTTATTGCTTGAGAACAATTCTCACATTTCGAAACCAATCCATGAAATTATTATGGTTGAGATGATCCTTTTCCAGGATAGTTCTTAGTGACAGGTTATGGACGGTCGGGTGGTAGCGTTTTTGTTTGTTGCCATTTCTACAATTTTAACAAAGTTCAATATTAGTATTTATGATAATGAAATTTTAATTATTAATACCTTTTCATGTCCCATAGAAAATTAATAATTAAAATCTAGAATCCAATGTTACATTTAAATAATATTTAAGTGACCTTTATCCCATTATTTAAATTAACAAGGTAGTCAACAATTGACAATTACAACCCTTTGCAACTTCTAGTTTTATGGGATCAATTAAACGTCATAATGTTTAGTTGGCATGTTTAATCCCATCAACAACATTATACGCCATGCTTCGGTGACCCTATTCACATGGTTTCCAACTCAAGTCGTCCTACTTACACAGATGTGTATGTTTACACATACAAGTGGTTAGGTGACCTTTATCCCACAAATATGTTAACCCCACCTCAAACACACAAGTTCCCTAAATGTGGTTAGGTGACCTTTATCCCACAAAGAGTTCCCAAATGATTTGAGTGTTGTATAAAAGGATGGTGTTAAACTTGTTTTAAAGGGATTTTCATTTCCATTAATTCTAGTTTTGAAAACATTTTCTACCTAACATTTGCATGCATTCAAATGCGTGGTACTTTAGTAAAACCAACTTTAAAGGCTCTTTTAATAAAACCCAATTTTATTGCGAAAACATTAACCTTTAATAAAACCATTTTATTACCCATGTTAATGTTTCCAAAAGAACCGTTTTAAGCTTGTTGTTGATTTTAAATTGTTTAACAGTGCATATCCAAATATCACATAAACAATAAAATTAAATCAACCACACAAGCAACACATAAGTTCATAACCATAGCCAACTAATTTAACACCATTTGTTGACCAAAACAAGTGAGTTAATTAGGTCTTTCCTAAGGGTAAAATTGACACAACACTTGTGTCGGTAAACTCCCACTTGATCCTGCATCCAAATGCTTCAAGTGTCCACTTGGTGTTGTGATTCTTCCATTCGATTTGGGCTTCCAAATGGGCTTAAGTTTTTGCACCAAACTCCTTTGGACCTTCAAAATATGTTTTCGGTTATTAGACTTAAATCCCATTAAGAGCTATAAAGCCCTTTGGGCTCAAAATTGGCCCAAACCAAAAACAATCTTGTTGCATCTTCTTTTATAAAAAATATCCTAAATACATTTCTCTAGTAAAAGTAAAATGCAACTAACCTATTTATTTTTCATACCAAATGAAAAATAAATAAATTACATACCCAAAAGGAAGAACAAATACATTTAATTATTACAACCCTTTGAATAATCAAATACAAATCACAACACATCCAATCGCAAGGTCTCGGCTAGGTTATGAACATTAAAATACATATCCAAATATGTAAGCAGAAACCCGAGAGCTTCCCCTTGAACCACTGATTTTCAGTTATTATATAAACAAACCGAATATCATGATTCTTGTCCAAACAACTAAATCATCCAAATGATTAAATTTTTCAAGATTACAGTTTGCATGTAAAGCAGAATCTTGAAAAATCAAGGGAAACATTTGACCAAAACTCTCGGTCTGTTGGTGAATCAACAGTAAGAAACTGAGATTTCAGTCTAGATGAAGCATGTATCCATATAATCAGCTCTTGATGCCATTGTTGGGTTTTGAACAAGTTTATCTGAGTCATTTTATCTGTTAAAAACCCGTTATGGATCGATATATAAAAAAACATGCTTACAAAAAAACCCATTGGGTGTTTAGCAGACTAACTCTCGTAAGGAATTTAAGGAAGATGATAGTAGAATGGCAGCTTCCAAAGAAGGACGCCTCAAGCTAGTCTACCCTCAAGCCTCCAACAAACACCACGGTTGCTAGGATCTACACTTGAACAAACCTCTGTTCTTCGTTTTGTTCTTGACCGATCGAGATAAAACAAGAAGATCTCAATATGCACTTTGAGTGTTATGTTGGACATATCAGAGGGAGTGGTTGATTGCAATCGTATGTTGCATGTCCTGGGAAACTAAAATTTTAGACGACGAGTGAGAAAAGTGGGTGGGGCCCAGCCCATTGTCCCATCCGCATTTCTCAAACATTCACCTACATTAGTAAATGCGGATGAATGGTCTCCTTCAGCATTTGTAAATGCGGATGATGAAAATCCATCAGCATTTCCCAAATGTACACCCGCATTAGTAAATGCGGATGAGTAGTTTCATCAGCATTTCCTCAAATGCTCATTCTCATTAGTAAATACGGATGAAGAAATTCCATCAGCATTTCCACAAATGCACATCCGCATTAGTAAATGCGGACAAACAGTTTCCATCAGCATTTCCACAAATGCACATCCGCATTAGTAAATGCGGATGAGTAATTAAAAAATGCGGACAAAAGACTATATTGTTGTTCAACCATTTGAATAACAATATAGAATACTCTCTCTAAAATAAATTATCAATATAATTTATTTACAACACAAGTGCAAATATTTAGAAACCCAATTTCTAAATACTCTAAGTGTTAATATTTATTTATATGATAATATCATAAAATAAATATTGTAGGTGTTTGTCTAGCTTGTTATTGGGTATGACCCGACTTGTATCATAACGTACTAGCCACATCAGTTCAATTTGTGTCTTGGGCAGATCGTTTCCAACAACAACCACCTGGCTTTGTAGACCCAGATCATCCAGATTATGGCTACAAGCTTGGCAAAGCTCTTTATGGGTTGCATCAGGCTCCATGGAAGTGGTATGAGACACTATCATAGTACCTCTGTCTACATGGATACAAGAGGGGTACTATTGATGGAACACTCTTCATTAAAGGAACAAGACTTTGAGAAGCTGATGAAGAATAGATTTGAAATGAGTGCCATGGGGGAACTTGATTTCTTTCTAGGAATTCAAGTGAAGCCGGCTGACAATGGCATCTTCATAAACCAGTCAAAGTATGTGCAAGACATACTTACCAGATTTAATCTGACTGAGTGCAAGGTTGCTAAGATACCCATAGCTAGAAATCACTCCTTAGGACCTAATCTTGAGGGGGAGTGTGTTGATGAATATCTCTACCGGGCTATGAATGGGTCTCTTAAATACCTCATAGCCAGCATGCCTGATATCATGTGTGCTACATGTATTTGTGAAAAATATCAGGCCAACCCTAAGATGTCACACCTGGTTGCTATCAAAAGGATTCTTAGATATCTTAAAGGTGCTCCCAAACTGGGCCTTTGGTATCTAAAGAATTTTGACTTAAATTTATATGCCTATATAGATAGTGACTATGGTGGCTGCAACATGACTATAAGATCTACATCTGGGGGATGTCAATTCCTTGGTTTAAGGATAGTGTCAAGGCAAGGCAAGAAACAATCATGTGTGTCTGCATCAACTGCTGAAGCTAAATACATTGTTGCTGCAAGATACTATGCTCAAGTGCTTTGGATTCAGAATTAGATGCTGGACTTTGGATTCAACTTTAAAGAGACTCCCATCTACATAGACAACAACAATGCTATCTCTATTACAAAGAATCCTCTACAGCACTCAAAGACAAAGCACATCAATATCAGGCACCATCTGATCAGAGATAATTTTAAAAAAGGATTAATAAAACTAGTCAAAGTTAACACAAATGAAAAATATGCTGATCTGTTCACAAAAACTTTTGATGAATAAAGACTTAAGTATCTTGTATCATCTATTGGGATGATTAACTTTGAGTAGATTTTCTTAAACTAAATTCATGATTATTTTTTCAAATATGGGTGTCTTAAGTTGTCCATATCATCACCTATATAAGCATAGTTTACTTTGGAAGAAACTTTTCAAGATAATATTCCTTAGAATTTTGAAAAGTTTACATATGTTTTCTTTCGGAAGACATCAAGTTGTCTTCAAATGAAAATTATGTCTTCAACAAAAATAACTACTTCTTAGAAATTTACCTTCGGAAGAAATTCTGATATATCATCTGATGCTTAAATCTATCACTAAGTACTTATATGTCTTGAAGGAATATTTTCTTCCGAAAGCAATTAAGTCTTGAAAGCTGTTGGTTGAGGAATTATAACTCCATTGGGTTATTGGATCATGAATGCTTAATGGAGTCACATATAGAACATTTTCTTCTTTATCTCCACTTAGTTTTGCTACAACTCTGTTCTTAATCTTTATCATCAGAATAGAAGCCATTGACTTACACTTATCAGACATGCCTTCATATTCTTTGATCAAGCTGAACATCTTCTATAGGTCTTTAAATTTGAGTTTAAGAACTTCTAACTCAGTCAGCAGAAGGATTTGGGTTTATTCTTTCGTTTAATTACGTATCTCTCAGCCTTCGAATCATATCCCTAGTTGATGATGTTTGTACCATCACCATCTGAGTTTTCATCTTGGTTAGATTCTGAGAGTTCTTCTTCATCATCTTGTTAAGGATTATACAAATCTCTTATTATTCTTTCGACAGCTGTAGTGATGATTACTTTATCTTCTGATTGATCAAACTGACTTTGTGAAGGCTGAGAAATATCAACACTGACTCTGAGGCAAAGGAAGTAGAGAAGGTGCTAATGATAATTTACAAGTCTCATCTAGAAAAATCAAAGGATGCTTCAGAGAAAAGAAGAAAGATGAATGAGTTTGAAGCTAATGAAGCCACCCTATCATGTCCTCCTACCATTCAAACTGCTCAAACTTCTAAGCATGTATCTCTAATAGTCCAACAAGCTCCTGAAGCTGCTGAATCTCTAATCAGGGCGGGTTAGCTATCTTAAATCTATTGAAGCAGACAAGTTAATTCTTTGAGTTAGCTACACTTCCAGCTACTGATCTAGTGATGAAGTATGTGTCATTGTTTTGATCATACTCCCACTCTACTATTAGATAACATACTAACAATGGAGTTTCACGGATCTCTTCACTAGCTTCAGCTTTGACTAAGGGCAATAACTTTTGGAGTAGCATCTTGCATTTCTCATTTTTACATCCAAAATGCTCAGTAGTTTGCTCTAAGATGTCAAGAGGTAGATCATGTATTTCATTTTAATGATCATAGTACATGATCTCTCCATTTGCCCTCTTGACTGCAAATTTCCTCATTTAGGCTACGTACCCAGCACCCAAAACTTTTGTTCTTTTTAGAATTTTCTCTTCCACCTTTGGGTCAATCACCCTTGTGTTTACTATTCTTTTTGTCATAACTTTTTCTTGGCAAGGACTGATGAAATGGGCTGATCATCATGAGAGGTAGTGGAGTTAGAGTTGGGAGATACTGGTGGCTCAGTCGGCAGATATGAAGACCTCTGAATAGTTTTCTTGCTTTTTGTTTTCTTTTTTTCACATTGCTCTCTAGCTTCTTCATACTTTGGGAGCTCACCAACTGCAACTCTATTCTTGATTTCTCGATCAAGAGTAGGCATAAGCTTGCTGAGTGGTTGTCCTAAGTGCTTTTGGGAGTTTTCTAAGATGACTTAGATGTCTTTCTTGAAAACCTTCTCCTTTAGTTTAGATGGAGTTGTTGGTTTTAATATACTAGTTTCTCCAATAAGATTGATCATTTTTATTATAGCTATAGATTTTTTTACACTTTGAATTAAAGCAATAATGTTCTTCTTTAAGTAGATCCTTGAGCTTTGCCAGCATGCAATTCTGTAAGTTCATTATCAACCTTCTTTGGGAACATCTCCATCCTTTTTGTCATTAGGAATCTAGCTCTTCTTTCCAGAGACTCATTCTTAACTTCTTCTTTAGCAATCATAGGTCTCTCACCTTTGTTTGAGTTAGATATTACTGTAGGTCTAACTACTTAAGATATAGTAGGTACATCTGATGCTTTACCAGCTGACTTGGGATCATCGACAGTTGTCTACCCTCTGTGAGCATCCTTAGCGACTTTTGGGCCATATGTTTCCATATTCATGTCAGTACTAACTGAGGTTTCAATTTTACATCCACTTGACCAAATATCACCTTAGCCAATTTCATGAGTTCAGACTCAGGTGTGTCCTTGTGAATTTTATAAAGTTGGCACATTTCTTCATCAAGAGTCACCTTATGTCTCTCCATATCATTTTCCATGGTCTGGATTCCTCTTGTGTATATCATTCCTCCTAATAGTTCATCTGCTAAAGAAGCCTCTTGTCTTGTTCTTTTGGGAGTTGCATCAGCCACTGATTTCTTTAGCTCTTTTGTAGCTTCTGATGGCACTCTAAGTAGGAAAACTTCTTATTCAGCAGATGCCTTGAGAGTGGCTTCCAGTCCTAGCACTAGTTCTTTCTTTGATGATTCATAATTTTTTTTACTTTTGAGAGAGAGAGAGAAGAAGTGCTAGATCTTCTCAGTGCAACCATCCTTTCCTTCCCTAATTGAACCTTTTGGTTCATCCTCCTTATTATTCTTGTGGCTTCTATTTCCTTCTCTTCTTGTGGCTTCTATTTCCTTCTCTTCTAACTTGATTAAACCTTTTTCTGAGCAGTCTCTCAGAAAATGGTATCTGATTTCAATATGTTTTGTTTTGCTATGTTGCATTGGATTACCAGTGATGAACATAACAGCTGAGTTATCTATGTGTATTGGTGTTTGAAGAAAGTTGTAACCATAATTTTGCAACCATAAAACTTGAGAGCAACCAGCTGAAGTAGCTATGTACTCAGCCTCAGCTATGAATACTGATACATTTGTTTGCTTTTTGCACTGCCAAGAAACTGATCAATTGTTCCCCTTTCGTAACCATGCTTGAGGAAAAAAGATGAAAATGTTTCATACCACTTTCTTGGGTCCTGATGAAGACCATACAAAGCTTTATCAAGCTTGTATACCCTGTGTGGATAATCAGGATCTTCAAAGCTTGGGGTTGGGCAACATAGACTTCTTCATCAATTTTACCATATAAGAAGGCACATTTTACATCCATCTGGTAAACTGTGAACTTCTTATGTGAAGCATAGGCTAGGAAGACTCTAATGGCTTCAATCCTGGCAACAGGAGCAAAAACTTCATCATGGTCTATCCCTTCTTCTTGAGTATAGCCTTGTGCTATCAGCCTTACTTTATTTCTCACAATGATACCTCTGACATCTACTTTGTTCTTGAAAAGCCACCTTATGCCAATTAGATATTGGCCTTCAGGAAGAGCAACTAGATTCCAGACTTTTTGTTTTCTAAATTGCTAAAGTTCTTCTTGCATTGCTTCAATCCGGTTGTGGTCTTTCAATGCTGCAGTTATGTTGGCTGGAACCACTTATGAAAGAAAACAGAAGAACAGACAGATATTGGCAGCTCCCCCTTGACTTCTTATGGTTTTTTTAGTAAGATCACCATTAATGTTTTCAATAGGATGATACTTATGAATTCTTGTTGTTGGTACTGATTCAACTGGAATGGATGATTCCATGTTGGTAATATTTGTTGATGGAGATGGACCTAGCTGAGATAGAGAATCAAAAAAGTGATTAAGATCCTCATCATTTTGGCCTTCTGATGCTGAATGAACTCCATCTTCATGATTTTGAGTTTCCACAGATGTAGTTACAACTTCTGCAGCAGCTACAGGAACAACTACGGATGTAGTAGTTTGTTGATCTGCAGATGTGAATGTTGTTGGAATGTTTTCTGATGAGTTTGGAACTTCTGTTGAAGTTAATGAAGCATCTCCGAAAGAAGATGGAACATCTACGCATGTGTAAGGAACTTCTACGGATGCATTGTTGACTTCTGTTGAAGTTGAAATTCCATGTCTATCAGTGTTTTTATTGCTTGTTTGAGATGAAGGGCCTGGATCAGCAACATTTGAAGTATGTGTGTGGGGTAATCTTAGAGGATCAGCTGACAATGACACTTCGCCCAAACTTGGACGTACATATGGATAACATGTATCCGTAGGACCTGCAACATTCAAATAACTAGAGTTAAATGAGTTTGTTAATGCATCTATATCAAACAACCAAGATGATCCTTTCACTGATTTTGGAAATAAGGATTCATCAAAAGATACATTAGGTGATTCCTCCATAATGTTGTGATGTGGAAAGTAGACTCTGTATGATTTAGATGTAGATGAGTAACCAACAAAGAAACCATCATAAGCTTTTTCATCAAACTTTCCTAATTGATCTTTGGTGTTTAAAATAGACACATGACACCCAAATGCTCTCAGATAACCTATAAAAGGTTTTCTTTTAAACAAAAGTTCATAAGGTGTTTTATTATGTTCTTTGACAATTGAAGTTCTATTTTGAACATTGCATGATGTGTTAACTACTTCTGCTCAAAATGTGATAGGCAACTGTGAATCAACTACCATTGTTCTTGCTGCTTCAGAGTCCTGTTTCTTCTTTCAGCAACTGTATTTTGTTTTGGAGTTTTTGGTGCACTGAATTGTCTTGCTATGCCTTTGTTCCTGCAAAAGGAATCTAAAACATGATTAACAAATTCAGATCCATTATCATTTCTTAAGATTTTGATCTTTAAATCAAGTTGGTTTTCAATCTTATTGAAAACTCCATTAATGTTTCTGATGTTTCACTTTTATGTTTTAAGAAAATGACCCATGTGAATCTAGTGACATCATAAACAATCACCAAACAATATTGCCTTTTACCAATGCTCAAAACATTGGTTGGACCAAAAAGATCTATGTGTAGCATTTTGAGTGGTGTTGTGTTTGTGTTGATTGTTTTGGACTTATGTGACACCCTATGTTGTTTTCCTTTGTAACATGATGAACAATGATTTGAACAATAAAATTCTTTCTTGGGAAGGCCAATGACTAAGTCATTTTTGACCAACTTATTCACGTTCTTCATGTTTGAATGAACCATCCTTCTATGCCACAGTTGAGCTTCATCTTGTGATGACTTAGAAATCAGGCAAGTTTCGTTGCTTGTCATAGAGGTGTTGTTCATATCCAAAACATAAGTGTTTTCTTTTCTTGGTGCTTTAAGAAGGATCCAATCTGCTGGGACTTGAAAACCTGGCTTAAGAATATAACAGAAAGAGTTATCAAATAAAGTGGTATAATTTTGATCACAAATTTGAGATACACTAAGTACGTTGTATTGTAAATTTTCACAAAAATTAACTTTCTCAAATTTGAGTACTCCATTTGTTACCATTCCTTCACCAACGATTTTACCTCCCTTCTTATCCCTACCAAATGCCACATATGAAGCATTTTTATGTTTGATATCATAGAGGAGAGAATAGTTTCCTGTCATATGCCTGGAACAACCACTGTCAACATACCACTTGTTGTTAGTCCTCCATGGATGTTCCTGTAAAAATAATGAAGAGAATTAGAAAGTGGAGCCCAAGCCTTAATGGTCTTGGGCTTACCATTGCTATCTAGAATAGTTACTCTATCATGAATGAGCCAAGATGACTCAAGATTGGTTTTAGTCTTAATTGATTCATTATGTTCTATTTGTGGTGAGGATGAATCTATTGAAGACGGACTTGAAGCACTTTGGTCTTGATTCATAGTCATTTTCTCTATCACTTATTCCTTGAGTATCTTTTTCTTCAAACTTGTAGATGACATTTTGTTAGAAAAAGTTTCAGCATCTTTTGTTTTTGACTGTGGTACATGATTACCCTTTTTAAAGTGATCAAAGAAGGCTTCATCTTCGTGCAACACTACCTTCTTGTGAGGAGTCTGGCTTTGAGAGTGTTGCTTCTCCTTCTTCTTTGTTTGATCATCAGTAGATGTTGACTTCTTGACCTTGGCACCTTTTGTTTTGGTTGCTGCTTCTTTTGATTTGAGACCTTTGATTCTTCATTCTTAGAAGATTGTGAGTCTAATTCATCATTCTCAGATTGTTGCTTCTTTGGCACTTTAGATTTGTTCTTCTTGTTGAAGTAGCATGCGTGAGTAGAATGGTTCTTCTTGTTACAAATAGCATAGTGCTTATTGAAGTAGCAATCAGAAGTCATATGATTATTCATATTGCATATGGAGCAATAGCTGCTGAAATAACAATCTTTTGTGTTGTGATTATACATGTCACACCACTTGTAGTATTTTTCTTCAGCTTCACTATCAGACTCCACTGTCTTCTTCTGCTTCTTTTTCAATTCTCTTTCAATTTTTGCAGTTGAGGTATCTTCTATTTGTTGTTGAGCATTCACGTCTCTTTGTTATTTCTTTACTTTCTTGACAGTTTGTGATTCAGTAAATGTTTTCTTCTTCCGTAGATCTTCTACGGATGTCTGTTTTGATTTAGATAATTGCTTCTTCCACAGATCTTCTACGGAAGTTGACTTTGAATTAGATGAATGCTTCTTCCACAGATCTTCTATGAAAGTTGACTTTGGAGCATTTTTCCTTTGCTTTTCTACGGATGTGTGAGGACCAGTCTTCTTCTTTCGCAGGTGTTCTGCTGAAGTGTTTCTATGTTCTTCCTCCGTAGTTCTTTTTGCTGACTGACTTTTGTGCTTTTTGTTGAGCTCCTGAATTCCTTTATTAAGCTGACCAATTCATGTGTAGATGGTCTTCAACAAATTTCTTTGTTTTGGGGGATAAGGTAGCTTGATTTCCTCAAGGACTTTGGGAATTATAGGTTCAATTACCACATTTTTTTCCTTACCCAACCCAACACATTCTTATTCATTAGGCTCATCAACCACATCCAGATCATCACAGTCATCAAAGTCAAATTCTGATTCATTTTGTTTTAAAAATTCTGATTTAGATGAATTAGTTTCACTAATTTTAGTATCTTCACCATTTACCACTTCATTATTTTCAACTTTTGATTCAGTTTTTGTGCTTGACACAAAATTATTTGATAAACTGTTTGTCATTGACTCAGGTAGTGTGGTGTAATTATCATTCACTAGTGGTGTAACAACATTAAATCCCAACCCATACCTATTCTTTGATTCAATATGAGAAGTTAACAATTTCTCATATTGCTGTGATGACAATTGGAACTTTTGAAGTTTCAGTTCAGTAGGTGCATGATCAGACATGGACTTGGTTAAAGAGGTGGTCAGATGCTCAACTTGTGCTTTCAGATTATAATTTTTAGACACAAGTTTATCTAAATCCTTTTACAAGGAAGTGATTTTGACCTGATACAGTTTATGTTCTCTTACATGAGATTCATTTAAAATCATTGTTTCTTTGACTTTATCAGCCAATTGTTGAGCATGGACCCTGTATCTCTCTACCTCTTTAACACATGTTGGTGAACATAACCTGTCCCTTACCTCTCTGGCCATGGGTGGAATTTTGTTCTCCAAGTTTGCCATCAGTGCTTGATTTTCCTCCTGCACTTCCTTCTCATACATGCTCCAATCATAACTTCCATCCTACAAAATAATCAAACCAGTTTCTTTAGTGTTACTAGTACTTGTTGAAGAGCCTGTGGCTGGTGGGGATGAGTTTGTTAGCTGAGGTTGCTTGAAGCTTCTCTGATTTGCTTGTCTTGTGTTTGTTGTTGATTGCTGATTGTTGTTGCATTCCCTTGAGAAGTGTCCACACAAATTTCATTTGTAACACATCACTTTTGATTGTCTACACCAATCTTTGTTGTTCTTCCTATAGTCATTTGTTCCTTCTCATGTACATCTTGGCCCTGTAAGCAATCATGGCCATTTGCCATTGTAGATCCATCTCTTCCACTTCATCAGGATGAAGTTCTTCCAGGTCTTGTTGGCAGATGTGAGCAGGAGTCAGAGTACTAGCTAAGTAAGCTTGAAAGGTTCAACTAAATGCTGCAAATGCTGCTTGTTGTTCTTCTGTTTCTAGAACCACAGTGATTGGTTCAGATTTGTTGTTACATGTGTTGTTTGATGATCCCTTTGCTGCTAAACTTTTAAAATCATTAGCTTTCCCTTTTGCATTCTTTCTTGAACTGCTTTGAAAGCTGGATTTTGAAGTCTTTGCTGCATAGAAACCAACTTCTTCTTCATCATCACTTTCAGCATAAGAGCTTCCATCATCCTCATTTGAAATAAAAGCACTTCCAACACCCTTAGCTTCATTGAATTGGTATGGTGCTATTGATGCTTTAAGACTCTTGTTCCTTGTTTTCTCATCCAACTCCAATGCTTCTACCTTGGCTACCAAAGTATCTAGTCCAATTGCCTTTAGATCAATGGTATTTTTGAACATAGAAACAGTTTGTGTCCAACTTTCAGGCAAGGTATGTAGCATCTTTTTGTTCAGTTCCTCATTACTGTACTTCAATTCAAGAATATTCATTTGAGTAACAAGATTCATAAATCTATGGAGTTGTTGAGGGACGGATTCACCCTGAATATGATGGAATGTCTCATATTGTGAACGCAGGGTATCCTTCCTGATGCTTCTAATCTCATCACTTCCCTCACACAAAGTGTGAAGAATTTTCCATAATGAGTTAGCTGTCTTGTATGCTTCACACCTTATCAATAGATCTTCAGGTACAGCCATAGTAAGCATACTATAGGCCTTAATGTCGAATTTGACTTTCTTGGCATCATCAGGTGACAGATTTTTCAGACTTATGGGCTGATTGTTGTCCTTATAATCAGGTCCTAAAGCAGGTGGAATGTAAGGACCTTTAGTAATAGACACCCATAAATCAGACTCTGTATAGTTAATATGATTCCTGAATCTGATTTTCCATGTTTTGAAATCAGATTTGTTATCCAACTTTGGAGGTTGATAAGCTCCAACCACTGAATTGCTCATGTTGATTATAATTGTTAATTATCAAAATTATCAATTAATCTAATATCCTATGAAATTGTAAAGACAATGCTAACACACTAAAACGGAAATATCAAATCACGGATAATATTGATATCAAATCAACTAAGACAAAAATTCCTTGGAATTAATGACTTCTATTGTGAATGGACTAATTAATAACACACTCTTAATTAAATAAGAAGTTGTGGTCAAAATCAGTCATATCACTCAATATATTCTCAGATAATTTGAAATTATGATGTTAGATGATGATGGTTTTGTTTAAAACAACGTTGAGAAATCAAACAATAACACAAATTCACGAATCAAAAGTGATTCTAATGCAAATCGAAATTAATCGAGCAATGGAACAGTGAATAATGATCGATACAACAAGTTTTTGATTATTTGATAAAACAAACAACCAATTAAAATAATCAAACTGATAGATCAATTGATCTAGATCAATGAGCATGAAGCTTCTATACCACCTGTGAATCCAAGGATCAAATCAGGAATTATCAATTTGATTGAACAAATAAAGATCATGAAATTATCAATATTTGATTTTTAATTTAATTGTTTGTGAAATTGAAATCGATAAACAAAATATAAAAGAAATTGAAAACAGATTAATATAATGCAACAAAAGATTTGTTTCAATTGTTTTTCATTAATACACAATCGATTACAATTGCTATGATGCTCTGGTGATCTTGTGATCTCTAATGATGTTCTTGATGTTCTTGCTGTTTTGCTAATTTTCTTGAGTGATTGATTGATTGATAGATTTCGATACTAAAAATATGTCCCTTTATAGTTGTATAGAACTCCCTCAATAACCTAACAGTGTGGATCCATGCCTTATTTTTAGTGGCAGAGGGATTTAACAATGGAAATTATAACTTTCCTATTGTGATAAGTTACAGCTGTAACATTTCTAATATGACATCCTAAGTTCTCTCACATAAAGTTAGTCTTTTGTAGATGTTGACATGATGACATCACTTCAGTCAGCTTCACTTGATGATTTTATGTTGTACTTGATGAGTGCTCATGCAAGTTGGTCTTCCATAGGAAGTTGGTCTCTCATAGGAATCTCTAATCTTGAACATCATCCTCAGGAGCAAGCTCTTCTTTAGCAGCAGCAGCTTGATCTCTGGGCTTGTTCTTCAGTAGATGTTGTGCATCCGCAGAAGATCTGCGGATGCATGATGACTTGTTCAGTTTTGCTCCGGAAAACATCTACAGAAGAACAATCTGTTCATCCGCAGTTGTTCCTTGTACTTGGTCAATTATCCAAATTGACCAAGTTTGATGTTTTCCTGCAATTTCACATAAATCAACACACATAATAATATGGGTTAACTTATAATTCATGCATTACATTATCAAAAAGAGATTTACAATGATTTATTACAAGATATGATTCATCATCTAAACCTATACAAAAGCTCTAGACGTAACAGGTTTTCTTGTATTTTCTGCTCAGTTTTCAACTGTGTTTGAGTTGCTGGACCAATTCTTGCGTGTTTGTTGAGTTTGCTGCTTGTTTAGGTGTGTTTAGGTGCTAGAAGTCCTGTTTGCTCTTAGTTTGAAGAAGTCTTACTCGAAAGCTATTAAACGTGAGTTCTAGATTCCCCTATTTTACTTGTTTTAAACTCGTTTGGGGCTGAAAAGCATATTAACTGAATTTTTACAACCTGAGCATGAGTTTTCTGCATTTTGCATCTGATGTGTATGTGACGTGTGTGTTTTTAAATGCCTTCTTTGATGTTACGTAGTTGTAAGCTCTGTTCTAAGCATTTAGCATGATAGATCTATGCTAAGGATATGTTAGAACGAGGATTCGGAACTGGTGGAGTACTCTAAGTTGTAAGTATTCATTCGCATTTGGTGGAGTTCATCCGCATTTGCTGAGCATTCAACCGCATTGGATTTATGTTCAATAGCCAAGTCTTTTGCTCATCCGTATTTGCTTTCTATTCATCCGCATTTGCTTTTGCTCATCCACAGTTGTAAGTGTTCATCCGTATTTGCTGGTCTTCATCCGTATTTGCTGAACTTCAACCACACCGGTCAAGTTCATTCACATAAGGCTTAGCTCATCCGCGTTTAGTATTGTTCATCCGCATTTGGACTTGTTCATCCGCATTTGAACTTATGTTTAATGGAATTTTATACTTGTTCTATGTTTCTACTGTTTCATTTATCTTCTTATGGGCTGCTTGTTATGGATAATTATTACTATTTCTTGATACGTAATTTTAAGGTAATGAATATTTCAAAAGTATTATTCTTAATAGTGGTCACAAAGGAATAAAAGAAGGACAATGAAACTTAATGAATGTTACCCCGGGCCCTTATGATGAATGAAAAGCCTTGCAAGCACAATGAATGGAGGTGCACGACCATGTTGTCGGCCCATGAGGATGCACATCTGGGGTCTAATTCTTGTGATTGACCAATATATGATGAATGGGACCTGTATTAATGAGTAGGCTTCATGCCTAGCAGTGTGGGTCAACTGTCGATGGGTTAGCTACCATAATAAACGTTTGCCGACAGGGGTTCGGCATCTGTTGCCAACAAACAATGTAGGCTCTTGCTTTGTGCAATCCTAGTTAATAAAAGGGAAAGATAATTAAAGAAAGATAAATAATGAATCTCCTAATGATTGATTATGTAAAATGACGAATGATCATCAAGTGAAGTTTATAAAAAGTATATTTCTATATTATTAAATTAGAACTCACTCAGCAATGCTGACTTTTTATATGCATGTTCAGTTGGCAGGTAATGGTGTTGATGGGATGGCACGAGGTTGAAGCTACCTGGCAAATAAAGACTGGCATCCATGACATGCTGAAAAGTTATTTTTATTTTCAAATGCAACTAGATGTCCTTTTTGTAACTAGCAACAACGATGTATTTTTGGCAAAAGTAATGGTTAATACATGCTATGGTTTTTATTAAATTATTTCGCTGTAAAGTTTTCTTGTTTTGATGAATCTAAATGTGTTTCAATATGAAAAGTGCTATGAATGACCAACTGTGGGGTTTCCCGGGAACGGGGCCTTACAAGTTAGTATCAGAGCCAAAGTTTAAGAGAATTGGGTAAAATAATTTCAAAAACCTAAACTTAAACTAAAAATGGGACCAAAATGAAGGGATGCCAGCCCAAGTAGCCACGTGCAAATCAGGTAATTTTCTTAAAGTTAACCAGTATTATATGCGTGTGCTATTTGATTTATGTGCTCTTAGTAAATTTGGACGCTGATGTAGTTAGCATAGAGGGATGCTTGGGGAATGAAGAGTAAAGTAAGTGGCTAATCACAACTGGCCACTGTAATTAGGGACTTACTATACTTAACATAATCTGAACTATTACCTTGAATGACCTTGTTAGTGTTTGAATCTTATAGGAAGTAGATCTTATGGCGGGTAGAAAATCTGGGAAGGCAACCTGAGGTCGTGCTCGTGGCGGGCGTACTACTAGACCACGTCTTACCAGGAGCAAAGCTAAGGCTCCTGAGCTGGTTCATGAGGACACGGATCTCCATATCCATCAAGAGGGCAAAGGATCAGCTACCCTCAAGTCTACGGTAAAAGAAGCTATTGTTGACGAGGTCTACAATGTCATGCAAAATGTGTTACCTTCAATGGTGACTGAAATGTTAAGGGCTGTAAAGGAGGGTGAGAGAACTGATGATGCTGGGAAAAAGGAGAAAGCTGACGGAGAGCCATCCAGCCCAAAGGTGGTAATTCCCGACGATGATAGTGAAGAGGAAAAGGAGACCGCTAAAGGGTGCACCTATGGGGCATTTCAGATGTGCAAACCCCCAAACTTTGACGGTAACGGCAATGCTACTGCTGCTCACCATTGGGTTCAAGAGATGGAGGCAGTCATAGACATTAGTGAAAGCCAGGAGGATCAGAAGGTGAAGTTTTTCTCCCATTCTTTCGTTGACTCGGGATTATGATGGTGGGACAACATTGTCCAAGCCGAGGGAAAACGGTCTATAGCATGGATGAGGTGGTCGGATTTGAAGGAACTGGTACGGGAGGAGTATTGTCCACATCCGGAGTTGGACAAAATTAAGAAGGAGTTCTTGCATTTGGAGGATGGAAACATGACACATCAAGAGTATACCTCTAAGTTCAATGAACTTGCAAGACTTGTGCTGGATCTGGTAACTCCGGAGTCCAAGAAGATTAAGAGGTACCTGTAGGGTTTGCCCTTGGACATTAGGAGGAACATGATAGCCGCTAGACCAAGCACATTTAGATCTGTAGGTGATTTGGCTGGAAGATTGTATGATGAGAGGGACCCGGTGCCAATTTAGAGGAAGGTTAAGAAGAGTTGGAACAAGAGCGGTAATGGGAAGAGGTTCAGGAGTGACAACTATGGGATCGGGGAGAAGAAGATGAGGATTGATGATCGTTGCCCAGGATTGAGTAAGGGAATGAAAGGAGGGAATGTAGGAAGTATGGGAAGGTTCACATGGGTGAGTGTAGAGTGGGGACAAACCGGTGTTTTAAGTGTGGAGGCGAAGGCCACTATGCTAAAGAGTGCAGGGTACCGTGATGTTATCAATGCGGGGAAGTAGGCCACTCGAGCTGAGATTGTAAGAAGGGTGGAGCTGGGAGCTTAGGGACCCAGACTATGGGTGAGAAAGGGAAAAGTGAGAGCACCAAAGTCAAGGCAAGGTCATTCAACATGACACGGGAAGAAGCTAGAGTGGACCCCGAAGTAGTTTGAGGTATGTTTTTGGTAAACCAATTGTATGCTTCTGTGCTCTTCGATTTGGCTGCTAGTAGAAGATTTGTATCTACTACCTTTTGTCATGTAATGCATGGTAAGAATAAGAATATAGACGTGCTCTTCCATGTAGAGACACGGAAAGTCTACCAAGGTGGCTGATGTGACAGACGATTTTCTCGTGGGGTTGGACGGTCATAAGTTTCCTGCTAGATTTTATATGATTGGCCTAGAAGGTTTTGATGTGGTGTTAGGGATGGATTGGTTGGCGGCCTACAAAGTGAACATCGTGTGTCGAAAGAAGACGATTTGTTTGACTGCGCCCGATGGTAGCTTGGTTACGGTACATGGAGACAAGGAGTACACTACACCGTGAGTGATAACGATGATCACGATAGACAAGTTTATGAGACGAGGGTGTGGTGCTTACCTGGCTTATGTGAAGGATGTGGATGCTATCGTGCCTCAGCTGTCAGGCGTGCCTGTAGTATACAATTTCCCCGATATGTTTCCCGAAGACCTACCAGGGGTCCCACCTGATAGAAAGATCGAGTTCAGATTGACTTGATATCAAGAGCGCAACCCGAAGCCAAGGCACCATACCGGTTGGCTCTATCTGAACTCAATGAGCAGATGATGCAACTGCAAGATCTCTTGGATAAAGGCTTTATTCGGCCGAGTATCTCTCCATGGGGTGCTCCGGTCCTATTCATGAAGAAAAAGGATGGTAGTATGAGGATGTGCATCGACTACCGTGAACTGAACAAATTGGCCGTGAAGAACCGATATCCGTTACCGATGATTGATGACTTGTTTGATCAGCTCCAGGGTGCAAGATGGTTCTCGAGGATTGATCTTCGGTCGGGTTACACCAACTAAAGGTTAAAGAACAAGATATCCCAAAGACTGCGTTTCATACGCGATATGCACATTATGAATTTCTCGTGATGTCGTTTGGTCTAACCAATGCTCCCGCGGCATTCATGGACTTGATGAATAGAGTTTGTCGACTGATGCTCGACAAAATCAGTAATAGTGTTCATAGATCATATCCTTCTGATCTACTCAAATAATAAGGGAGACCACGCCTGTCACCTCCGTGAGGTGCTGGAAACTCTAAGAAGGGAGAAGTTGTACGCGAAATTCTCCAAGTGCGCATTTTGGTTACGCGGGGTGTAGTTTTTGGGCCATGTGATTAACCCAGAAGGAATCATGGTTGATCCTGCTAAAGTGGAGGGGGTGATGAAGTGGAATTCACCTAAAACGTCATCTGAAATCCAAAGCTTCCTTGTATTGGCGGGTTATTAACGCAGATTAATTCAGGATTTTTCCAAGATTGCCTCGCTGTTGACCAAGTTGACAAGGAAGGATGTAAAGTTCGAATGGGGCGATAGTCAAGAGAATGCGTTCATGGAACTAAAGAAAAGACTGACACAAGCCCCAGTGCTAACGTTACCGGTAGGCAACGAGGACTTGGTAGTCTATTCTGACGCTTCTTATCAAGGGTTAGGGTGCGTACTAATGCAGCGAGGCAAAGTCATAGCGTACGCATCTCGACAGTTAAAGATTCATGAAGTGAACTACCCTACCCATGATCTGGAACTGGCTGCTGTGGTATTCGCGTTGAAAATATGAAGACACTACTTATATGGTGTCAAATGTATGATTTTCAAGGACCACAAAAGCTTAAAGTATTTATTCGAACAGAAGGATCCAAACATGAGGCAAAGAAGATGGTTAGAGTTGATCAAAGATTATGATTGCGAAATCCACTATCAACCAGGCAAGGCGAACGTGGTGGCTGATGGCCTCAGTCGAAAGGAGAGGCTTGAACCAATTCGGGTGATGGCTTGTCAGCTGGTTGTGACGCCGGATGTCCTGGGTCAAATCAGGAAATTCCAAGATGAGGCACTGAAGGATGATAGAATCAACTCTAAAAAGATGAAAGGGTCGGATTTGGGGGAGAATACCCATGGTGTTAGAACCTGTTTTGGGCGGATATGGATTCCTCATTATGGGGAGCTGAGGGTAAGGATCATGGATGAAGCTCACAAAACTCGGTATTCCATCCATCCGGGTGCTACAAAGATGTATCATGACCTGAAGAAGGATTATTGGTGGCTAGGGATGTAGCGTGACGTGGTGGAGTACGTGAGTAAGTGCCTGACCTATTTACAAGTGAAGGCAGAGCATCAGAAACCATACGGGAAGATCCAACCCTTGGATATACCCAAATGGAAGTGGGAACACATCACCATGGACTTCATCACTAAATTACCTCGCACGACAAGTGGGTGTGATACCATTTGGGTGATTGTAGACCGCTTGACGAAGAGTGCTCACTTCTTGCCAATCCGAGAGACTTACTCGTCAGAAAGGTTGGCGGAGCTGTTCATCAAGGAGATTGTAACTCGCCATGGCGTGCCGGTGTCTATTGTTTCTGATAGGGACACTCAGTTCACTTCCAAGTTCTGGAAGAAATTTCATGATGTGATGGGAGCGAGGTTGCACATTAGCACAGCTTACCACCCTCAGACAGACGGTCAATCAGAACAGACCATTTAGACCCTGGAGGACATGCTCTGGGACTGCATTATTGATTTTGGTGGAAGTTGGGGGAGTTCTCCTACAACAATAGTTACCATGCCAGTATAGACATGCCACCGTTCGAAATGTTGTATGGGAGGTGATACAGAACCCCGGTGTATTGGAGTGATATTAGGCAGAAAGAGTTGGGAAGTATCGAGATCATTAAGGCCTCATCGGAGTAGTTGGAAAAGATCAAGGCCTTCATGAAGGCAGCAAAGGACCGGTAGAAGTCATACGCTGATAAGAGAAGGAGACCAATTGAGTTCAAGGTGGGTGATAAAGTTATGTTGAAGGTTTCACCTTGGAAGGGCATCATCGGGTTTAGAAAGCAGGGCATACTGAGCCCGATGTATATCGGGCCATTCAAAATCATTGCCAGAGTAGGAGAGGTGGCCTACAGGTTGGAGTTACCCGATGAGTTAAGTGGAATTCACTCAACGTTCCATGAATCTCATCTAAGAAAATGCTTAGCCGATGAAAATATGATCGTGCCACTGGGAGATATCGAGGTGGATGAACGGCTCAATTATGTGGAGCAGCCAGTGGCCATCATTGACAGAAAAGAGAAGAGATTACGGAATAAAGTGGTTCCACTGGTACGAGTACAGTGGAGGCACAGGAAGGGATCCGAGTCTATGTGGGAAACTGAGGAAGAGATGAGGCAGCATTACCCATAGCTGTTCGAGGAGTAACAGGTTTCGGGGATGAAATCTATATAAGGGGGGTGGACTTGTAACACACAGAATTTTATTAAAAGAAGGAAAAGTGAAACACTTTAAAGTAAAGGGGGTTAAAGTCTGCAAATGGCAAAGTTGTCTATTATGGGTTCAAAAAAGCAAGGGATGGCCGCCCACACCCCCATTTCACTTCTGCTTTCGGCTGCAAGAAGAGAAGAAGCAGTTCAACCGGATTTTATTATGAGAAGCTAAAATTCTCCTAGAAGGTAAGCTAGAAGGTGAGGTTTTCTTGTATTTCCAGCTCGGTTTTCAGCTGTGTTTGAGCTGCTGGACCGATTCTTACGTGTTTCTTATGTTGGCTGCTTGTTTCGGTGTGTTTAAGTGCTAGAACTCCTGTTTGCTCTTGGTTTGAAGAAGTCTTACTCAAAAGCTGTTAGAGGTGAGTTCTAGATTCCCCTATTTTACTTGTTTTAAACTTGTTTGGGGCTGAAATGCTTATTAACTAAATTTTTACAACCAGAGCATGAGTTTTCTGCATTTTGCATCTGATGTGTATGCGACATGTGTGTTTTTAAATGCCTTCTTTGATGTTGCGTAGTTGTAAGCTGTGTTCTAAGTATTTAGCATGATAGATCTGTGCTGAGGATATGTTAGAACGAGGATTTGGAACTGGTGGAATAGTCTAAGTTGTAAGTATTCGTTCACATTTTTGGAGTTCATCCGTATTTGCTGAGCATTCAACCGCATAGGTTTTATGTTCAATAGCCAAGTCTTTTGCTCATCCGCAGTTGTAAATGTTCATCCGCGTTTGCTTTTGCTCATCTGCAGTTGTAAATGTTCATCCGCATTTGCTGGTCTTCATCCGTATTTGCTGAACTTCAACCACACTGGTCAAGTTCATTCACATAAGACTTAGCTCATCCGCATTTAGTATTGTTCATCTGTATTTGGACTTGTTCATCCGCATTTGGTTCACCCGCATACATTTAAACACTTAGAATATTTTCTAAAGACTTTCATCCACATTTGTTCATCCGCATTGGTTTACATTCATCCGCATTTCTTTTGGGACTTAGGATTTTTCTGAATTTTTGGGAATAGGGTTTAAGTGTTAAGAACTTATGTTTAATGGAAGCTTATACTTGTTCTATGTTTCTACTGTTTCATTTATCTTCTTATGGGCTGCTTGTTATGGATAATTATTATATTTCATGATATGTGATTTTAAGGTAATGAATATTTCAAAAGTATTATTCATAATAGTGGTCACAAAGGAATAAAAGAAGGACATTGAAACTTAATGAATGTTATCCTCAGGCCCTTATGATGAATGAAAACCAGCACAATGAATGGAGGTGCACGACCATGTTGTCGCTAACTCAACTGATGTGCGGGTATTTCAGCCCATGAGGATGCATATCTAGGGTCTAATCCTTGTGATTGACCAATGTATGATGAATGTTTGCTGACAGGGCTTTGGCATCTGTTGCTAACCAACAATATAGGTTCTTGCTTTGTGCAATCCTAGTTAATGAAAGGGAAAGATAATGAAAGAAGGATGAATAATGAATCTCCTAATGATTGATTATGTAAAATGATGAATGATCACCAAGTGAAGTTTACAAAAAGTATATTTACTATATTATTAAACTAGAACTCACTCAGCAACGCTAACTTTTTATATGCATGTTCAGTTGACAGGTAATGGTGTTGCTGGGGATGGCATGAGGTTGAAGCTACCTGACAAATAAAGACTGGCATCCATGACACGCTGAAAAGTTATTTTTGTTTTGAAATGCAACTAGATGTTCTTTTTATAACTAGCAACAATAATGTATTTCTTGGCATAAATAATGGTTAATGCATACTATGGTTTTTATTAAATTATTCCGCTGCAAAGTTTTCTTGTTTTGATGAATCTATATGTGTTTCAATATGAAAAGTGCTATGAATGACGAACTGTGGGGTTTCCAGGGAACGGGGCCTTACATAAGATTAGCTTGTTATCTCACTTGTTATCTTTTGATATTTACTCATTGTAATAAAAAATGATTAATCAAGTGAATACTCTAAAGGAAAATCTTGTATATTTAGTTTTACTCAAATTATCTGTGTTTGTTAGCAAGACAATTGACTTAGATTTCATATTTGTCATTTGCCGATCACTAAAAAAGTCTTGTTAATCCATAACCTGGTCCAACATTTATAATAATAAGAATTGTAAGTACATTTTGGAATTTTGTAAGAAGTAAATTAAAGTGAGTTTGTCTTATTGAAGAAATGTGTTTAAAGCCAATTGATGGTATTTTTTTACCTAATAAAATTTTACAAAAGGGTACGCATGTCACTATGTGTTACAATCTTATTAATTTTTTCTCGTATCTCTTTTATAAAATGTTGATATTAGTATTAATGATATTAAATAATAAATAAAAAAATAATAAATAAAGCTAGCTATTAGATGTAGATGTCATGATTAGAGGCTCGGGAAATCAAATAGGATTATCACGTGAAAACTTCCATGCGTAAAACAAGTTGGTCATGTGATCAAGTGCTAATAATTCAAGGTTTAATTGATCCAAATGCTTGATTTTACATCATGATTGTGGTGGAATAGTTTCAAGTTGTTTGTGTTTTGATTTATAGGTAATTGGAGCTAAAGAAGGCTTATTTTGGAGAAAAAGGAGCCAAACACGAAACTACAAGGACTAAAGATGTAAACATCAAAAGTTACAAAAAGGCACAAAATTAGGCATACCGGCGTACCATACGCCGGGTATGGGCGTATAATACGTCAGGGGGCGTATTTGATAAAAATTACAGAAAGTTGGGCGTAGGAAGCTGAGGGGGGCATATGATACGCCGCCCCTGGGCATATCATACGGCCATGTCTACTTAAACCTATCCAACCCCAACTCGAAAAACAACTCCTCCCAGCCGAAATCTATCAAATTCAAGGTGATTTTGGGTGCTCTCAAGCTTCCCAACTCCAACCAAATCATCATTGATCATCATATAATCAGGATTGAAGATTCAATGAACACCATGAGTGGCTAAGTTCTTGTTGTTTCCTTTCGGGAGTACAACTCATTTTATGTGAAACAATTGGTATGTTTGATTAGGCTTTTTTGTATTGAACAATGGATTGGTGAATGAAATTTTATGTTTTGATTTAGTTAAAAGGTTTACTTATAAATAAAGTTGTGTGCTTGATTATTAGTTTTCAGTTTCCTTGCATCGTGAGCTCATTAAGAAAAGTAGACAACGTGATATACGTGAATTGGTAACTTTGTGAATGAACGAGTCTTAAAAGATTGTTCCTTTGTTACCACTTTAATCAAAAACTAAGATCTTGAAGTATTGTTTCTTAAAAACCCTAATTTAAAAGTATCAATTGTGGATCTTGCGGAATTGGAACCCGGAAGTGATTGTTTCTTATTATTTAGTTAAATCAGTTTCAAAGATTCTTGCTTTTTGCAATTGTGTTCATTATTTCATTCAAAGTTTCAGTCCTTAATTATAAAGTTTGTGACTTCTAGTTAATAGAGTTACAATTGTTAAACAGTTTCCACATATTCCCTGTGGAGACGACCTTACTTACCCTTACACAATAAAGGTAGCTAAGACAGATAAATTAACTTATTTTTGATCGAGTCTCGACGACCAGATCAAAATGGTGCCGTTGCCGGGGAATTAGTGCACTTAGTGTTTAATAGTTTTTATTTGCTTTCATAAAAATTTATAAAAAACTCAAAAAGAGTTTACTTTTCTATTTTTTTATTTGTTTTCTTGTTTAGTATTACGCGAGGTATTTTGTGTTTTCTTGTTTGTAGGTAACCATTACATTAATGCATACAAGATTTTCAGGAAGGACATCACCATTGCTATTTGATCCAGAAATCGAGAAGACTACAAGAACACCTAAAAGTAACCAGTCAAGAATGATGAACAATCCAGAAAACCAAGGAGTACCACAACCCAACCAACCTTTGGGAGATATTCCATTACCCGTATTCCCTCCACCTTATGATCCTCCACCTCAACCACAACCAGTGCAACCTCAACCACAGGGGCCAATCCCCGTAAATTAAGGTGTGCAAAACCAACCTCCACCCATGAACTTCTAACTGATGCCACACTTTTTGGTTTGTAATCCAAGTTTTCAGCATGATGTGGAAGGGAGCCATCATAGCAACGAGGACCGGTTTTCAGTCGAAGGAAGTCACCATAATAATTATGTGGAAGAGTGGATTGATGGACCAAACCAACATTATTTTGAGGATTATGGGAACCAACCAGGATATCAAAACCGTCAACCAAATCGGGATCAGGGTGGTTATGCTCAACCACCGATTCGCAACAATGTTGAGGGTCAACCATTTAATGGCATACCAGCCAATCTAGGAGCGCAACATTATGTACCAGCACATGGTGTGGATAGTCACTTTTGGCCCGCCATTGCCATCAATTCATCTCCTATAGTTTCACCAACACAAAGGGGACGAGCTTTTGAAGTCTGACCACAATGCTTGGGAATTCTCCCTCACTTCCATGGTATGGCAATCGAAGAACCCTATTTGCATATATCTGAATTTGACACATTATGTAGCACCATTGGTGGCCAAGGCTTTTCATCGGATGAATTTAAATTGGTCCTATTCCAATTTACACTTAAAGACAAGGCCAAACAATGGTTCCTATCTCTACCATCTGCAAGTATTCACACATGGGTACAAATGCAATAACAATTCTTGGATGAATACTATATTTCCCAAAGGACAAATGATGCAAGGGGAGCCATTCAAGGATTTACACAACAATCAGGAGAACAGTTTCATGAAGCTTTTCACCGATTCAAAGAGATGCTAAGAACTTGTCCACATCATGGCATAGCTAAGTGGGACTTGATTTCATCATTCTATGATGGGCTATCACTGGAGGATGCTAGAGATGTAAATTCCACAAGTGCAGGAACGTTCACCTTAAACCATGAGGATGATGATTGGGATAATCTTGAAAGGATGAGTATAATCTCAAAGAAGCATGCACAATCAAGTCGGAAGTCAAGGGGTGCAAACATAAAGATAGTGAATGATCATGTGGCCATGGATAGAATTACGGTTCTAGAATGAGAAATTACAATCCTTAAAGTTGGAAAGAGTGGCATGGCGAACATATCTAGTGAATATGAAGTGCGTGACATATGTAATGATATCGGCCATACATCGGTCACATGCTACTTGAATTTGGGGAAGAGTGAAAGTGTACATCAATTACAAGGCCAAGGAGAAAGGAAGACATATGATATGAATTCTAACACATATCATCCTGGTCTTAGAAATCACCCAAATCTTAGATATGGTAACAATACTAATCAATTGAATCATCCTTTTCAGGTACCAAATCAAGGAAGCAACCAATTTCAAGGCCAACAACAAGAATACAATCAAGGCGGTTATCAAAGGAACAATTACAATCAAAGAAACTACCAACATGGCGGTCAATATAATCAAAGGAATCAACAACATCAACAAGGTGCTTCTACTAACAATGGCAATGACAATGCAATTTTGTCGGCAATTCAAGATCTTGCAAAGGAGATAAAAGAGTTTAAGCAATTTAGAGAGGTGCAAGAAAAAACCAATGAGGCCATTGCCAAGCAATTGGGGAAATTAGCCGAACAATTGTCCGAACAAGAACTGGGGAAGCTTCCAAGTGATACAACAAAGAACCCTCAACATCAAGCCTCAAGTTCAAAGAATATGAACATCAATTCGGTTAGTATCCTTCCTAAATCTGAATATATTGATTATGATTTAACCTCTACTCCTCAAGTGGTTATAGGTAATGATAAGGAAGTAGATGAAGTAGAAGGAAGTGATCGGAGAGCACCAATCATTCAAGTTGAGAAATTTAAAATCAAGCTGGCACTTTTGGATTATGGAACCGATGTGAGCATCCTTCCAGGGAGTTTGTATGACCAATATGACTTTGGTCCATTACATGAAACTGACAAAACAGTGGTACTTGCTGATTTGACATGGAAACAACCTCGGGGGATGGTTAAGGATGTGATAATCAAGTTAGGAGAGTTCTACTACCCTGTAGACTTTATGGTGCTTGATTATGCACCAGTAAGGACGAATGAGCAACCAAAGGTAATTTTAGGACGACCATTCTTGGCAATAGCCAAAACTCAAATCAATTGCCGAGATGCAATCATCGACATGACATTCAAAAACCGTAAGTTGGTCTTTAATGTGTTTTCAAAATCAATTACATGTGTAGTTAACAATGATTGTTCTATATCAGATGCTACTAACGAGTGTGCTCCTCCTTATATTTAACTTGTAAGTGAGGATATCACCAAGAAGAATGGTTTTGATCCTTACAGGTTTGAGCTTGATAACGTGAAAAAAGAGGAGAATGTGTAGGTGGAGCCACCAAGGAATGAAAATCCAAGAAGAAAGGTTAAGATGGGTAAACCACCAGATCATAAGAATTCAAGGATTAAAGAAGCAATGCTTGGCCAAAGCTTGAGTGAAAAAGAAAATCTACCATGCTAGGATAAGCAATTCCTTGAAGAAAAGTTTGGAGAGAAGCACTCAATACGACCACCATAAGTGGTCTCAGGTAAGGTCCGGATAAAGACCTAAAACTTAGCGCTTACGGGAGGCAACCCGTGAACTTTGTATGTGTGTTCACTAGAAACCCTCACGAGACTACAACTAGTCCACTCGGGTCTACCGAGAGGTTTAAAGTCTTGTTGCATATGCTAAATGCAATCGTGATTCCTACAAAAGTGAGTTTCAACTCTTCTATTAGTTTTTGTTTTGCTTTGTTTTGTTTTGATAGTCAATCACAAGACGCAAGCACTCAAGTGTGGGGTGGCACAAGTTGATGGATGAAGGCATCTAATACTGATTGAGATCAGGTCCATGTGCTCTTTCCACTACTTTGGTTTTGAACAATATTTTTTTCATGCTTTCATTGAAATTGATTGATAATATGTTAGGATATGGCATACTAGTCTCCCTTCGCAATGAATTACCTCGATTAGTAATAATAGGAATGAAATTAAGAATCTACTTCCCTATGTTATGAAAATACCAATTGTGACTACTATACATTGAGGACAATGTATCTCAAGTGTGGGCACAAGGGAAGAATTGAAAAAATTAAACCGTTTTGAAAAATAAATCTTCTAATAAGCTTAATTATGCATGAGACCTAAACAAAAATCATACATGGTTAGTTATCACTTTTTTGTCCATGTATAAATCCCTTGGCATGCCTGTTTTGAAATTATATTAAGACACTCCCATCATGAGCTTTTATAAAAATTAAGGTAGAATTCTTAGAAGGCATAACGAACCGGATGGTATATGGCATATGTGCATCACATTTTTAACCCTTTCCCACCGTTTCCATGAGAACTTGAGCATAATTGAGCAATTCATAGCATATTGTGATCTACTTTATATTTTTACATAATGAGGGAAACCATAATATGCATTTAAGTTAGAACTTGTGTAATTGATGTGTGTCAAGATCATGAACCAATATGTGGATGAATGTGATAGAGGCATTAGGAATGAACCATTTGCTTAAACCTTTTCTTTTTAATCCCTTACCGTGATAATCTTCCATTAGACACCATGTTGAGCCCCAACTTGTCATTTGAATAACCCAACACAATAAGCCTATAAAACCTTAACCTTTTTATGAAACATAGGGTGATGAAGTCCAATTTATGATATGTTTAGAAGTGTTGTTTCAGTAATAGTTCAATAATAGTATGATTGGTTGTGAATATGAGAAAAAAAAATGAAAGAAAAAGAAAAAAAGAAGAAGAAAAAAGCTAAATATGAGGTCAAAACACCAAAATATGCAGTAACAAAAATAGTGTGGGAAATAAAGAATATTGTTGCAACTAGATGAGAGATTGATAGACAAGACATCTAGCATGTTAAATTGGATTTCATTCATCATTAGTCACTCAAAAATCCTTATTCTGTCCCACCTTAAACCTTAGCCTAACATTACAACCAATGAAAGACCTCTTGATTTATGTATTATATTATGTTAATTGATGGCGATATGATTATATACGAGCTTATAATGAAGATGTATAGTCTTGGTTTGAGAGTTCCAGATATACTAGTATATAATCACTTGTCCACAAACCAAACCGAGAGGAGTGTTCATTGTGAGGAATGTGAATATATGCATGTTTGAATCAAAAGGTGAAGTTATGCCAACTAAGGTGATTCTAAGTTTAAAACATGAATGATATTACATGTTGGGTTATGAATCTTACGTGATGAAAGTTTAAAACTAAGTATATCTCGGGACATTAACTTATATAAAGTTATGTTAACTTAGCATGTTTGATTAAGTAAGGTTAATTGTGCAAATAAGTTTGTTTGAGGACAAGCAAAAGGTAAAGTGTGGGGATGTGATCAAGTGCTAATAATTCAAGGTTTAATTAATCGAAATGCTTGATTTTACATCATGATTGTGGTGGAATAGTTTCAAGTTGTGTGTGTTTTGATTTATTGGTAATTGGAGCTAAAGAAGGCTTATTTTGGAGAAAAAGGAGCCCAACACAAAACTACAAGGACTAAAGATGCAAACATCAAAAGTTACAAAAAAGGCACAAAATTAGGCATACCGGCGTACCATACGCGGGGTATGGGCGTATAATACGTCAGTGGGCGTATGGGCGGCGTATCAGTGGGCGTATTTGACAAAAGTTACAGAAAGTTGGGCGTAGGAAGCTGAGGGGGCGTATGATACGCCGCCCCTGGGCGTATCATACGGTGGTCTTCAACAAACACCCGGATTTTGTGGAGTTTGATGTCTACTTAAACCTATCCAACCCCAACTCGAGAAACAACTCCTCCCAGCCGAAATCTATCAAATTCAAGGTGATTTCGGGTGCTTTCAAGCTTCCCAACTCCAACGAAATCATCATTGATCATCATATAATCAGGAATGAAGATTCAATGAAGACCATGAGTGGCTAAGTTCTTTTTGATTACTTTCGGGAGTATAATTCATGTTAAGTGAAACAATTGGTATGTTTGATTATGGTTTTTTGTATTGAACAATGGATTGGTGAATGAAATTTTATGTTTGATTTAGTTAAAAGGTTTACTTATAAATAAGGTTGTGTGCTTGATTATCAGTTTTCGGTTTCCTTGCATCGTGAGTTCATTAAGAAAAGTAGACAACGTGATATAGGTGAATTGATAACTTTGTGAATGAACGAGTCTTAAAAGATTGTTCCTATGTTACCACTTTAATCAAAAGCTAAGATCTTGAAGTATTGTTTCTTACAAACCCTAATTTGAAAGTATCAATTGTGGATCTAGCAGAATTTGAACCCGGAAGTGATTGTTTGTTATTATTTAGTTAAATCAGTTTCACAGATTCTTGCTTTTTGCAATTGTGTTCATTATTTCATTCAAAGTTTCAATCCTTAATTATAAAGTTTGTGTCTTTTAGTTAATAGAGTTACAATTGTTAAACAGTTTTCACATATTTCCTATGGAGACGACCTTACTTACCCTTATACAACAAAGGTAGCTAAGACCGATAAATTAACTTGTTTTTGATCGAGTCTCGACAACCAGATCATCATGCGAAAACCCTCAATGGCGAAAACTTGAAGTCTGGGTCGAAAACTTCTGTAGCTATATAGCTGTTTTGAAGGTTTGTCTTGTAACACTTGGGATTTTCCAGATTTGTAAGGCTTGATGCAATTTAGTAACTAAAAAGAGAACCTTATTTACTTCATCGTGCATTTGATCTTGAATTGTGTATTTGTGCTATCAATCTATTCATCATTCATTTTGTGTTGGATTTTACATTAAATAAGAATAATATTAAAGATGATAATAAGTTTGTTTTTAAACTAATTATAATTATATAATATAATTGCAATGAGTTTTAGATGAATTGGTTTGACTGGAGACACCTCATGACTTTCAAATGTGAAAATCATAAGTCCGAGTTACACTTGGTGCAGTATGTTACAAGTGGGTCAAAATTTACCATAGTGGGTCTTTGGGTGGTAGGTTTCTCCTTAAATGGTTGCAGGTCGGATCACCAGCGTTGTCTATGTTCACGGGCGTGGTTGGCCTTTCGCCAATAGGTTTACGTTTACCCGGGTGATTGGGATTATAGTCTTCGTTGGTTGTTTAAAAAAAAATTACAAATCAATATAATTAATACTCAATGGTACCATTCATATGCACCACATTTAAATTTTTTTTTTTAATGACAAATTTGCAACTCTACTTCATACAATAAGGTTATCTTAATCGCGCACACTTATTCAGTTCCCACCTGGGACCACACCCTCAACACACTCATGAGAAAACCCATCGCTGATAAAAAACGCTGGGTCAACTTTAAGCATTTTGTTCAGAGTGAGAGTTGAATCCATAACCTCCTAATATTTGTATGTCATAGGTAGTTCACCTTAACCTTAACCAGTTGGACTAATGAATATTGGTACATTTAAAATTACTTAGCAAGTAAATCTTTTGACTTGCTAATACAAATCATATTTTCTAAGGCCTTTTTAAAAGGGAACTTACATATTTACAAAAATTTGATCATGATTCACGAGAATTAAGAATTTGTATAGCAATTTATAGTAAAAGTTTTATAATTTTTTGAATATAATTAAATGCGAGCCTACACTCTAATTCTTTCTTGAACGGCCCTACAAATTTAATTCGCCGCAGAAACCGTTGTATTTATCTACTATTTCACCTTGTTATTATTAACATTAATTCGATTGAGTAATAAACATAGCTACTTTAAAAAGTAATAATTATGGATTTAATTCTTTAAAATAAAATTATACAGTTAGATATTGAGTGTGCATTTTAATTAGTAATAGTAATAACAGTACAAGTTTATTAATAACAATAAAATCACTCAGTTTAACGATTTAACCTATATTAGTTAACGGCCGTATAGAACTTGTTTTATCATATTCATATAATTTATGAAATTGTACGTAAAAGTTATTAACTAAAAAGAAAAAATTGTATCATCCCATTTCTCAAAGAAGTTTTTAACGTTCCTCTAAGCTTAAAGTGAGGAGTAATTTATGATGGTGAAACTGATCACGACCTATTGTGTACATATGAATAGTTTTTACATGTTTTACATAAGTCATAATTTGCTTATTTATTGTAACCAACTTGTGCATGGAGAAAGTAGGTGAAATCGATACTATAAATCCATATCTTCCATTTCTACGTATTTCTATCCATCCCTCAACAACTTCAAGTTACAAGCTTTCAACAAAATGGGTAAAACTATGTACTCAATGGTTGTGGCTCTTGTTTTTGTCTTTCACCTCTTCGTCTCTACGACAATGGCAGGTCGACACATTCCAAAAAACAACATTAAAAAACCCGATGACGTCAAACACCCAGAGAATTTCTTTTATTACGACCGCGGATACCTTATTCCCGGTGTTGGAAGAGGTATCAAACCCAAGTCAAAGAAAGGGTTCAACCCCTTTACCTATAATCCTATTACCGGCAACAACAATGGTTTCCCAGGATTCAGTGTCCCAAGTGTTGGCGGAGTAGGTGGTGGCAACTACATCCCTGGTGGCGATGATACGCTTGTACCGAACCCTGGTGTCGAGGTTCCGAATCCTGGGAGCACCGGCAACACTCCTGTCCCAGTTGGTCCTTGAGGGCCGATCTCTCATTTTCCGTCGGGCAGTTCTAGTGACAAAATAAACTATTACGGTGATATGAACGTTCCGATTGGATACGTGGTTTGTTTTGTTTTATTATTTTGTTGTACTTGTTAGGAGATGTGATTTAAGTACGCGTTTTCAGCTGTGCGTTGGTGTAACAGATAATAAAAAACCGGTGTACGTTACGTTGCTACCTTGGTATATTTAGTTCATAAGGGTTGTATTTGATTATTTTATAGGATGCATGCATTTATTGTTTTCTTTACCCTATTGAGGACATCGTGCATGGCTCATCATTAATGGCCAAAGTTTATACTATACAAAATTAGGTTAGTAACTTGGTTGAATAAAAAAAATATTAAATAGTTACTAATAAAAATTAATGAATTATAAATGATTTTTTGATATAAGATATAATTGACATTACATACGAGTGATAAAATGACGATATCATTTTTCAATAATTTGTTTAATTTTCCTTTTGTTTTTTTCAAAAAATTGGTTTTAAACAAAATGTTTCAAAACAAACCGTTTTTAAAAAAAGTGATATTTTTAATAATTTCTTTATTATGACTTTGAAATTTAATTATTTTTGTTTCATAAGAATTTTTTATTTTTAAAAGCCACAGGTTTTGAAATATATTGTGATTTTAAAAGTTTGATATTTTTTGAAAATTTTCTTGTTTTATAAAAAAGTTATTTCTTTACAAATTGCATTTGTAGAAAGATCTCTTTTTTAATTTAATAAAAAAATTTTGAAAAGAATTAAATAATATCATTTATAGTTAATGTGATATTTATTAGGAGAAAGAAGTCGTAAAATAAAATTTAGGAGATCTATAATTATGCCAAGTGTCCTACAAAATATTTTTTTATTAGTATAAATAGATTTTTAAAAGCCATATGTTTTAAAATATATTGTGATTTTAAAAGTTTGATATTTTTTGAAAATTTTCTTATTTTATAAAAAAGTTATTTCTTTACAAATTGCATTTGTAGAAAGATCTATTTTTTAATTTAATAAAATTTTTTTGAAAAGAATTAAATAATATTATTTATAGTTAATGTGATATTTATTAGGAGAGAAATGATAAAATAAAATTTAGGAGCTCTATAATTATGCCAAGTGTCCTACAAAAATTTTTTATTAGTATAAATAGTTTTAGTAACAAATCACATTTATACTCCCTTTCCAAGAGGCGGCATGGTGGAGATCATGAGCTAGAATGTTTCTAACTGGATTCGATCTTGAGTCCTGCTAAGCATGCTAACTACCAAATAGTTTTGCCAAATATTATTTGTATTGATAGTCATAATGATAACGATAGTTGTCATGGCAGTGGTAGTAAGAGTGATAATGGTAACCGTGATGGCAATGAAGGTGATAGTGGTGGTTGTGTGTGTTGTAGTGGTGATAGTGGTAGCAGTGGTGAGAGGTCATTGTGGCCGTGACACAGACGATCTTTGTAGTAGTTTAACTTTATTTTCAGTTCAATATGAATGGTAGTTTAATTTAAAAAATATGTTAGTTACATATCAGAATTCTCTGAGTAAATTCTTTTTCATTATATTCGAACTAAATATCTTTTAGATTTTACTTAAAATGTTATCATATGATTAAAGGCTTTAAAGGTTAGTGTAGTAAAATAATAAGAAAATTTCTAAAATGTCCCTTTTTCCTAACATTTTCTTCAAAATGTCTCCCCGAAAACATATTTATCAAAATATCCTCTCTTGACAAGCGACCAACGCTTCTACAGACAGACGCGGATGTCTATACATTAATGTAAGAAACATCTTAAGATTAAAGGCTGATGCAACCAAAGGATAACAGAACAACCAAGTCTTCCAGCATGCATTAAGGAACAAGGATGAACTAGCTTCGGAAGTCTTACACTCACAAATAAGTCTAAGTGTAAGATCTTCCGAAGCCAACAGTTTAGAAAAAGATGCTTTGGAAGTTTCAAACTTATCAGAAAATATTACAAGTGTGAAATCTTCCAAAGCCAAAGACCCTTTCTTCCGAAGCCAAAGATGAAGTCTTCCGAAGCTTCACAAGACAAAGTCTTCCGAAGCCATTTTGATGAGGAGACTGATTTCTTCCGAAGACAGAGAAAATATGCTTTCTCTGAGTTACTTTTTGATAAAGCTGCTATACCTTCCGCTGCTGCTCTGAAGACTCACCTGCATTGATGTCTTTGCTCCTGTAGCAAGACTTGAAGCTGTAAGAATATTCCTGGCTTATCCTGCATCTAAGGTTTTCAAGGTTTACCAGCTTGATGTAAAGTGTACCTTTCTGTATGGGGTGATAGATGAAGAAGTTTATATCAAACAACCACCCGGCTTTGCAGACCTAGACCATCATGATTATGTCTGCAAGCTTGATAAAGCTCTATATGGATAACATCAGGCTCCAAGAAAGTGGTATGAGACACTATCAAAGTATCTTTGTCAACATGGATACAAAAGAGGTACTATTGATGGGACTCTCTTCATCAAAGAAACAGGGAATGACATAATGCTAGTTCTGATATATGCAGATGATATCATCTTTGGTTCAACTAATCCAAAGCTCTGCAAAGACTTTGAGAAGCTGATGAAGGATAGATTTGAAATAAGTGCCATGGGGGAACTCAACTTCTTTCTAGGAATTCAAGTGAAGCAGGTTGAAAATGACATCTTCTTTAGTCAGTCAAAGTATGTACAAGACATACTTACAAGATTCAAATGACTGATTGTAAGGTTGCAAAGACACCCATAGTCAGAAACCACTCCCTTGGTCCTGATCTTGAGGGGAGTGTGTTGATGAACATCTCTACAGGCTATGAATGGGTCTCTTATGTACCTCACTGCTAGCAGGCCTGATATTATGTTTGCCACATTCATATGTGCAAGATATCAAGCCAACCCCAAGATGTCACACCTAGTTACTGTGAAAAGAATTCTCAGATACCTCAAAGGTGCTCCTAAACTAGGCCTTTGGTATCCAAAGAATTCAGACTTTAATCTGTATGCTTATACAGATAGTGACTATGGTGGCTGTAACATACTGCAAAGTCTACATCTAGGGGATGTCAATTCCTTGGTGGAAGGATAGTCTCTTGGCAATGCAAGAAGCAATCCTGTGTGTCTGCATCAACTACTAAAGCTGAATACATTGCTGCTGCAAGCTGCTGTGCTCAAGTGCTTTGGATTTAGAATCAGATGCTGGACTATGGATTCAATTTCAAGGAGACTCCTATCCATATAGACAACAACAGTGCTATCTCTATTACAGAGAATCCTGTGCAGCACTCTAGGACCAAACACATCAACATCAGGTATCATTTGATTAGAGATAATTTTGAGAAAGGATTAATCAAACAAATCAAGGTTAACACAAATGAACAATATGTTGATCTGTTCATTAAAGCTTTTGACGAACAGTGGTTTAAATATCTTATATCAGCTATTGGGATGATTAACTTTGAATAGATTTTTCTTTAAACACTTAATCAACATTATTTCTAAAAGTTGTGTGTCCTAAGTTGTCTATATTATCACCTTCATAAGCTTAGTCCTCTTTGGAAGTAAATCAATTTTTTTAAGATATTCCTTAGATTTGTGAAAATTTATTATTTTGTCTCGGAAGAACTCAAATTACCTTCAGAAGAAATTTATGTCATTAAATCATTTAACTACTCATAATAGATTACCTTCGGAAGAAATTCTTAGAATATATTTCGAAGCTTAAATGTGCTTATAAGTACTTAAATGCATTCAAAGAACACATATCTTCCAAAAGAAATTTCGTCTCGGAAGATTTATTATCTACGGATAATAATTTTCTGACTTAGTTCTTCCGATGTAAAATTTATGTCAGAAGAAATTTCTTTAGGTATATTCCTTCCGAAGCCAAATTTTCACAACTCTTTGAAATATCTTGCGAGCAAAGTTGGCTTCGGAAGCTTTTCTTAAAAACTTCCAAAGCAAAAATACATTCGGAAGATTTTCAACTTCCAAGAAAACTAACTTTTTGGACGTTTTTTTAGAAGTGGGACCCACTTGCGGATTTCAAAGTTTATCCTTCTGTTCTAACTTTGTCTCAAATCCACTGCATATATATTCTCAATGGTTCCATTTCTTCTCTCTACTCTCACAATCTTAAACCTAATTTCACCCCAAATTCATTTTCTTCTTCCATTCTTCACTGATAAGCTTCACCAAATGGCCAACATCGATCGCAAAAACGACCCTGATTTCACCATGCACCTACACAGGCAACATAATCAAGTTGCCCTGTTGAACTCTGAGAAGGATCCAAGCTTCTCAGATGTTTGTAGGTACCTTTCTTCATCTCACTACTTCACCTCCCTTACAATCAATCCTCCTCTCTATGAGGATCAGTTGCTTGAATTCTGGCAGACCTGTCAAGAGGTCACCATGGATGGAGAGAAGGCACTGTCTGCTACGGTGCAGGGGAGGATAGTTTTCATCACTTCGGCCATCATAAACACCCATTTGCAGCTGGATGATGAAGCAGGTGAACTGTCCTTTCCAAAATCTGCTGTCAACCATTCCTTCCAGCAGATGGGCTATGAAGGTGACTTCTCAGTCAAAACATTTAGGAAGGGGAAGGTCTCATCCTAGTGGAAGTACCTCCTCCATGTCATCATACACAGCTTATCTAACAAACATGGAGGATGGGATTAAGTTCCAGAAGACCTCTCCTTCATAGTCCATGGGATCGTACAAGGGGTCAAGTTCAGGTACTCTTAGTTTGTTTACACAAATTTACTTGCTAACTTGGACTCCTTAGAATATTAAATGTTCCCCAGGTATGTTCAACACATTCTCAACTGTGAATTGGGACCACAGTTAAGGGGAACAGGAAATATTCTTAAATTAGGACAAATGAAGCCTGGTATTTTCAAAATCTTGAAGAAGCCAACTGTTGGCTTCTCAGGGGTAGAAACAACCCTTGTCCCACAAATGTTTAAGCTCATTGCTTAGGGTGACAACCTAGCAGCACCAGCTAGTGTTGATCCCACACCCTCTACTTCTCAACCACCTAAAACACAGCCTACCATCAACATCACCTACAAAAGTAAATCCAAACGAACCCCTGCACTTGCTATCGAGCATGTGTAGGCTCCCATATCACAACCCATACAGAAGGAAGTGGAATCTTGTGCTCCTACTTCCCCTGAGGAGCAGACCACTCCCATCATTCCAATAATCAGTTCTGAGGTTCCACATGCTCAGGCTGATGAGCTCATTACCCAAACAAGCTTCTAGCCTTCACTCTGAGTCTCTAAAATCAAGTGATCAACATACAGGGGACAGCTACCATCCCCAACCTCTAGATCTCAACCAACCAATACCTAGCTTAGACTTTTATGATGATGAGGACTTGGATGTCAGTGAATACCATGAGTCTCTCTTCTCCACCCCTGCTCAAAGAGAGATGAGTATTTCTTACTCACCCAGGTCTAGCCCACATCATCTACCCTCTATTGAGGTGGATGTTCCAGAACTTGTTCAGGAGATCCATATGGAAGAGACTCTCACTTTTGCAAGTGATAACATCAATAAGACCTTAACCATGGCAACCCAATTTCCTCATCCCCCAGTGATTCTTCAACTGAAGATGAGGGGAGTCTGAAACAAAAGGTGCACAAACTGACAAAAACATGCATGTACTTAGTTTCAAAGATAGCTCACCTGGAATCTCAGGTGACTATCTTAAAGAAGAAGGTCAATGACCAGGAACTTGAGATCACCAATCTTAAGGGCCAGTTAGCTGAGAGACCAAGGAGGACAACTCAACCAGGTCCACAAGAACCTGTGGATGTCTTGCACCAATTCCCCAGCTCACTTAGTCAAGAGGGTGATGTTACCAAAAAGTGGTAGAAAGTCTTGACAGCCACAGAACCTGGGAGTTCTTCCAGAGTATGGACATTGAGGATTCACCACCCTCTCTTGAACTTGTCCATACACAGCAACCTCCTCATGACAGTGATCTAGACTTGCTCATCCAACAACGGTTTGAGGAGGGAATACCAAGAGCAATGTCTGCCCCTACTGAGAACCCAATCAGGGGTTGGGGGTATGACAGTAACAAGAGAGCTCTTGTTATCTTTAGAACTCAGGGTCAACTAGAAATTTTCAACATTTCAATACTGAGCTACTATAAGAGTATAAATTTGGTAGATTTACCACTTGTCAACCCAAGCAACAACAAACAAGCTACAAGATGGCAGAAAGGATCCAAGACAGGGTGCTAGAGGAATTTAAATTGAGATCAAAACTATATAGACAGAGGCTAGTAGGTGAGATCTTTGGTCAACTGGATGTTGAGGGACCCGGAGATTAGCTTTGAAGGGAAAGCATTGACTAAAGGCCCAGAGGTTGAACCTATGAACCTTAAGATAGGATCTCCCTCTGCACCCATTACCCTCAGTGAAACACGAGCTGTTGGTGGTGCTTCATAACCTCTCTCTGGCTAGAGTTTGATAGCTGAACCAAGCAATGAAGGCCAAAGCTCTCTCTAGCCTGAGTCACCAAGGCCTGTGGTTGACAAAGGCAAAAGGAAAATGACTCCAGAGGAGATTGAGGAGGAGAAAAGAGAGAGGAAGAGGAAGCTGATGGAAGAGAGTTTAAGTGGTTCCCCAGGATTCATGGAAGCTGCAATCAGGGCTGCCCCCAGGCTAAACACTCAGGAAATGAGTTAAGGGCAGCCAGGCTAAATTAACTAGGAACCAGAAACTAGAATGTTGATGAACTCATGTCTCTCCCATTAGAAGAGCTGAATGAACTGGCTGACATTGAATTATCAAAAGAGAGGAAGGAAGCATAGGATGCAGATTGTTCCTCAAAATCAAAGAAGAAAGGAGACTTAAAAGACTCTACAAAGATGCTCCTGTCCTCTCTCCAGTTCAAGAAAGTCATAAGCCAGAGACTGTGACCACTGAACAACCTCAGGTAGTTAATGAAGAAGAAAGACTAAAGATGATCAACTACCTGAGTTCCATAGGTCTTTATCAGGCAGCTGCACTTCTTCCCTTATCATATGAGTACATAATGTTTGAATAAAACAAGCATCTAGAAGAACAAGCCAAAAAGGAAAGGCAAGCTGCAAGGAAAAGATTAAGGGAAAGAAGCTGCAAAGTCAAGGGCCATCATCCACAAAATTCAAAAGAAGTCTGCTGACAGACAAAGGATGATGAGCTTCTTGAAGCTGTATGGGTTCTCTGGAAGGAGGCTTGGTCCTATGTCTCTACCACAATGGATGAGCATATAACGGTGATCGAGCAGAAGATAAAAAGGGGAGAGCTGGGACTTGCATTCTCTACCAATTCCAGCTCAACCTAAAGTTGAGGTGAAGGTTGAACCTATTGAGACAACACAACCTGAACATGGAAATGCATCTGAGCCAACTTCATCTTCTGACCACAGTAGGGTCCTGCTCTCTCTCCTTCTGAACCTGTGAGTGAGGAGAACCCAACTGAGAGGGACACAACAAACCAATTGGTACTCAAGACCAGCCCTCTCAGTTGAAGAAATCTAGGAGGAGAAAAAGGATGGCCAGAAGAAGATCCACTTCAAAGAAGAAGAGAAGAAAGGCATCCACCTCCCAACCTCAGGATGAGTCAGAGCATCCTGAGGGAGTGCATGAAGAGGTCTCAACAAACTCCACTCATAGTAGAGCCTCTTGCTACTCGAAGACAAATTCTGTCATGGACTTTTGCTGAAGATCCAGATAGATGGTATGTCATAAGAGATCAGGGAGAACAACATGTCTACTTAACAAATGACATGTTTGAACTTCCTCTACATAAGATCTTTGACATGAGAAGGTTCTATGTCAGTCTGAAGGATCCATATCTTATGATGAAGAAAGGAATGCTGAAGATCCTGATGTGGACTATCAAAATCTAAAGAACCTTCTCTGCTTTGGTAGCATCAGCCTAGGGGGAGTTTGTAAGGAACATCTGAAGATTAAAGGCTGATGCAACCAAAGGATACCAGAACAACCAAGTCTTCCAGCACGCACTAAGGAACAAGGATGAACTAGCTTCGGAAGTCTTACACTCACAAATAATTCTAAGTGTAAGATCTTCCAAAGCCAACAGTTCAGAAAAAGTTTCTTCAAAAGTTTCACACTTATCATATACAAGCCAAATGGAGTTTCCGAAGCTTCACAAGACAAAGTTTCCGAAGCCATTTTGATGAGAAGACTAATTTCTTCCGAAGGCAGAGAAAATTGCTTTCTCTGACTTTTTGATAAAGCTGCTGTACCTTCCGCTGCTGCTCTGAAGACTCACCTGCTTTTCATTAGTTGGTGAAACTTTCATACTTTATTAAACTGTTAAAAAAGGTCTTTGCTTGTAACTTCCCATAATTGTTCCTGTAGACTTGTCTTATTAGATAAAGTCAGTGAGCTATGGCATGTCAAAGTTACTAGTCAAAAGGCAATATGCCTTTTGACTGTAGATTGATCTTGTTGTCTAGATTAGTCAAATCCCAACTGTCTTTTTGCATATTGACGGTTGTAGGTTGTAGTATATAAGAGTCTCAAGTTCTTGTAACTAAAATATACATGAACACACTTATAATAGAACTAGAGAATCAATATACAACTTCCTTGAAAACTTTATCTTGTGTTCTTATGATTTTGTTCTTGTTTCACTTACATTACTTGTGTTGGCTTAGTATCTTCTAAATAGATACCAGTTCCCTATTTGAATTGTTAAGTGATCTAAAGTTCTCTCATTCTGTGAAGCTAATTGCAAACTTAAGCACCCTTACCTGATCCTGCAATTAAAATCAGTCACAAATAGACATGTGTGACTAAGCATGCTAACGCCTATACTCTATGGGTGGGTGCCTGTTCCCTTAGAGAGACGTCTACTTATGGTTAGCATCATTAGAAAGTTTAGTTTTAAAGAATCAAGTGTTAGAATCTTTAAACATATCAATGTTCCTTACCACGATCACCTTTGGAAACAAATATATTCTTGGAATCAATTTTCATGTTAGATTTATTTGGTATAGTTTTTATTTATATAGTTTTGTTGTCATTGTGCAAAATCTATGCCTTTAAATTTTTGGATTTTGTTATTAGTTTTGAACATGTTGGTTTAGAAGTAGAAACAATTACATGTTCGTAAACATGATCTTTTATTGACTTTTCACTAATAAGTTCCTCCATAACTTGAAATGTTTGAAACAAAGTTTCTTTTTAATTGTAATTCTTAATTTAATAAATCTTAATCAAACTCTCATTTCCAATCTCACAATCTTTAACCAACCAATCCACCTTTAATGATTCCGCATAAAGATTCTTATTATTAGTTAGATTATCAAATATGATTTTAGGATCTTCATTCAAAGTCACATTAGCTGTGGGTATGAGGTCAGTTTTTGGTTATCAAACCCAATCCATACATCTCGTCCTCATCATTATTTCCAAATGTTAAAGGCATAGGTGTATAATCATGATAAATTTGGTGGGTAATATTAGTGTAACCGACACCATACTTAGCACCATTAACTTTTTGGTTCATTAGAGCATTAACTATTCCTAAAACTATAGTTGACGAAAGTTTAAATTTCTCAATGAGCGTCTAGCCAATGCTAGTTCAACATTGAGTAGGTTAATTTCTAATGCGAGCTCATCATTGAGTTGTTTCAAACCAGGTTTTTCACATTCTATATCAGTAAGATTTAATTGTAATTGATAAAAAGTTTTGTTTAATCCCTCAATCTTATTTTTGAAATATTTTATCACTTTTCAATTTTAATTTTTCTATTGAAATTTCTCAAGTTCTAAAAGTAAATTTTTATCATGAACTTGGTATCGTTGAACTATAAGAGAACATTCTGATAAACAAAAAACATCATATGCCTCATTTTTCTAGCTTGATGATTCAGGATTATCCTTGACCATATCCGCCATGAACGCCTAAGGAACTTTGTCTTCCATATCCTTTGTTACATCAAAATATACTGGAGCATGCTTAACAATATCTGAACTTACTATCGCTTCAAGTAGATCATCTTCAAAGACTTCAACCACTCAACCTTCTCTTAAATCACACAACCAGTCAAACTTTCTCAACCTTATCCACCTCAGAAACAACAACAGTTTGAACAATTTCATTCTCTCCAACTCTTCAACCTTCACATCCAGAACATCAATTGAATCTTCACTTGCTTGACCAATTTAATTTTCATTGATGATTTTAGTCGTAAGGGGTGGGTATATCTGATCAATGAGAAATTAAAAGAATTTGGTGTTATATATTGATGTCCAACCAAAGCGTTGAATGGGAATTACACCACATGAGGCCTAGAGTGGCAATAAACCAACTGTGGAACATTTTCAAGTATGGGGGTGTGTTATGCATGTTCATATGCCAAATGAAAAATGAACAAAGCTTGATGGTAAGAGCTCTCCTTGCATTCTAACAAGGGTATGTGAGGAATCCAAAGGGTACAGATTGTTCAATCCAATTCATCACTAGAGAAGATAACTTCATGAAATCTCCAGACACTCCAAGAAATTCTACATTTGTGTAGGGATTGAACCTAGAGGCTCAGGAAATCAAATGAAGATTATCAAGATCAAGTCGCGCAAGAACTTAAAGTATCGGCGCGAGAACTTACTTCTTATGCAAGAACATTTTGTTTAGTATAAATACTTAGCTTTTGATGTAATTAGTAAGCTTTTCACATTTTCCTGATTTCATACTCTATTTTAATCGTTTCAAATTAGAGAGCAATACATTGAATCTTATTTACATTTTTGCTTGATTTCAATTGATAATGTCTTCTACTTATTCAATCTTCTCACCGTGAGCAATTACATTCCGCATTCTCCTTACGAGCTCGAGTTCTTGTGTTATTGTTGATCCTTACAATTGGTATTAGAGCTTGGTACGCTCAAGATCGATTGAATTGAAGATTGAAGAGTTTTGAAGTGTTATTGAGCTACGATTTTGATTTCTTTTTAAAGATTAGTTGATTTCTGTTGTTGTGATCATAATTGAAGATGTCAAGAGCTAAAACCTATCCGATTGAAGTTGTGATGGAGTTTACTTGGTTAATTGATCTTAATTGAATCAGTTAGAGATAATTAGGATTAAAAATTCAACCTAAATCACTTTGGAAGCTTAATCACTTAATTTCGGACAAATTAGTGGTAAAATTAAAGTTGGGAACTTTGAAATTGCATGAAATTAAATGAGCAAAAAGTGAGTTTTCACACGTGCAAAGTCTTTGTTTTGCACGAGAAGTATACTTATCGCAAAGTTATTGGAAAAGATTTCCTTCATGTGAAAAGTTGATACTTTCGTTATAGGTAGTTACAAAACTCTCTGCGTGAAAAGTTTGTGCGACAAGTTTCCAGCGAAAAGTTTCTGTGAGGACTGTTCATGCAAGAACTTTAATTTTCAAGAATTTTTGAAAAGTTTAACTTACGAGTTTCAGAAATGGCAAATCTAAACAAAATCACTGCACCACTAAACCTTGAAAATGAGATTGGCACAAGCACCAAACCCCAAGACTTCTCAACGAAGATGAATGTCCAGATTGGGTTTACAGGTTCGAGAACCATGTCATATACATCAAATCCCGGATGTTGCGATCAATCAAGTACGGACCGTACATTCTTGTGTATAACAATGACAAGGGAGAGCTCGTACCTAAACCTGAATATCTATAGGATGAAGTGGATATGAAGAAAGTTGAACTTGATGACAAAGCCTATGCCGCAATCACCATGGCACTCACTACTGAGATTTCACAAAAGTTTAAAAAAACTTCAGTTCCGAACTTTAGTCTTAACTTCGTTTAGTCAGAAGAACTTAGAACGGCAGTCAAAGGAGCTAAGGTTCTATGGGATACGATGGAGGAACAGATCATGGGAAACAAAGACATGAGGGAAGGCAGTACAGAGATGCTGAACCAAGAGTTCAACATGTTTAACGATGTGTTGGGTGAGACATTCGAGGCTCAAAATTCTTGATTTGTTAAGCTGATCACAAAAATGAAGAGTGCAGGAATTACAATGGAAAATATAGCTATTAACAAAAAGCTTTTGAATTCTTTACCTTACAGCTGAAATAACCACTACACTACAATGAAGAGAATGAAAGATGTGTTTACCTTGTCTCTTAGTGACCTGATTTCTATAATCAAATCATATGAGATGGAGACAAACAGAGAGTTCCAAAACATTTAAACACCATGGGAGCTGAAGCCTCTACACTATATGCCAAGATGGCTAGTAATCCTATTACTATGCAGTTACTCTCAAATGAGTCAACAACAGCAATCAACACACAATCAACTTCTCAGTTCCAAGTTCCTAATCCAAACCAATTTTCTTTAAGTTCCCACAATCAATCCTCACAACCCACTCAACAAGCCTTTGTTGTCAACTCCAACCCATCCAAGAAAACAATCAAAATTGCTGAAGAGAATCTGCCTCTATTTATAACTTTTATGAATAGTTTTGAAGCATTCTTGGCCAGTAGACTAAGTGCCCCACATCTTGGTTGATGACTTGCAGCAAGTCAATCCTAATGATGTTGAAGAAAACGACGTTAAATACCAGATGACAATGGTGGTGTATAGGGCTAAAAACTTTGCTAGGAGAATGGGGAGAAAAATGTTTGGTGTAAGCAACTAATGCAAGATTTGGTTTGACAAAACAAACATGAGATGTTACAACTATGATAAACAAAGCCACTTTGCAAGGGAATGTACTGAAGGAAAGACAAATCAAAATAATAGTGGAAAGAAGATGGTGACAGTCGAGGTTGAAGGAAAAGGAGATAAGGGAAGTTCTTCAAACAACAAAGCATTAGTTTCTCAGACTAATGGAGAGTATAATTGGTCAAACCAGATGGAGATCTTGGATATTAAGTTGTCTACAACATTGTTAGCAGAGATTTAGGATGGTGAAGAAAGTGTTGATGAAAATTTATTTGCTGAATTTGTTTCTAAAGATTTACTTATTAGTGTTTTGCTAAATAGAAGATAAAGAAGGATGAAAAGGTGCTTAATGAATCTGCTGTTAAGACTACTCCCGCACAAGCAATTAAAACTAATGAAGGAAAAGAAGGAAGCAAAGAAAAAGCTGTTCAGACTACTCCAGCTATGATTGAAGAGAAAGTTAATGCTATTAAGGAAACTCCAGCACCTGCTAATTCAGATACTGTCAAGATCACTCCAGTAACTGAAGCAGAAAAGAAGATGTTCTGAGGGCATTTATGGTGAAAGCTATACCAAGAGAATCTACTAAGTAACTGAAGAAGAAAAGAAAGATGTTCTGAGGGCATTTATGGTGAAAGCTATACCAAGAGAATCTACTAAGACTGAAGAAACAAATGAGGTATACACCAATCTTTGTACTATTGCATGTGTAGAAAAGATTCAAATATAGAGTTCACAACGAGCACTTGATTTTAGAAGTTGAAAAACTTCAATATCAAGCTCGTAAATATAAAAAGGATGAGAAATTTTTAAAGAAAAGATAGAAGGTTTAAACAAATCAATTTATCAATCAAAATTAAATCTTCAAGATAAAGATTGTAAAATCAATGATTTGACTTCACGTAATAATGAACTAACTTTGGAAACTAACAAACTTAACAGTGAACTCTTGTTTGCAAAAGTAAGTGTTGAAAAGTTTGAGTTATCTTCAAACATGGTTGAAGGTATAATCAAGTCTATAATGACTCAAAAAATTAATGGTGGAAAATATGGAGTTTGATATTCTAATATTGCACCACCAATTAATCATGATTATACATGATTGCCTTCATCCATTACCCAACAGATGAGTAACTAAACTATGGATGGGTTTTTCAACCAACTAATGACTTAAAACCTCCAGTCAACATTTCATTGACTATTGATCCTATAATAAAAACCAAAAGTAAATTCAATGATGATTATTCTTTTGCAGAAAGTGTGAAGAAAGACGGTTTGGTTGAAGAGTGGGAAAGTGATGATAAAATAGTTTTTATAGATAATGATAATAAAAGCTGCAATGACAAATCTTCTTATAAATCATCACTTGTTATCAATAAAAATTTTGATGTTTCTGTTTCTACAAATGCTTGTTCAAATGTGTCTAACAAACAACAAAATTGAAATCAAAGATCTTTCATAACGAAAATGATGAAAACATGTTCCAACATAGTATCTGACTTGAAAATTGATTTCAAAAACATATTGTTTCAAAAGGCAACATAGATAGAGATTATATTTTTAAAGACGAATGCTTGTTTCTTTAAAATAAAATCCTATTACTGCTAATCCTGTGAAACAAGGTGTGTAGATCAGGTATAAGGAAACTGGTCCCATTCCAGTACCTATGATTCAAAAGGTTAATACTATGCTTGCCTTATTGGCTTCAGGAATGAATCAATCTATTATGTAAGATACCTCAGTTTCTTTCGGATTCTGCTAGGAAGGTTCTTAATGAAGAAAGAAAGGAGGGAAATGGCCAAGGAAATACTAATGCTAGATTCTATGATAACTTTGGAGGTTATCATAAGCAGTTATAGGGAAAAACACGAGTGCAAAATGTGGTATCATAAACCGTGTTGTTATGTTTGTGGCAAGCCAAATCATATGGCTAGAAATTACATTCATCAACATCAATTGACAAGCAAACAAAGATTTCATTACTCGATTTAACGTAATATAAAATATTTTTTTCTAAATGCTAGATTTAATAAAAATAAGTCATTCAAATTTTATTGTTGATAAAAGAAATATTCAGATAAAAAAACTGATTTGAAAAAAGGAAATTCACTTAAGAAACCTTCACATGTTGATGAAAGTAATCGCATTCCAGTGCAAAATACATTAAAGAAAATTTTAAACATGATCAAACCATTAAAAAATGGAAGATCAAGGAAAAACAATCAGAGCCTGATATTGTTGAAGACTATGTTTCCAATGATAAAAGAGATATGATCTTAAAGTCTGTATCTTATTTGGATGACAATAATGTGCTCAGTCAACAATGGCTTGGGTTCCTAAATTTAATAATCTCATTCATATGTGTAGGAACAACCAAGGAAAGTAATCAAAAGTTTGCCATGTTGGTAGCTGTTGTTCTAGGCACATGACGGGTAACATATCTCTATTAAAAATGTGCAACCTTACAACAAAGGTTATTTTATTTTTTTCGGAGAAAGAGGAGGTAAAATTACAAAGAAAGGTACAACGTCTATAGTGTGTTATGTTTTGAAGGTGTTTATTTTGTTGAGGAACTAAAACATAATTTGTTAAGTGTCTCTCAAATTGGTGACAAACAGTATTCAACACACTTTACTAATAAAAAATGTCTTATTCTAAAACCTGGCTTTGTAATCCATGATGAGTGGATTTTATTAAGAACTATGAGAGATAAAGACATATACTTACAAGATATGAATGGCTAACATTCATTAGTAACAGTGTCTTGTTTGTTGTCAAAAGCTCGAAGAGTGATTCAATGCTATGGCATCATCGTCTTAGCTATGTAAACATTAAAAATATGAATAAGCTGGTTAGAGGAAATGATGTTTTAGGCCTACCATTGAAAGGCTTTCAACTTACTGAACATGTTTGTCATGTTCAAAAGGCAAATAACATAAACTTCCTTATAAATTAGTTGCTCATACTAAAATTGAATCTATCCTTTAACTGTTACATATAGATTTGTTTGGTCCGGTAAGTGTTTTGAGTTTGAGACATCATGCATATTGTTTGGTTATTACTGTTGATTTTTCCTGATTTACTTGGGTTTTCTTTTTGGCAACTAAGGATGAGATGCCTCATTTCTTGATAAAGTTCATGACTCTTGTGGAAAATTAGACTGACAAAACCATCAAGTGCATCTGAAGTGATAATGGCACAGAGTTTTGCAATAATATTCCAAATGAAATTTATTACTCAAAGGGGATAGCTTGACAGTTCAGCTTTGCAAGAACTCCACAACATAATGGAGTGGCTGAAAGACAAAACTGAACTTTGATTAAGCACATAGAAAAAGTTATCAGCAGCCAAGTTACCTTCATTCTTTTGGGCTAAAGCTGTTAACAATGCATGTTATGTTAAGAATCACGTCTTAATCAATAAACAATAAAACATGAATCCTTATGAAATATTTTTAAACATAAACGCAAAGTCAAATACATTAAGACATTTGGAGTTGTTTGTACTTTTTGCACACTTTTGATTCTAAATCAAAATTTGATCAAAAAGCTAATGAGTGTTACTTTGTTGGATATTCAGCTACCAAAGTAGCATATAGGTTTATAACATAAAGACAAAACAATTATTGAGTCATTTGATATAGATTGGCATGAATCTAACAAAACAGAAGCGGGATCTGCTCCTTCTTGGGTATACGATTATGCTTCATTGTTTTAAACTTTTATTCGATCTTCTGTTGTGTCTATGGTAACACAACCTTTGACATCATCCATTCAAGATGCATTATCTGATGATGTTGGATCTATTTCATCTTCGACTATAGGAAAATTTTTAGGCATACCTTCTTCTTCTAATATATCAGTTGTTCAACCATTAGTTTCTTATCTGAATCAGGTTTTTGAACTTGAATTGACTCTGGTTGATCCAGTAGTTGAACAAGCTCCGCGAGATTCTTATCCAAGTTCTTCTTCTACACAAGATGAACAAACTGACACAATTCAAGTTCCATTTGATGATCTTTCTGTTGATAATGATATCACTGAAGATGAACATATTGTTTATCAACCTCAAGGAGGAACTACTGTTGAAGAACTTCTTGTCAATGTCTGATTTCGACAAAGTTATGTTTGAAGATCTCACTCCTTGGTTGAGAATATATACACAAAGATTATCCAACTGAAGCAATCATTAGTCCATTATCACAAGCACTCCACTCGAAGTCAATCAATCCGGTGCAATAAATACATGCTTGTATATATGTTTTATTTCTCAAATCATGCCAAAGAACATTGAGATGGATTTGAAAGAATATTGGGTTGAGGCCATGCAAGACGCTGATGCAATTTAAAATTAAATGCCTGGCATCTTTGTGAACATCTAAAGGATTCTGATCGGAAGAAAATAGATATTTAGAAACAAAACGATGAGAAGGGTTTAATTTTTGTGAAAGGCCAAACTTGTTGTTCAATGGTTCTATAGTGAGGTCCTGTCTGTTGGACCAAAAGAACCAATGAGCCTGATCAGAAAAACCTTTAAGTCCCACGGACATTACAACAACTGAAGTAGTCTGCAACAGCTGAAGACATCAGCTGATAACAAGGTCTGAAGACAAAGTCTGAAGTGAAAGAGCTGAAGACAAAGTCTGAAGTGAAAGAGCTGAAGACAAAGTCTGAAGTGAAAGAGCTGAAGACAAAGTCTGAAGACAAGAGCTGAAGACAAGTCTGAAGTGAGCTGAAGACAAAGACTGAAGACCAAGTTTCAGATGATTGTCACAACAGCTGAAGAAGACCTCTTCAGTAGTTGTGATGGTTTCCTTTCAGTAGTTGTATTTTCTTTTCTGTACTTGTAGTTTCAGTAGTTTTATGTTTCTTCGTGTACTTAGAATACTAGAGATGTTCTCAGTTGTTGTGAACATTCTCAGTAGTTTGCTTACTTTCAGTAGTTTGTAATAATTCTGTTAGACGTCACTATCAAGTGACATCAGCAGACGTCACATTCCTTTATATAAGGAATGCTGACCTAATTGTAATGTGTGCAGCTTAGGAAAACCTAGCAGCCGCCATACCGAAGCATGTGTGCATGAATGTTATTATCCCAATGCAGAAAACCCTATTTCTATATAACCGTGTACTGTTCCATTGAATATTTATTGTGTTCTTGCTATATTTGCTTAATTCTTGCTCTAATTCCGCTGTGATTCAACTCTAATTGATCAAACTTAGATCACTGATCCTAACAAATGGTATCAGAGCAGGTTAATCATTGATCGGTTTAACAATTGATCATTGAAACTGCTATTTTGATATCTATAGTTTGATCGAATTAGCATATGTGCAAGAATTGGTTATAAAGATTGATTTTCTGCTGCTTCTGGTTATTTAAATTGAGTTTCTTCTTGGTTCTTATTGAGTTTGTTGTGTTTTTGTGCTAAATCTTTTGAAACTTGATTGATTTGGTTTGAATCTGAGAATGACTACTCCATCTAATGATCCTCACAATACTGGCTCCTCAACCAAGCCTCCGATGCTGGTTAGGAGTGAGTATAACATATGGCAACGAAGAATGCTCCATCACCTGTCTGTTAACAGTTCAGGTTGTTGGACATCTGTGGTTCACGGTCCACACAAGCCTATGGTGAACAATCCGGAGACCAATCAAATGGTTCCGAAGAAGAAGGAGCAATACTCAGATGAAGATCGTAAACTGTTTGAGATTGATGCTAAAGCCCATGGAATTCTGGCCATGGCACTGCCGAATGAAATCTATTCTGGGCTTATGCATCATGAAACTGCTCATGACCTCTGGAATGCTTTGAAGGAACAATTCGGAGGAACTGATGAGGTCTTAGCAAACAACAGAGAAATCCTCGCCCAACAATATGAGACATTCTCTCATAGGAAGGGTGAGACACTGACTCAACAGTTTGAGCGTTTCTCCTGCTTGATCTCTGAGCTGAAAATGGTCAAGCATGAGTATACTAACAGCCAGATGAACAACAGATTCCTCAGATCACTGCCTGAGAGATGGGACACATACACCATTGTCCTACGCTCCAGTGCAAATCTGGATAGCCTATCTCTCACCCAACTCCATGGGAAACTGCTTACATTTGAAAGAGAGATAGAGCAGAAAAGGAAACTGGCATCATCAGGAAAGCTCTCTGATGACTTTGTACCAGGTAACACTGCCTTGGTCGGTCATGAGTCAGAATATGCTGGATCAGAAAGTCATTATGATGAGCATATAGATTTCTCTTCAAACAGTTCTGATCATGCATTTGTTGGTGTTGACAGTCATTCTGGGTGTAATAGTGATAATTTATGCTTTATCATGGATGATTTGCAAGGTATTGCTGATGATGATTTAGAAGAGATGGATATTTTGAGCCAAATGGCCCTGATCAATATCAGATCTCAAAAGTTCTACAAGAGAACTGGTAGGAAATTTCCAGGACTCTCTGGCAAAACCAAAGTTGGTTTTGACAAGAGTAAGTTGAGGTGTCACAAATGCCACAGGCTTGGGCACTTTGCAAGAGAGTGTAGATCAACTGGATCTAACTCCTCTGCACCCTTTGTGACCTTTCCAAGCAATAGTTCACAAAACAAAGGGCAACATCCTGCTAGTTCTGGTCATCACTCACAACCTCAATCTCCTGCATACTTTGTCCCTCAGGGTCCAATGCCATATCCTTATCCCTGCTATTACATGCCACAGCCAAATCCAGTTCATGTCCCTATAGCACAACAACCTCAAGCCCTACCTGAGCCTCAACCATCTCCATCACAATCTCAACCTCATCACAGCTTCTTCACACCAGGAGTTGTTGACTGGAGCAGCTTACCAGATGATCTTTCTGGTTTCAATGAGCAATTATCTGCTGGTGCTGGTCAACATGGTGGTGAACATCCTTTTGGGAATCTTGCTCTCATGGCCCTGGAGTCTACTGAGGGTTCCTGCTCCGATGCTTCATCTTCACAGGTAACCCAGGTATCTTCTGAGGCTAAAGCCAAGTTATGTTCTGAATCATGCATAGCTGCCTTTGTCTCTATTAGAGAGGCAAATGTAGCTTTAATCAATCAAAATCTTGAGCTTGAGAAAACTATTTCCAAAAGAAAAGATGAGTATGTGTCTGCACTTAATGACAAAGATGATGAGATTTACAAGCTTAAATGCCAACTTAATGATGAAAAGGCTAAGGTAGAGGTCATACTCGAGAACCACAGAAGTCTCAAAGAGACACTTGCAGCTACCCAAGTTGAGTGTGACCGCTGGGTAACATCCTGCAAGGGATTTGAAATGCTTCTCAGCAAGCAAACAGCTTCAAATGTGAAGTTTGGAATAGGTTACAATCATACTGCACCACCTACTGATTTTACTTCAAAATAATAGTAAAATCTGAAGGTGAAAGTAATTTCCAAACCACATCATCATGTGATTCATCCTCAAATGATAATACAAAATTAGAGGATGAAGTCAGTGTTAAGATCTCAGCAAATCAATTGCCTGATGGTTTAAATGCTGATAAACACATGAAGCTGAGAAATTCAGATGTTGTCCCTCAAAGTACTCCAAGTACTGAAGGGCAAGTCACAACATCTGAAAAGCATTTCAAATCTGATGAAATAAAAGGATTAACAACTGCTGAGGAATCTATCATACGGTCTTTCAGGACGGATAGAGAACAGCTGAAGAACAAGTCTTCAGTTGTTACCGATCCTTCAGTACTTAACACAAGTACTGAAAGGAGGAAAGTACTGAAGATCACACCTTCAGTAGTTTCCACTTCAGCAGTTGATCAATCCAAGATGAAGAATAAGCCATGTGAAATATGTGGTAAATTCAATCATCTATCTGATGAATGCTGGTACAAAAAGGGTTCCAAACTCAACAGAGATAAGCTCATTAAAGAAGAGATAAATAAAATGAAAAATGAGTTTGAAACCAAGTTTGTACCACAGTCATCTCAAACTGATAAACCCAAGGCCTCACCAAAATCCAAAAAGAAGGATGGGGTTTATCAGAAAACAGCTGATAGTGTTCCTCATGATAAACATCAGACGAAGTCTGTGAATTTCAAGGAGGAAATGGTGGGTCACAGGAACTCATCAAAAACAAGTACTGATGTGTCAAATGAGCTGAAGGCTTTAGCAACAAATCAGACACAACTTGTTATGATGGTTCAGCATTTGTTGGGGAGAGTTAACCAACTAGATGCACCTGTGATCAAACCACTGAAAAGGAAATCCAAGCCCAAATCTAAGAATTCCATTTCAGCACCATCTCCACCTTCATCAGCTGTTAATCATGAGAAACAAGTTATGGTTAAATCTGTTGATGAAAACAGACCCAAAACCAAAAAGGTTTGGGTCTCTAAAGCTAACTAGTTTCTTATGATAAATGCAGGGTTCTTCAGCATGCCAAAGAAGCATCTGGTATGTAGACAGTGGAGGATCTATGCATATGACTGGGAGCAGTTCTCTTCTTAATGACTACTCTCAAGGAAAGAAGGGATTTGTCTCATTTGGAAATGATGCTAAGGGTTACATCATCGGGAAAGGATTTGTGTCAAATGGAGAAATCAGATTTGATGATGTTAACCATGTGGAGAATCTCAAGTATAATCTACTGAGTGTCAGTCAGATGTGTGATAAAGGGCATGTTGCACTTTTCACAAGCCAGAACTGCCGGATTCTGTCTTCCAAAGTTCTGAGGCTGATTGACAAGGTATTGGATGAACATACTCTCCTGAAGGCCAACAGGATAGGAAGAGTATATGCCTTGGATTTGTCAAAGAAGATTGCGTTAAAAGGTCATCCTTGCCTGTTCTCCAAGGCCTCTCCTCAGGAATCTAAACTGTGGCATAGAAGGCTGGGTCATGTTAATCTCAAAAACATGAATCAGCTGATCCACAATAGTTTAGTAAGAGGTCTACCAATAAAGGAGTTCCTCTGTGATGAAACCTGCACTGCTTGTTTAAAAGGAAAACAACACAAAGTCTCATTCCCTCCTATAGAAGAACCAAAGTCCACTGCCTGCTTGCAATTACTGCACATGGATCTCTTTGGTCCTGTGAGAGTAATGAGCATGGCAAAGAAGAAATACTGTCTGGTAATTGTGGATGATTACTCCAGATTTGTATGGACCTTCTTCTTGCATTCAAAGGATGAGGCTGCTCAGACAATTATTAACTTTGTGTTGTATGTTGAGAAGCAGTATTCCCTATCAGTCAAGTGTATAAGAAGTGATAATGGAACTGAATTTAGAAACCATACACTTGATGATTTCTACCTTTCAAAAGGAATCAAGAGGCAGTATAGCATCCCAAGGACTCCAGAACAAAATGGAGTAGTGGAGAGAAAGAACAGGACCCTAATTGAAGCTGCAAGGTCCATGTTGGCTGACTCTGGTTTGCCACTGACCTTTTGGGCTGAAGCTGTCAACACAGCATGCTATGTGCAAAATAGAGCTTTAGTGAATCAGAGGTTGATGAAGACTCCTTATGAAGTTCTACATCATTTGGCTCCTCTAATTTCATTCTTCAGAGCATTTGGGTGTCCTTGTTACATTCTCAACACAAAGGATCAACTCCAAAAGTTTGATTCTAAGGTGGATGCAGGGTATTTTGTTGGGTACTCATCCACTTGCAAGGCTTACAGAGTGTTCAACTGTAGAACAAAGATGGTTGAAGAAACCTTGCATGTGAAGTTCAATGAATCTCCTAAGGACAAAATCCCACAAAACCCTGTGGAGTTGTTTGATCTGGACATACTGCAATATGTTCCTTATCAGCCTCCAGCTGTTGCAGATCATGTGAATTCATCACCTTCTGCAGCTAGTCATCCATCTGGTGGTACTGATGTTCATGATGATCCCAGTACTCACCTATTCAAGTTTAGTGATCAACTGCCTGAGTCTACTCAACTTGATGTTCCTGTAGCTTCAGTAGCACCATCCACAACAAATGCTGATGAGATTTCTGAATCCTCTACTTCATTTGACCTGCCATCTAACACTTGGTTTCAAGAATCTGGATCAACATCTGTTGCTGCTGAGCGTGCTACAAACACTTGCACAGATCTCATAGTGTATCCAGAGCTGAAGAATCACCCAACGTCTCAAATCATTGGTGATATCAATGCTGGTGTCTCAACTAGAAGTCAATTGTCCAACTTCTGCTTCTATGCTCTTTTCATCAGTCAGCAAGAGCCAAAGAACTATCATATTGCATTAAGAGACAATGGATGGGTTGATGCCATGCAGCTTGAGCTTCTTCAGTTCAAAAAGCAGCAAGTGTGGGAACTGGTTCCTCTACCCCCAGGTAAGTGTGCAATAGGCACTAAATGGGTGTTTAGGAATAAAACAGATGAAAATGGGCAAATTGTCAAGAACAAGGCCAGACTGGTTGTCCAGGGGTTTTCACAAGAAGAAGGTATTGATTATGATGAAACCTTTGCCCCTGTAGCCAGACTGGAGGCAATTAGATTGTTCTTAGCCTATGCTGCATTCCACAATCTTAAAGTTTTTCAAATGGATGTCAAAAGTGCATTTTTATATGGTAAAATAAAAGAAGAGGTTTATGTGTGTCAACCACCAGGTTTTGAGGATAATAAACATCCTGATTGGGTGTATAAACTTGATAAGGCTCTTTATGGGTTGAAACAAGCTCCTAGAGCCTGGTATGAAACACTGTCAAATTTCTTCTTCAGAATAATTTCACTAGAGGCTCCATAGATAAAACTTTGTTCATTAAGAAAGTGGGTCAGCATAAGCTCCTTGTTCAAATTTATGTTGATGATATTATTTTTGCTTCCTCTGATCCACAGTTGTGTGATGCATTTACAAAGTTGATGCAACAAAAATTCGAAATGAGTGCCATGGGAGAATTACAGTTCTTTCTAGGTTTGCAAATCAAACAAAAGGCTGATGGAACTTTCATTCATCAGTCAAAATACACAAAAAGTCTTTTGGCAAAGTTTGATTTACAACACTGTAAGCCCTGTTCTACTCCCATGTGCAGCACCACACAACTGGATGCAGATCAGAAAGGTAAAGCTGTTGATGAAACACTTTACAGATGTATGATTGGGTCCTTGATGTACTTAACAGCTTCTAGACCAGATATTATGTTTGCAACTTGTGTTTGTGCTAGATTTCAGGCTGCTCCTAAAGAGTCTCATTTGATTGCAGTCAAGAGGATCTTTAGATATCTGCAAGGTACTCAATCTCTAGGTCTTTGGTATTCCACTGGGCACTCTTGCAAATTAGTTGCTTTTTCTGATAGTGACTATGCAGGGTGTAAATTAACTAGAAAATCAACTTCTGGTGGATGTCAATTCCTAGGCAACTGTTTGGTTTCTTGGCAGAGTAAGAAACAAACATCTGTTGCTACATCCACTGCTGAAGCCGAGTACATTGCTGCTGCAAGTTGTACATCTCAGGTACTCTGGCTTCAGAATCAATTACTGGATTATGGCATTACAGAGACTAAGACTCCATTACTAATGGATAGTGCTTCAGCTCTTTGTATTGTCAAGAATCCAGTCCAGCACTCTAGGACCAAACATATTGAGATCAGACACCATTTTATTAGGGATTGTTTTGAAAAAGGTCTGATTGATCCAAAGTTTGTTCCTAGTGCTGATGAGCTTGCAGACATATTTACTAAGCCTTTGGACAGTTCAACTTTCCAAAACCTAGTGTTAAGGCTTGGTATGCTGCAGCTAGAATAAGTGACAACTACTGATGATCTCAGTCAACAAGTACTGATGAGCATTCGTATACTACTGTCACAAATAAGTACTGAAGTTCTTTTATCCTCAGTAGTTTTCATAACTACTGAAGACTAAATTACTTAAAAGTACTGAAGTACTCATCTGTTGAAAAGAACTGATGTGGTTACAACTACTGCTGTAGTTACAACTGCTGATGTCAGAATAACAGATAAGTACTGATGACCTATGAAACATCTGAAACTCAGACAAAGTCTGATGAAGTGTTGAGGTCAGAATGAAACAGCTGATGAGCTAAGAATTGACGACAACAGCTGATGAGAAATTTTTCTCTTCAGTTGTTTCTACAACTGCTGCTTCACTTCAAACAACTGAAGCCAAAACCATGTCTTCAGTAGTTTCACAACTACTGATGACTAATACCAAGTCTTCAGTTGTTACTTCTGAAAGTTAAAACCAGGTCTTCAGTTGTTTTCAAACAACTGATGACAGCACCAACACTTTCAGTCGTTTTATATCAGTTTTTTTACCCTATAAATACCTAAACCTACTTTCAGACGTTTCATTAGCCGTTTTCCGTCCTTCACTCTCTCAACAATGGCGACCATGAAACTCAAACCCAGACACAACTGTGTTGCCTACCTCTCGAAATCGGCCTTCTGGAACAAATTTGATAACGCCATCGATCTTATGGTAGATTCCCAGTACCGAACCGCGTTTCTTCTGAATCCTACCATCTACCCCGATTCCCTAAGCCAGTTCTGGACCAACGTCTCTGTGCAAACTAGTGAGAATGATAGCCAAATCACTCTCCAGTCGTTGGTCAACCAGAAACAGGTGGTCATCACTCCGGACATCATTCGACAAACCCTAGATCTACATGATGCCACCTGTGTCACAGAATACCCGAAAGGCACAACCGATATGTCTTTCATCAACAACGGGTATGAAGGAGACTTAAGTGCTACCACCATTCTGAAGAAGCACTTCCATGATGCTGAACGTCTTATATTCCACATGGTGAATGTCTGCCTTGCACCAAAAACCTCCTCATGGGATCAAATGTCTTCCCGATGGCAACAGGTATTATACTCTATCTTTGAACGACAAACTTTAAATTTTTCTGAGATAGTGTTTATGGAACTAAAGGATCTGGCCTTGAAACCTGTGGCAAACAGATGGATATTATATCCCAGGTTTCTCATGGCCATAATTTTAACACAGCTAAAATCAGACGGCCTTGTTGGCCTTGGAGTCCCTGCTCCGGCTGTATTGCCTGAAGTATACTCCAGGCACAACTCTGACCCTACAATGAAAGGGGCTGCCCGGCTGCTCAAACCCAAGCAGCGGGAACCCACAGCCTCCACTTCCAGATCCAAAGTCCCCACCAAACCCAAAACCAAAAAGCCCAAAAAGGCTACTCAGGGAGATGAGTCCCCTGAGGATGCCCCTGTAACACCAATACAGGTAACACTTACTGGTTCTAACCCCCCAGTAGTGTCAAAGACTCCACCAGCCCTAGCCGCTCAGGCATCCTCTCAACAGGATCCTGATGCAACCATAATTGGGGATACCACAATGCTGGAACCTATCTCAATTGAGAAGGTTACCATTGAAGAGCACCAGTCACCCCGGGTGCAATCTGCTTCAAACCTATCTCCAAATGCAACCGCCCCTCAAAGCCCAACATTTATTGTTGCACAAGTGTTGAGTCAGCTGCATTCCTCTCCTCCTCCCCAGACACCAATTACAATGGGGAGAACCTCAACAGCTGAGGAAGAGGACCAAAATGCTGCTGATAACCCACAGCACAGGGGTTATAATGTTCAATCTCCCCGTGTAGAGGAGGAGGTTAGAACATCTGGTGAGGCTGCCACTTCTACTGATTCAGCAAATGAACAGGATGAAGTTGGTAACATCTCTAAGACCTCACCAGAGGCAACTGCCGATGAAGGACTCAGTCCTGAGGCAGGAAGTCCCCAGAACCAAGAACAAGGGGCACATGCTACAACTGATCTACACTCAGGGCATGTACATCCTGATTCAATCAGGAGGTCAGATGATTCAGCAAAGACTGATGATGACCTGGGCTTTTTCTTTGATGTTTTAGCCCATAACACAATCCTTGAGGCTGAGGTGAGCAGACTCAAAGAACTGCTTGCCAAAATGTCTCAGGATCAAAGTCCATCTGCCCCAATAAACCCACAGATGGCACCTTCATCTGAAGGTTTACCAAACACTCAGCCACTACACTCAACTGAGCCACCAGCCACTGTTTTTGGCACCACCTCTCAGGGACAGAACCCCTCTGAGCAGATGGTTGCTACATTTCAAAATTCCTTACCTCTCATCACTCCCATCATCAATGAGATTGTGCATAAAGCCATTGATGAGAGGATTTCCTCAAATCTACAAACACTTGTTGATGATGCTGTGCAAAGGAAGCTTTCTGCCATTCAAACCCCTGAACCCAATGCACCCAAAAAGGGGGAGTCTAAGGCAGTGAAAGAAAGAAAAAGAAAGAGAGTGGAAAATGAGAAACAACAAGAGAAAGAAAAGGAAAAACAGCTGATCACATACAAAAGAAAGAAAAGTGCTGAAACTCAAAAGCCTGATGAAGAGAAATCATTGGAAGATCTGAAAAGAAGCTGATGAAGCTCACAGCAGATCAATGGACAGAATAATAGACCAACTCTTCAGACAGGGCTTTGATACAGCCACATTAGACACTGAGATCAGAAGGCTGGAGATTGAAGAGATACAAGAAAGATGGGCCAGTTATAGTGTGATGGAAAGGGAGAGGTTGGAAATAATGATCAGGTTTACTGCAAAATACTTGGGAAGATCATTAATTGAGATTAAATCATGGACCAGAGACAGTATTCTGGCAATAACCACCAGAATCTGTACTTCTGAAGCATTCAATAAGGGGTTAATTATCGAAGCACTAGATGAAGCAGGTGCTGGGAAGAGAACTGATATGGCCAAGCTTTCCAAAGCCAAACTCACCATAAAAATGCTAGATCAGCCTTCCCAAACTCCCTCTCAAAAACAACCAACCCCACAACTCTCCAAATCAACTCAACCCTCAAAACCAACTCCCTTACCCCAAAAACCACCTCAAACCACATCCAGTGATGCACCCAGAAGGAGGAGAAGGGTGTTGAGGATGGTAGAAGAAGAAGAAGAAGATGATGAAGAAGATAGTCTGCCAATCTCTGCTGTTCTAAAATTACCTGAGCCCAGAAGTCAACAAATGATCACACCAGACTTTCAGAGGCAAATGGTGAAAGTTAAGATTGAAGAAGAAGAACAGCAGAAACAGCACGATGAGCAACTTTTGAAGATGATTGACAAAGAGTTTCCTCAGTCATCATCTATACAAGCCATGAAGAAACACGCTCAAAGGCTGTATGCTCTCAGGTATACCTTTCAATATCAAAAGGAGAGAGTAAGGATTTGGCCAGACCCCAGGGTTAGTTCTAGAATTCATAAGAAATCCATACCAAGTAGATACAATGGCCAAGTGAGAAAGACCATAGATGCTGCTATTATGTTGGCCATTGTAGTCTCACCCTGGGAAATACTTGAAGACTTCAAGAGAGCCTACAAGTCAAAGATGACCCCTCAAACTCTAATGGAGAACAAAATGGTCAAGAAGGGGTTGTTATACAAGAGGCTTGAAGAGATCAAGAAAAATGAACTCCAGTTGTTATTAGAAGGGACTCACCCAGATGAATTTGCTTACAGAGAGATAACAACTGTTGAGTTGAAAAATGGAAAGACGATAAAGTACTTATCAGAGTACTATGGCCCAGAGTTCTTCTTCGAAGGAGAAGCAGAAGAACTCACTAAGGAGGAACAAGTTGTTCTCCTTGAGGCCTACGTCAGAGAGTCTTATAGACTCATCAATGGGAAGTAGGTTTCATGGTTGGGATAACGGCTCTGTGTCCAGTTCCCCAAGACAGAGTTCCCTTCCATCCTTTGACATTCACATCTACTGAAACCTGTTCCCTGGCCTGTGCTTATCCTATATCTCTAAAGCTGATCAAGAGAGTATTTCTGCCAAGAATAAGTGGGACCTCAATAAGCTTAAAGGTTTTGGCTGCATTGGTTCAGGGGGAGTTTGTTGGACCAAAAGAACCAATGAGCCTGATCAGAAAAACCTTTAAGTCCCACGGACATTACAACAACTGAAGTAGTCTGCAACAGCTGAAGACATCAGCTGATAACAAGGTCTGAAGACAAAGTCTGAAGTGAAAGAGCTGAAGACAAAGTCTGAAGTGAAAGAGCTGAAGACAAAGTCTGAAGTGAAAGAGCTGAAGACAAAGTCTGAAGACAAGAGCTGAAGACAAAGTCTGAAGTGAAAGAGCTGAAGACAAAGACTGAAGACCAAGTTTCAGATGATTGTCACAACAGCTGAAGAAGACCTCTTCAGTAGTTGTGATGGTTTCCTTTCAGTAGTTGTATTTTCTTTTCTGTACTTGTAGTTTCAGTAGTTTTATGTTTCTTCGTGTACTTAGAATACTAGAGATGTTCTCAGTTGTTGTGAACATTCTCAGTAGTTTGCTTACTTTCAGTAGTTTGTAATAATTCTGTTAGACGTCACTATCAAGTGACATCAGCAGACGTCACATTCCTTTATATAAGGAATGCTGACCTAATTGTAATGGTGCAGCTTAGGAAAACCTAGCAGCCGCCATACCGAAGCATGTGTGCATGAATGTTATTATCCCAATGCAGAAAACCCTATTTCTATATAACCGTGTACTGTTCCATTGAATATTTATTGTGTTCTTGCTATATTTGCTTAATTCTTGCTCTAATTCCGCTGTGATTAAACTCTAATTGATCAAACTTAGATCACTGATCCTAACAGAAACTATACGTATTTTTATTGCTTATGCTTCATACATGAACTTCAAAATTTATCAGATGGATGTCAAAACTGCATTTTTGTATAGTGAAATGAAAGAAGAAACACATGTTTGTCAATTGCCTGGTTTCGAAGATCCAGATCATCCTGACTATGTTTACAAGTTAGACAGTGCTTGAAAATGGTTATAAAAAGGGTGCTATTGATCAAACATTATTCTTAAGAATGACTGGTGATAACCTTATTCTTGTCAAAATGTATGTTGATAAATTTATTTTTGGATCTACTAATGAAGACTTGTGCTAGGAATTTGAAGCAGTGTTGAAGAAGAATTTTGAGATGAGCTCTCTTGGAGAAATTTTGTTTTTCTTGGGTATTCAAGTTAAACAAGATGACCAGGGTATTTTGACACATCAAGAAAAGTATGTTCATAGTATTCTGGATAAGTATAAATTTCAAGATTCCAAGATTACACTAACTCTGATGTCTTTTTGTCCTACTTTAACTCTTGATCTCAAGGGTGAAAATGTTAATCAACATTTTTATCGATCAATGATTAGATCCTTGATGTATCTCACTGCCAGAAGGCCTGACATCATATTTCCTATCTGTCAGTGTGCATGATATCAAAGTAATCTAAAAGATTCTTACATGAAAGTTGTCAAGCAAATTTTAAAGTATCTCAAAGGCCAACTGAAACTTGGACTTTGGTATCATAGAAATTTTGAATTTAATTTATATGCTTATATTGATAGTGATTATGTTGGATGTAATTTGGACAAGAAATCAACAATAGGTGGATGTCAATTTCTTGGGAATAGCAATGCAAAAGCAGCATACTATTTCCACTTCCACTATAGAAGTTGAATATGTGACTGCATCAAGCTGTTGCTCCCAAATTTTTAGGATTCAACAACAACTTCTTGATTATGGTCTTATCATTTACAACACCAAAATCTGGTGTGATAATTCTATAATGTTAAACATCATGAAGAATCCTATTCAACACTTAAAAACAAAACCCATTGACATTAGAATGCACTTTATCCGTGATTGTTTTGATTGAAAGATTATTTATCTTGAATAGGTCAATCAGATGAAAACATTGCTGATCTATTTACTAAGGTGTTTGATCATTCCCGATTTGACTTTCTGGTTTAATCTTTAAGAATGATTAACTTGGGTAATGTTAACCATACACGCTCTTATAAAAAATATGTTTCTATCATTTCTTTTAAATTGTCATTTTCTTACTTGAAAATCACAATTTTAGAGGGAGAAAATATGAAAATAAATCGAAAAAGATTTTGTTTATAATGGGAGTAAACTTTAAAAAATTACAAAAAGATTTTGTTCAAAAGTTGGAAAATAAATTTTCAACGTTAAATAGAAAATGATAGTGTTGGGTCTGAAAATGATAGTGTATATTATCAAAACAGTCAAAGTCAACAAATGTCAACGTCACCGTCAAAGTCATTGGAAAAGTCAAACAGACATGTTCGAGAAGAAGAACCGAGACGAGACGTTGAAGATATATTTGACTAGGAGTTTTACTATTAATAAATATATTTTATGTCAATAAAATGTATTTACTTATGTTTCAGTCTCTTTTATGTCTTATATGTAATTTCCTAATTGTCTAAATCTAGGAGCTTAATATGTCATTAGTGAATATTATATTTACTATAAATAGATTAGTGACAAGGAGGTTGAGGAGCTTGAATGAGCCATTGATTGGGGGTTTTTCACTTTGTAATATCTTTTGCAATCAAATTCAGATCAAGTAAGGGTTTTATTTTGTGTTCTTGGGTGTTCTTCATTTGTTCATCCATTTTATAAGTACTTGATCTCTAATCTTCACTAATATCATTGATATCTTTGTTATTAGTGTGAATTGTTTGTGTTTATTCATCAATTACACTGTTAGATCTATCACAAGGACCAACAATTTGGTATCAAAGCCATTGTGCTCTTGATTAGGAGTTCAAAGTCACTGTTTCATTCATTATTGATCTGATCTGCTTGTTTTGGATATGGAAATTGATTGAGGATTGTTCTATTATGGTGTGGGAAGCTATGGAAATCATCAGATCTCAAATCCATTGAGATTTGGATGAGTTTGAGTTGATTTCATGCTGAAAAAGTCGTTTAGATACGTCGGGCGAAACTAGAGTTCTTCCGGCGAAACTGTATCTTCATTCAGCGAAACTAAATAGTTTTTTGGTTTTTGGATCTGGTTTCTTTGTCCCTGCAAAAGTACGTGTATTGAACGAAAGTTCATAGTGTTTGTTTGCCAACCCTGCGAAATTGCTGCCAAATTGATCTCTGAACGAAAGTTGAACTAGTTTCGGGTGAAACTACCCTGCGAAACTAGCATAGCGTACCATTGCCAGGCGAAACTGCTGTCGAAATTACAGGTGGAACTACATGCGAAATTGCCTGTGAAATTAGCTTAATTCCTGCGAAATTAGCTGCTGATCATGTCAAAAATGGCAACTCTTACAATCTCTGATTAAAGAGTGTGACACCAAATAGACCTCCAAGATTGATCAACGGGGATAACTTTGATTAGGCCACATTTTTACGAAAACCCTTCATGTTGATTAACAAAAAAAATTATTTTTCCCGGGGGAGAAATTTATTTTTAAGAAAAAAAATTATGGCTTTTTTAGAAGTCTTTAATTCATTCAAATCTGATAATCTAATATCAACATAAAGCCGGTTTGATTCTTTTGCAGCTATGAAATATGAAAATATATACTTATTTTGTTGATTGATTTGTGATGGTGGCAAACAACCTTAAGAAGTATGATGACCAGTTGGGAAACCATGAACAAGTCATAAAACTTTTGGACTCTCTTCCTCTACAGTGGAGTTTACAAGTTAGATTGTTAATACAGGAACGAAATATTGTTGACTACAAACTCATGGATGTTATCAACAAGCTGAAGTCATTTGATTTGAATGTGAAAAGAAGAGAGTACAATCAATTCACGTCTGATGGTGGATCTTCAAGTGGTGAGATCAAAGAAACCGAAGAAGAAGTACACTATGCATTTATGGCTGAGGTGGTGAACAGTGATGAGGATTCTGTTGAGAATTTTGATCCATTCAAAGAATTCAGGTGTGAAACTCAAGGTGAAAGGGTTTGTGATGTTGGTGATTATGCAAGCTGGTGTAAAGTTTAGATGCAACAGGATAGTGAAACAGATGATCCAGTATAGGTTGGACTCACCATTATTGATAGGAGTATTTGATACGTATGTAATAGGTTAAATGTTATTTCATTTCCTTGTAATTTGCATTCTTATAGTTTTTAATGACCCAACGAAACTACGGGCGAAAATAGTTTCGCCCGGAGTCAGCTGTCCTTGGTCACCCAGCGAAACTGTAGTTCGCTGCCGGGTGAATGTAGTTGATGGTCAGACAGTTTTGCTAGCCAGCGAAACTGTCAGTGAATTTAGCCTAGCTTATATATTGGAATGTTTTACTTTTGTAATGAAGTTTTGGCAAAACCCTAATACGAAAATATCTTTGTTGCAACTGTAAGTTTTGGCTGGAAGTTCATTTATTGTTATCTTTGAGCCATTGTTTGATGATTGTTTCTTTGATTCTCAATTAGTTGATTATGTTATTGTTCTTGTGGTGTTAAATTAGTGGGAAACCCTTGTTTATACATCAATTGCATATGGTATCAGAGCCTTTGTGCTCTTGATTGATTGGTTTTGTGCATTTTCAAAAAAGGTTATTGTTCTATCCATTATTGATTTGATTTGCTCGTTTTAGACATTGAAATTGATTGAGGATTTTACGTTTTGGGTGTGGGAAGCTATTGAAATCATTTGATCTCAAATTCATTGAGATTTGGATATGTTTGTATTGATTTTGTATTGAAAAAGGTTTTCAGATTCGTCGGGCGAATTTAGATATCTTCCAGCGAAACTGTCACTTGTTTCAGCGAATTTACAAAATTTGTGGTGTTTGGTTGTAGTGTCTTTGCTTCAGTGAAAGTAGCTCTTTTGTATGAAAGTTCATCTTCCTTGATTGCCATAGCAAGCGAAAGTTCTGCCGAAATTGTCTTAGAATGAAAGTTCTACTACTCTCAGCGAAACTATCACTGTAACTAGAGTTTCTGATCACTAATTCGGGCGAAGTTATTGTTTGCTTGCCAGCGAATCTACTAGCGAAGTTGTCAACAAATTTAGAAGCGAATCTACGAGCGAAGTTGTCAGCAAATTTAGCAGTGAATTTGCCGGCGAATCTAGGTTTTTAGCAAAATTAATACTGTTTAAAGAATAACATCCACCAATATCACCATTTCTGACTTGGACATTGTTGCACCAAATAGGCCACCGAGGCTTATAAATGGTGATAATTTTAAGGACTGGAAACGATGTTTAAAAGCCTTCTTTACTACACTAAACATAATCAATGGGAATCAATAGTAAACGGTCCACACACTCCAACTGTCACTGTTGGTCAAGTTACCTCACCCAACACTGATCCATCTACATTTCTAGAAAGAGACCTCAAGCTAATCAATCACGACGAGAAAGCTTTTGGAGCTTTAACTTTATGTTTCTCTCAAGACATCTACAACCGCTTTGCTGAACACAAGAATGCAAAATATTTATGTGATTCTTTGTGTGAATTTTATGATGGAAATGAGGATTTAAAGAAGGACAAGAAAGCTCAAGCTGAAAAGGAGTTCAATTCATTTGTAGGACACAAGAATAAAAGCCTTACTGATATTACAAATCGATTTTTGTCTATCTCAAGCACCTTAAAGAAGTATGATGAACATCTGGGTAATCATGAACAAGTTACTAAGCTCTTGGACTCACTCCTACCAAAATGGAGCTTGCAAGTTAGGATATTGAAGCAGGAAAGAAACTTCGCTGATTACAAACTTATGGATGTAATCAACAAATTGAAATCTTTTGATTTGGATTTGAAAAGGAGGGAATACAACCAATCGATGATGCCGACCACAGTATATCCATAAAATGCTGCATTAATGTCATCCACTGCAAACTCGTCTATGTATGGTTCAGCATATGGTGGTTCTACAGGATATGGCGTATCAAACAAGTCCAGTGGTGGATCTACAAGTGTTGGTTTAAGCTCAAAGCCATCCGTCACTGCTCAAATTCCATCTGATACAATTGCATTATTCGGAATATTTGTACACAGCTATGAAGCTCTGGTTGCGGGGGAGCTGAAGGGAAAAGGAATGACAGTTTAAGACATGTATCAGGTAGATCCTGATGACTTAGAAGAAATTGATATCCAATGGCAGATGGCCATGCTCATACTACGCACAAGAAGATTCATGGAACGAACTGGTAGGAGGAGCTTTGGAAGTCAAAACCAGAACTCTAAGCTTGGCTTTAATAAGTCAAAATTGAGATGCTTTAATTGCAAACAGCTGGGGCACTTTAAAAGAGAATGTCCATCTCCTATCATCACTGAACCAGGAACTTCTGGAACTTGTAAAGTTATACCGATCACCGACAAGGAAGAAGGTAAGCCCAAGAAGGAAATAGCACTCATTTCAAACTTCGATTGGAGTGCTGAGATTAAGGAAACTGGAGAAGAAATTAATCATGCGCTAGTGGCTGAGATGGTGAACAGTGATGTGGATTCTGTTGAGGACTTTAATCCTTTCAGGGAATTCAAGAGTGAGATTCAAGAAGAAGCTATTGGTAAATGTGGTGAGAAACGGGTTCAAGATGAAGAGGTGAAGAGTGGCAAAGTTAAAGAAGAAAAAGGTGATTGTTAGAATGTTGGAGAGAAAGTGACAGTCTGTGAAGTAAGTGCAGTGAAGCAGGACGTCTGTAAAGAAGAAAAGAAGGAGGAAGGTGAAGCTAAGGAGATTAGGAAGAAAGCAGCTGAGGAAGAAGAATGCAGGAAGAACACTCTGGTCTGCCAGTGTGAAAAGGCCCTGGCTGCTGAAAAGGTAGTTATCGGTCTTCCTTATGAGGTAATTCAAGACATGCGTTCTCCTCCATGCAAAATTCGTTTATTTGGGGTATATAAAGCTAACAGACTATTATTAGAAAATGAAAAAGAATTGAAACAAATAAATAAGAAACTTTAATCAAATGAGTCTAAATATTTTGTCAAGTTAAATGAAGCTTTAAAAGAGAATGAGCATTTAAAAAGAAATCTTTTGGAAAGAAACGTTGAAATAAATGCTTTAACTGAACATGTAACACTTACTGAATTTAAAACAAGAAAATTAAAAACTAAACTTGAAAAGTGGATAATTTCTGGGATGAAACATGAGGGGCATTGCAAGAAACAATGGGTGGCTAGAATTAAGACTGGTTTGGGAAACGAAGAAACCACTCATGTGTATCCTCCTCCAAGCACTTACTGTTATTTTCCTATGCCTATACCTCATCCAACTAATGAATTAATTCAGAAAGATACTAACAGTTTGTATGCAGGTTTAGATGGAGTGAATCATAAGGAGATTCGAGAGGAATATGATTATAGTGCAAGTAGTGGTCTAGACAGCTCTAGTTTTAACATTTTAGATTCCAAAAAGTCTTCAATAGATAATAGTTTAAGTAGATTTGTTTCCCAAACGTCTATTACAGACGGTAGTATATGTACTTCTAGTTCTAGCCCAGCTTGTTCATCTTCATATGTGTATAAATCAAATCATGATGTTTCAACTACTCGTGTTAATAGAAATGATGGTTGTTCAAGCAAAGATTCAGATAGACATACTGACTTAATTTGTTTCGGAAAGTTTCTTTCTCATCCTATCCCATCTTTTACACCAATTCGGATCTCTAAACCTCAAGAAACAAAGAAAACTTTCTCAAAAGTTAGAAACATTAATGTAAATGAATCAAAATCTGCTAAAATTAAGGTCACAAAAGAAGTATTAAAAGAATCATATGACTCTTGTAGCAATTCTGATTCACACATGTCTGCATGTGAGGAAGATATATTAACTGATCAAGGGTCTGTTTCAAAATGTAATAAGAAAGGTTTAAAGTCCCGGCGTTTTAGATGTGGGAAGGATGATCATGTTATTAAAACCTACATTGTGTTTGTTAATAGAAATGTAAATAGTAGGACCTTAGGAAGTAGATTAAATCATTTCGTAAATAATTTTTTATGTGAAAAATCTTCTATTCCGAGACCTAAGTCAGTCAAGACTTGGGTCCCAATTTCCAAATCTTAACAAGTTTTGTTTATATGCCTGGAACATTCTAGAAGAGCTATCAATAACTTCTGGCACGTTGATAGTGGATGTTCAAGGCATATGACCGGGCTGAAGGACCTACTCACAAATTATCGTATAATAAACGGAGGATATGTCGCTTTTGCTTGAGACAAGAAGGGAGGATATGTTGCTGTATCCAGTTGCTGTTGCCAAGTGCCTTGGATACAACATCAGATGATGGATTATGGAATCAATTTTCTTCATACACCACTCTTCTATGATAATGAAGCTGCTATTGGAATTTCCAAAAATCCAATTCATCATACTCGCACCAAGCAAATTGAAACAAGAATTCATGCCATACGAGATGCTCAGGAAAAGGGTTTTATAGATATTATTCCAATTGACACAAAAATCAAAGAGCAGATCTTTTAATAAAAACATTTGATAAACCTCGTTTTTATGAATTGATCTCCATGATGGGTTTAATATCATTTTAAAACCTCTTTTCCTAACAAAGTGTGTAAATATCTGTAAATAGCCCCATTTTGTTTCTTTTGTTTATTTTTTTATATATAAACTTTTACTAATAAACATCTGAGTCCCATATGTCTTCACATCTTTGATCTTTTACAATATTTGAAAAACGGAATTTTCTGTTTTATGGCTGCTAAAAGACATTTCGGGGGAAAATAAACATTTAACTTTTTTAATTTTGTCTTTTTCAGGAACTTCAAGAAAAAGAAGTTTGAAGGAGGTCAACAGCCTTGTGTTGGGATATGCATGGTAGGCTCAGCCTGAAAACAAAGTAAACAGTGATCATGTAGCTTAATTAAAGTTTAAGAACTCGGTGATAAGGATTATCCTTCTGATATTTCAGCCTGCACAAGGTTACAAGACCTGTAAAAGATGGGTTGAGAGTTTCAAATCTCTTCTTTGATTGTTTCAATATCTCCCCATCACCTTGTCTCTGAGTTGATGCTTCTTGTTAGCTCTTCAGAGATATATCTCATGCTTATCACCTCTGCTATGTGTGAACATTGACCTAGAGTGATGATCTCCTCTGTTATACGTGAGTATAGACATGGAGCTCTCATCAGCACGTTCTAATGATCTTCTCTGTTATACGTAAGTATAGACCTGAAGCTCTCATCAGCAAGTTAAGATGGTCATCTCCTTTGTTATACATAAGTATAGACCTGGAGCTCTCATCATCTGTTCCCAAATAAAAGCATAGTGATTCTTAAATTAAGAATCATTGTTGAAAACTCAAAAGAAACTCAAGCAGAGTTAATCATATTGCTCAATAAACCATGAGGACAGGATAAGTACTTTGCTAAATGTCTGTTGGAACCAAATCATCAGAGTCTCTGAAATTAAACCAAAACATGACAAAGATAGCTGCAGATTACACGTTGAAAATAATAAGGCATGGGCTTAAAAGGACAAACATATCAGCAATTCCTCCAATCCTTGACTCTATGGATCAACTTCTTGAAAAAGAAGTGTCTATATCCGTTTATTCTCAAGTTTTTCATTTACTTCGTACTTTATGTTATTTTAATTTATTTTTTTACTTTATTTTAATCTTCCGTTTTTTTTATTTCTGTTCATGTTGATATTATAGGATGAAGAAGGTTTTTCATTAAAAGGTTTGTAAATACAAGAATTATTTTTCAAAATTTTAATTTTTTTAAGTGTTAGTTTCGCTGGTTGTTTAACCAAACAAATCTATAGATTCACCGGCAAACTCGCTCCTCACTAGGTTTCATGACTTCATCTTTGATGCTGAGTGAAACTATAGTTTCACTGACAGCGAAACTAGGACCTATATATTGCACCATGTGAAATCAGTTTCAATATCTCATTAGCGAAAGTAAACCATAAACTCTACGCGATTTTATACCTACACGTTTCAAAAATTGATTTCCGTTATGATTGTTTGGTTCTGAGTTCTTAGGTGTGTGTTTCGAGATAGTTCTTTATCATTGATTGTTTTCTTAAACTCTAGACGATAGCTCTAGGTTGATTCACTAGGTCGGGAAGTTCGTAGGGTCGTTCAGCGAAATTACGTGACCATCCAGCGAATCTGAACGAAAGTTCAGTGTTCCTGGCGAAACTAAATCGTTATGCTGACCGCGTGTACTTGATAGTTTCGCCTATACAATTTCAACGAAACTATAGATTCGCTCAGGCAACTAATCTTTTTGTATGGGGTTTAACGAATTTACAACTTCGCTGGTGTAATGAACCACAATTTCGTCCTCAGCGAAACTATAAAATCACTTAGACACATGAGTCTGTGCTGGTGTCACAACGAATTTATACATTTGGTTTGATGAAACTAAGGTTCAAACCACAGCGAAACTGTTAATTTGTGCCTATAGCGAAACTACAGTTTCGCTTGTTAGCGAAACTGTTTAATTTTAAAGATTTTTCTTATTTTGTTTAATATATTTATTCTTTATTCTTTTTACGTTGTAACTAACTTACTTTTGTTCAATTTTCAGTAAAGATGGCTAATCTAAAGTTCGATGAGAAGACAAAGATTTGTGTACTGTTGGATGATAGTAATCCTAAGACCATTGGATTCAGATATTGCATTAAATGGTTGAAGCCATCTCCTATCAGTTGTGCTATTTCTTATATGCCCACGATCTATGATCTTCACATAAGAGACTTTTGGAGAACGGTAGAGTAGGACCTAGGGACTAATCCATATCAGATTACTGCTAGAGTTCTTGAGCAAGACCTTGTTAATACTACTGAGACTATAGCAAAGGTGTTAAGGCTGGAAAAATATTGCGGTGATGAAGTGAAAATGTCTGATGCAGAGGTACTTAATGCATTTAGACACATTGGGTATGAAGGACCTTCTTTTGGCTAAAAGAAAGAGATCAAGAAGTCTTTCTTATCTAAGGAATGGAGATTCATCGCCCACGTATTTATTATGTGCTTAGATCATAGGAAAGGAGGGTCAGATGGTTTAAACCAGCATTGGGCAAAGGCTATGATTCTATTTTGTTAGGGACAGAAAGCCAATATTACAAAGTTTATTTTTGATTGCCTGACTGAGAATATTATGGCATTGAAAAAGGATAAGTGGCTCCTATATCCTAGGTTTGTACAGGTGCTCATTAATGATTTGAAGCTAGATCTACTCAGACATTGAGAGATTAAAAGGCTAGTGCAAATGAACACTAGGATATTTGCAGATTTCTCTGCTGTGAGACATGACTTCAGCGGAAAGATAATATTTCTTTTGGAGAATATATACTATGATGAAAGATGGAGTTACATAAAAAGGTTGATTGAAAGTGAAAATAAGAATGCTGAAGAGAACAAGGAGAAGCAAGAAGAGGCTATAAAGAAGCGAAAAAGATACACAAAGGAGAAGGAATATGACTTAGAAGCTGAGATTGATAAGGTTGAGGAGGAGCTGAGAGTTCATTGGGAGAGGAGAACTAAAAAGAAATCTATTCAAGGAGTACCAGCTCACGTTACCGAAAGGAGATCTAAACATAAGCAGGCAGTTTTTGAAGGAAGAAGGGATACCAGATTAGAATTGGATCAAGATGTTATTCGAAATCTGAATGAATCGTTGGCCAATGAATTAGGTATGATAAAAACAAAGTTGGTGAATCAGGAACTAAGAGAAAAAGAGAAAGATAAAGAACTGGAAAGTATGAAGAAAATGATGGTAGACCAGCAAGATTTAATAAAAAGACTACTCAAGGAAGTAAGTGAGCTAAAAGCTAAAGCTAGCCTGCCCAACCAGTTATCTCAAGCAGAAATAGATGATCTTACAGATACATCTAAGTATTCATTTTTGAAAGTGGGAAGTTTGGTGGGGATTGGTGGAGAATCAAGTGTAGCAAGAGATGATGCAGCTGATCTTGATATTGGCAGTGGAAATGGTGGTGCTAATATTGGAGTTGAGAAGAGAAGTAATGTGGAAGGTGCTGTAAGAGATGAGCATGGGGTTGTAGAGGCTGAGTTCATAGATGTGGGGCTAGACATAAACACTGATTTAACAGGTGCTGAAGTATTTAGAGAAGAAACTATTGAAGGAAGCAAGAAAGGAGCTGAGATGAATCTCATTGATGAAAAAGAGGAGTTTGAGGAACAGTTAGTTGATTATGATTGTGAACCTGAGTTCTATGAAATAGATGAGCGCCCAATGACATATATGACTCAAAAGGGTTCTGATGAAGGAGATGTTGTGGAGCTGAGTAAGGAAGATTGGTTTGTCAAAGAAAAAGAAAAAGAAAAACTAACTCCACTATTCCAAAAAATAATTGGGTCAAGTAGAATGAAATTAGATAAAAGGATAGTGAGTTGGAAGTACAATCATGAACTAAAAATGTTTTTGATCAAAAGAAGAGGAGGAGATATTTCTTACATGCATAAAAGGAAGGCCTTCAAGACCATGCCTAGATGGGATTGAAGGAGATTTGAGTGAGAGAGCAATGCTTTTGGAGAAGGAGATAAAGATAGGAATGATTGATAATTTTGAAGCTTTCAGATACATGAAAATAGAAAGAAGGAGATCAAAGAAAGATCTAGATTGGGCTACTGGAAAAGGGAGGATTGTCTTAAAGCTGAAGCCGGCCAAAACAGTTAACAGAGTGAAAGTGCCCAATCCACTTCCCCTAAGACATCAAAAATTTGAAAAGTGGTTCTACGACAATAATACAGGAGAAGCTGTTATTAGATTGAAAGGTGGTGTAGAGATTAAGTTGTTTGATCCTATGGAAGTGTTTTCATTATGTGATGAAGATTTAGTGGTGCTTTGCGAGAATCATATAAAAGCCAGAGCCAGAGCTGAAACAAGAACTGAAGCCATTCTCTTCATGAATGTGGCTAACAAGGCTCGAGGTGTGAGGGCTGAGGTCAGGGAGCTTGCTAAGAAAGTATTACAAGCTGACGAATTAAGGATGGATGTGCAGGAGCTTACATGAAAATTTGAAAAGGCCAGTGCAAGGGCAGAAGAAGAAAGTACATTAGGAGCTAATCAAGAGACATCAGATAAAGCTGCGGAGGAAGCTAGAGATGAACAAGAAGATCAAGAGTGAGGTCCTACCTAGGGGGAGAATTGATGATCCAGTATAGGTTGGACTCACCATTATTGATATGAGTATTTTGATATGTATGTAATAGGTTAAACTATAGTTTCGCCCATAGTCAGCTGTCCTAGGTCACTCGGCAAAACTGTAGTTTACTGCCGGGTGAATCTAGTAGATGGTCAGACAGTTTCGCTAGCCAGTGAAACTATCAACGAATTTAGCCAAGCTTATATATTGTAATGTTTTATCTTTGTAAGCAAGTTTTGGCAAAACCCTAATACAGAAATATCTTTGTTGCAACTATATGTTTTGGCTGGAAGTTCATTTATTATTATCTTTGAGCCATTTTTTGATGATTGTTGCTTTGATTCTCAATTAGTTCATTATGTTATTGTTCTTGTGGTGTTAAATCAGTGGGAAACCCTTGTTTATACATCAATTGCACTGTTATATCGATCAGAAGGACCAACAAGGATTCCTCCTCCTACTACATCTTCTGAAGCACTCAAAAATAAAGAGTAGGAAAAGCTGTTCCTTATCATTCATAAAGGTTGGACACGAAGAGGGGGAGCATACAAAAAGAGAGAGCCTGTTAGTTGAAAGATCTTCAGAAACAGATCATCATCTAGGGGAGATTGAAGATCATTATATGGTTGACTTATCAGAGCTGAAGATGATACAAGACGTTGATAATGATAGACTAAGGGGGAGTATTGTTGGGTCTTAAAAGTATAGTCTATAGTATCAACATAGTCAAAGTCAACAAACGTCAACGTCACTGTCAAAGTCATCGGAAAAGTCAGACAGATGCGTTGAAGACGAAGAACCGAGACGAGACGTTGAAGATATATTTGACTAGGAGTTTTATTGTTAATAAATATTTTGTGTCAACAAATATATTTAATTATGTTTCGGTCTCTTTTATGTTTTATATGTAATTTCCCTAATTGTCTAAGTCTAGGGGCTTAATATGTCATTAGTGAATATTATATTCAATATAAATAGATTAGTGACAAGGAGGTTGAGGAGCTTGAATGAGCCATTGATTGGGGTTTTCACTTTGTAATATCTTTTGCCATCAAATTCAGATCAATTAACGGTTTTATTTGGTGTTCTTCATTCGTTCATCCATTTTATAAGTATTTGATCTCTAATCTTCACAAATATCGTTGATATCTGTGTTATCAATGGGAATTGTTTGTGTTTATTCATCAATTGCACTATTAGATCGATCACAAGGACCAACAAATAGTACATTTCTTGATTTTGATATATTGCATACTAAAGGTTAAAAAGGAACTGACTTGGATTATTTTTGATATGTTGACAGGCTCGGCTTCCAAGAATGAAAAGCATTATGATCTGTGATGCACTGAAATTAAATTCTTTGTGTCTGAAGTGGGTTACACATCAAGGTTTTGTGGTAACATTAATTCCATACTAAAACCGACTGAGAGTTACAGTCTAGTCATACTCAAGCCAGTTACTTTCTAACTCAGTAATTTTCATGGGCATTCCATATATATAAAGTGGTAAAGATAAAAGTCACTCAAAGAGCAAAAACAAAGAAAAATCGACAAAAGAGCAAAATGATGCCAAAAAGGCCATATAGGAATAGAATATGCCAATGTGAACAATAATAAAAGATATGTCGAAGATATAAATACTATATGATAAATATTTTTATTTTTGAGAATATGTCTAACATAAGAGGCAAAATCAAAAGATGGGGCATGTAAGTCCGAATTGGCATACAAGTCCTAAACGTATTGCAAGGGCAAAAGATAAGTTCGACTGGCTGTTAATAAGTCCTACAACTTGTTAATATTATGTGTTTAGAAACGTTTCTCAGGATAGTTGTGCTCTATCTTGATATCATAAGAAAGAAAATAATTTTTAGAATGCTGATCAGTGGTAAAAGGTTTAAGTCAAATTGGGGTCATTTAAAATCTCAAAAGTGTCTTGAAGCTGGATAGGGGTTTTACGGGATTTTTGATTGTGGGATCCATTGATTTCATTTAAATAATTAAAACATGATAAATTTCATAACATGTGTGTCCAAGTACAATTAAAGTCTAAGTTTAATATGGATAAATCATATTGACTATCAACTTAACCAGTCTTATTATAAATACAGCTGGATGATTTTAATAATCGATTTTAAAGAAATAAGATTCTATACTTGAAAATTTACCGAAAATAGTTGAAGTTATAAGTCTACTTTTGTATGTTTCAATTTGTTTTTGTTTGTGTTGTTTGCATTTTGTTCTTAGTTTACCAAATATTTTAAAGAAAATTAAGTGTTTCTGGTTAATTATTAACACTTGATTAAATATAATTTAAAACCTAATAAACCACAAGAACAAATAAACTGAACAAATATTGAAAAAATTGAAAATGTTTGGAAATTTTCAAAATCACTTGAACTTCTCGCATGCGAGAAGATCATTGGGTGCGAAAAGTTTGAATGGTGTGAGTCCTGACTTCTCGCGCGATAAGTAAGAGGACTATAAAAAGGTAACAGGTGAGATTAGTTGACTTATCGCACGAGAGCACCTTGATTTCACTATCTCAAAATATTTCTAAGTGTTGAACTTATTCATTTGATATAATCACTCATATTCATCGACTATTGCTTCTAAAGAGTTTAACAATGTATTTTGAGAATTTATATTAGTTTTAAGTGTATTGGATTAATGACCGAAAGTTACAGGACAAATACAATGAAAATTAAAAAAAATTAAACATATGACACCTTAATAAATGCCTAATCGACACTTAACAAACATGTATTTGTAGGTAAACCACTCTGAAATGACATAATTTAAAATTTGAATATCAGGAACTTATCGCCTGCGAGAAGTATTCTGAATATGAACATGCGAGAGAACTCTCATGTTTCACACAAACTAATCACATGAACATGTTGATTTGTCGCGCGAAAAGTTGACTTTTGATCAAATTCAATTTCATACGAATCACAAACCTGTTGTGCAAGAAGTTAAAAATGAACTTCAACTATTCGCATGCGAATAGTTGTGCTAGTGTGAAAAGTTCAACTTTCTAATTTTTAATTTTTCTAAGTCTGGAGATCTTTTAAGTTTGTTACTAATACATATTTGTTTACTCTAATTTTTCAGATGGCTAGACAAATGGTTTTTAATAAAAACCATAATCCAGTGGCCTTTCTCGGTGCATTACATATGACAAGGTACTATTCAGATCTTTGATAGACGGTCTCAAGACCTCTTAGATTCATCATGCTGTTACAGCCAATCCCACCACTTACACTAATGTGATTGATCAGTTTTGGCTAACGGCTACAAATGAGAGAGACTCCCAGGGAGAGCCATGTATCACAACAACAGTTAAAGGGAAGAGAGTAGTTATTACTCCTGAGATGATCAACAGTGTTTTACTGTTGGAAGATCAGCCCAACGCCCCTATAAAGATTGATGATGACGTTGCTAGGGAGTGTCTGATGAGGATAGGGTATGACCACAGATATCCTTAACTAGATAAGAAGCACTTTCCTCCATTCTGGACGTATTTGTTTCATGTGGTGGTTCACTGTTTGAGCAATCTGAAGGCTGGGTTGGATAGTCTAAATGTTATTTTTGGATCACTACTAGTATCACTTCTTAATGTCTTACCTTACAGCATATCCAAGGCTATATTTGAAGAGATGCAAAAGAATGTTATTACTGCTATTGGAAAGAAGTTTAATATGTATCCTAGATTCATCCAGATGATTCCTAATGCTGCTCATCCTGAGTTAGCTATGTCTGATTCTACCACTTATATCCTTATGGTGATGAAGAAAGAGATTTTCACATACTTGATGGGAGCACGTGGGAATGCGACGAAAGGAGATCATTTTGCTAAGATGGGTCAATTTGTTGATGGTTATCAGGCAGATGACCGTCTACACACCAACATCATGAAGCTGACACTCATCCGGCTAATGTATTGGGTCTTTCTTCTAGAATTCCTAATGAGGCTACAAGATGTTCTCAGGGTACAAGGATGTCAGTTGAGGATGAGGTGAACACCTGGTTCAAGACTGATAGAGAGACTGTAAGATCATCTGAAGATTATGAAGCTGATGCAACCAACAAGCCAGAACAACCAAGTCTTCCATGCATGCACTAAGGAACAAAGATGAACTAGCGTTGGAAGTCTTACACTATCAAATGTATCTAAGTGTAAGATCTTCCAAAGCTAACAGTTCAGAAGGAGTTACTTCGGAAGTTTCACACTCAAACAGAAAAATATTCTAAGTGTGAAATCTTCCGAAGCCAAAGACCAGCATCTTCCGAAGTCAAAGATGCAATCTTCCGAAGCTTCAGAGACATAGTCTTCTGAAGCTGTGAAGATTGATTTCTTAAGAGGACAGAGAAAATATGCTTTCTCTGAATCAACTTTTAATAATGCTGACACACTTTCCGCTGCCTGCTCTGGTGGTTCACCTACTTTACACAAGTTGGTAAACGTTCCATGCTTTATCAAAAAGTAGGAATGGTCTTTGTCTGTAACTTACCTTACTTGTTCCTGTAGACTTTTTGTAGTAGGAAAAGTCAGTGAGCTATGGCATGTCATAGTCACTAGTCAAAATGCAATCTGCCTTTGATTGTAGATTGATCTTGTTGGCTAGATTAGCCAAATCCCAACTGTCTTTACATGTATGTGATGGTTGCAGGTTGTAGTATAAAAGTGTCTTAGGTCCTTGTAATTTTAAATATGCTTCATAACACTTGTAAGAGAACTTGAGATCAATATACAACATCCTTGAAAATAAATCTTGTGTTGATTCTTAGTTCTGTCTCTTTGATTTACTTGTGTTCTTTGAAGCATCTGTTTTAAGTTACCAGTTCCCTATTTGAATTATTAAGTGATCTAAGATCTCTCCTCAGTGTGAAACTAAGTGTTAAGTACCCTTACCCGGTCCTGCAATTGGTATCAGAGCATTCCAGGCTCTTAATTGTAAGATCTCACCATCTTTAATCCTCTTTGCTTCACACATCACTTAACTCTTCAAATGGCAGCTATCTCTAAGGCTGATATGGAAACTAGAACTATGAAAAAGTCCACACTGATCACTCCTGAGGATTTTGACACTTGGTGCCAAATAATGGAAGGCTTCATCAAGTCTCAGGATTCCAGGATGTGGGAGTCTGTTGTTGATGGACCTCATCTACCATGCACCTCTTAGCTGCTGCTGGTGGTGGCATGATACCGAAGGAGAGGGCTGACTTTGCTGATGAAGACTGAAAAGGATTGATATTGATAAGAATGCTATGAAATCCCTCCAAACTGCTCTTCCAAACTCCATCTACAGAGGTTTCAAGAAGTGCAAGACAGCTAAACAGCTATAGGATGCACTGAAACTGATGTATGAGGGGTCCAATGAAGCCAAGGTGAACAAGAAGGACCTCCTGAAGCAGCAGTTTGAAAACTTCACCTTCAAGATAGGTGAAACCATAACTCAACAGTATTTCAGGTATGTTGAGATTGTGGATACTCTGGCTGATGTTGGAGTAACTATTGAGAATAGGGATATTGTTAGGAAGTTCATGTCCTTTCTTCCCAGACAATGGACACACTACTGTATGGTCATTAAGAGGACTGAAAACCTCAAGACCCTTACTCTCACTAAGTTGTATGTGATACTCAGTGGATACCAGATGGATATGAACATGCAAAACTCATCTTGTAACTCCAATACTCACCAGAGTTCAGCCCTTAATGTGGATAGTAGAGAACCATAGCATCATCTTATCTGCTACCCTGAAACTTCATAAAAAGGTCATTTCATCACCTTCCCAGAGACACCAGAGAGAGCTACATCCAAGGAAGTCCCATCCAAGAGACAAGTACCTCTCAAGCCTTTGTCTCCACTGATGAAAGTTCAGGCAACTTTCTCTTCACTCTTGAAGACCTAGATTGTATCCATCCAGATGATCTGGAATACATGGAGATCATCCAGCAGATGGCTGTTCTCACTCACAGAGCCCAAAATTCTATAAGAGGATAGGGAGAAGGTTTCCCAGCAATGCTGCCAGTGGCAAGTTTGGACTGGACAAGAGCAAAGTGAAGTGCTACAACTGTAACCAGATGGGTCACTTTGCCAGAGAATGCAAGGCACCTAAGTCAAATGGTGGCTAAGCATCATCCAGACCAAACTACACTAAGGGAGGGCACCAGAATGAGAAGCCAAGATAGCAAGCTGCTGTTGCTGTTGAAGAAGGAGGCTTGACTGGAGCTTTCAGGCTGAAGATGCTTCACCAAACCAGACTCTCATGGCTGACCATGATGAGGCTAAGGTACTAGAACATCTTTGCTCTCCTGAATGTATTGCTAAAGTGAATAGATACAGGTCCTACAACTTGGAAATGAGATCTGATATTGAGTCCTTGAATATCCTAAAAGCTGATTTTAAAAGAGTTGAAAATGACTATAAACTTAAGATAGAAGATCTAGAGAAAACAGTTTCAACTCTTAAACATGAGCAGACAAATTACAGGACTCAAATTAAAGATCTCATTACCAAGTTGACTGAATTCTAGGCTGAGCTTGTGATCAGCAAAGCCCGGGATGAAAAATGTGTTCTTGAAGAAGATACCTTCAAGAACATCATATCCTCATCTCTGCATGCAAAAGTCTGTCATCAGAATAAGCAGGGACTGGGATCTACTGAGATAGCTCCTCCACACACTCTATTATCTGTAAGATCTCCAAGGTGTGGAACTTGTGAAGAGGTTGAAGAGGAGATGGTGAGGAATGACTCTGAAATGAGTGAAGAGAGTCAATCCGAAAAGGGTCACCATGCTCCTGAGGAGAGTAAGAAGGTTGGTATGACAAAGACAAAGAGAAAGAACTTGATTAGAAGATCAAAGAAGGCTCAAGAGATCAAGGCCACTTTTGACTCCAAGCAGAAACAAGTGTTTATCTCTGTAGGGTTTGAAGTGGTAAAGGCTGAGGAATCAACTACAAACTCTAGTACCAGGAGTTTTAGCACAGTTCCAACTCATTCCAGCAAAGAGAAGGCTGAATTGCTATGTACCACTGCTACACAGTCTGAACCATCCTCCTCCAAGAGCAAGTCTCTCCCTAAGAGAATTGCTGCATCATCTGTGAAGAAGAAGCTGGAGAAAGAAAGTGTTCAAGTTCAGTCTTGCTCTCAAAAGAAGACTCCTAGAAGGAAGCAAATAGAATGCATCATGTGTGGTAGTACATCCCATCTGCCTAAAGATTGTATCTATAATCCCAAGAGCACTATCCACATGTTTAAAGAGAAAGCTTCTGGGAAGATGAAGGAAAAGCTAGCTTCGAAAGGAAAATCTATTTCCTTCGAAAGCTCCAAAATGAAGAAGAAGGCAAGTAAAAAATTGCCTTCGAAAGAAAATTTGGTCACGGAAGAAAGGAATGCTTCCGAAGTACTGAAGCTTGCTGCAGTGAAAGTAAGATCTTCTGAAGGTCCAGTCTCCGAATCCTCCGAAGCTGCAAAAGCTTCTGAAGCTTTGAAGGTCAAGCCAAATTTTCCGAAGATGGTATGGAAGATGAAGGAGGATCGTGTGACTGAAGATTCTTCATCAGCAAATGATCCTCAGAGCCTGAACATAAGAACACTTACTGTTTCATTGCCTTCAACTCATTTTAAGAAGCCCAAGACCAATAAGGCTTGGGTTTCCAAATGTAACTAAATTAACTCTTTTGTGCAGGGACAACTAAAGGCAAACAGAAATGTGTGGATCATTGATAGTGGCTGCTCCAGGCACATGACAGTCAGTGAGTCCTTACTTCAAAACTTTGAGAAGTTTGATGGAGGGACAATTGCTTTTGGAGGAGATGCAGGAGGTTACATCACTGGCAGGGGCATGGTCTCAAATGGTAAGCTTAGCATTGAGAAGGTAAATTTTGTCAAGGAGCTTGGATACAATCTTTTGAGTGTGTCCTAATTTTGTGACCAAAAACATCACATGCTCTTCACTGAGCATGAGTGCATTGTTCTCAAGCCTAGGGTGGTTATTCCTCAGGAGTACATTCTACTCAGAGCCCCCATGAAGGGAAACATGTACAAGATGGATCTGCAAGAAACAACTCCCTCCGGAGAAGTGTCTTGCTTTCTATCTTAAGAAAAGTGATGAGTCTTTCCTTTGGCATAAAAGAATGTGCCATGTAAACTTTAAAAACATGAATAAATTAATTAAAATGATTTGGTAACTGGAATGCCAAAGAAAGAGTTTACAAGCGATGACCATTGTATGCATGCCTGAAAGGGAAGCAGCACAAAGTGTCTCACAAGCCAAAGGAAACCAACTCTATCACTACTCCCCTACACTTGTTACATATGGATCTATTTGGCCCTACCAGTGTAATGAGTCTAGGAAGGACCTCGTATTGTTTAGTGATCACAGATGACTTCACAAGATTCACTTGGGTCTTCTTTCTTAGAACTAAGGATGAGACTCCTAAGATCTTGAAGAACTTCATTCTGAAAATTGAGAATCAATGTGATCATAAGGTCAAAATCATAAGATGTGATCAGGGAACATAATTTAAAACCAAATCCTTGATACATTTTGTGATGAAAAGGGTATTTCAAGACAATATAGTGCTCCCAGGACTCCTCAGCAAAATGGTGTTGCTGAGAGGAGAAACAGGACACTTATTGAGGCTGCTAGAACCATGTTGTCTGACTCTAAACTACCTATCACCTTCTGGGCAGAGGCTGTTAACACAGCCACTATGTGCAGAACAGAGTTTTAGTAGTTAAGACTCATGGTAAGACTCCTTATGAACGGTGGCACAAAAGGAGACCTTCATTGGTTTTCTCAGAACATTTGGATGTCCTTGCACCATCTTGAATACCAAAGATCAAATAGACAAGTTTGCTGAGAAATCAGATGATGGACACTTTGTTGGATACTCTTCTCAAGCTAAGGCTTATAGAGTATACAATCTCAGAACTAGGATCATTGATGGTAAGCCAATGTGACTTTCAATGAACACACACCCTGTATGAAAGGTTCTGGTCTGGATTGGCTATTTGATCTTGATTTAGTTACCAACTGTTTTAACAAGTCTTGTGAGAATATCTCAGGAACTACAGATAACAGATCAGCAAAACATCCTGATCCAAGATTTGAGCTGAGAAGACCAACCAAGAAGACTACTTTAGCTCTAATGGTAACTAACCCAGCAAGTGAAGTTCCTATCAGCACAAGCATGACAAATACTACAGATTCATCTAAGGTGCCTTCAAATTCTAGCTCAGAGGCTCCAAATCCAGGTGAAGGAACTTCAAATGCAGGAGGAACTGGAGGTGGTGACAGTGATCAAGAATTTCTTGATGCTAATAACCACTCCATTGAAGGCAAAATTAATGATGTCACACACTCATTCGATCAAGTTTCTCTTGATAAGTGTGCTGATGTGGTGGGAGACACCTCATTGCCAGATCAGAATTTCTCAAATTTAGATCTTTAACCAACATGCTGTGATCTCTCAACTTCGGATCCACAAGTCACATCCCATCACAAACATCATAAGAAATGTTGACTCAGGGGTAAGAACAAGGACAAACTCATGACAGCCATGTTTGTCTACATTCTTGTTTCTTATCCCAGATAGAGCCAAAAAAGGTTGATGAGGCTTAAAGGATGGAAGCTGGATTGAAGCTATGCAAGATGAGCTACTTCAAATCAGAAGACAGAAGGTGTGGAACTTATGCCCTCTTCCTCAAGGGAAAAGTTTCATAGGAACCAAATGGGTATTCAGGAACAAGAAGGATGTAGAGGGATTATCATCAAGAACAAGGCTAGACTGGTTGTCCAAGGATACACTCAAGAAGAAGGGATTGATTACACTGATGTCTTTTCTCTAGTTGCAAGACTTGAAGTTGTAAGAATAGTTCTGGCCTATGCTGGCATCCAAGGATTTCAAGGTCTACCAGCTTGATGTGAAATGTGCTTTTCTCTATGGGGTGATTGATGAAGAAGTTTATATCAAACAACACCTGGCTTTGCAGACCCAGATCATCCTGATTATGTCTGCAAGCTTGATAAAGCTCTATATGGACTGCATCAAGCTCCAAGAAAGTGGTATGAGACACTATCAACATGGATACAAAAGAGGTACCATTGATGGGACTCTCTTCATCAAAGAAACAGGAAATGACACACTGCTAGTTCAAATATATGTAGATGATATCATCTTTGGTTCAACTAATCCAAAACTCTATAAAGACTTTGAGATGCTGATGAAGAATAGATTTAAAATGAGTGCCATGGGAAATCTCAGTTTCTTTCTAGGAATTCAAATGAAGTAGGTTGAAGAAGGCATCTTCATTAGTCAGTCAAAGTATGTACAGGACATACTTACAAGATTTAAGTTGACTGACTGTAAGGTTGCAAAGACACCCATAGCCAGAAACCACTCCCTTGGTCCTGATCTTGAGGGGGAGTGTGTTGATGCACATCTCTATAGGGCTATGATTGGGTCACTTATGTACCTTACTGTTAGCAGGCCTGATATCATGTTTGCCACATGTATATGTGCAAGATATCAAGCTAACCCCAAGATGTCACCCTAATCACTGTCAAAAGGATTTTCAGATACCTCAAAGGTGCTCTAAATCTAGGCCTTTGGTATCCAAAGAATTCAGACTTTAATCTATATGCTTATACAGATAGTGACTATGGTGGCTACAACATGACTACAAAGTCTACATCTGGGGGATGTCAATTCCTTGGTGGAAGGATAGTCTCTTGGCAGTGCAAGAAGCAATCCTGTATGTCTGCATAAACTGCTGAAGCTGAATACATTGCTGCTGAAAGCTGCTGTGCTCGAGTGCTTTGGATTCAGAATCAGATGCTAGACTATGGATTCAACTTTAAGGAGACTCCCATCCACATTGACAACAATAGTGCCATCTCTTGAGAGAATCGTGTGCAGCACTCAAGGACCAAACACATCAACATCAGGTATCATCTGATTAGGGATAATTTGAAAAGGGATTGATCGAACTAATCAAAGTTAACACAAATGAACAATATGCTGATCTGTTTATAAGGCATTTGATGAACATAGATTTAAATATCTGTATCAGCTATTGGGATGATTAACTCTGAATAGATTTTCTTTAATAACTTAATCAACTTTATTTCTTAAAATCGTGTGTCCTAAGTTGTCTATTAGATCACCTCATAAGCCCTGTTCTCTTTGGAAGAAAATTAACTTTTAACTGATATTCCTTAGATTTGTGAAATTTCTCTTCGAAGAACTCAAATTGCCTTTGGAAGAAATTTATGTCTTTAAATCATTTAACAGCTTATCTAAGATGTACCTTCGGAAGAATTCTTGGGTATCTTCCGAAGCTTAAATTTTTATAAGCGCTTAAATGCATTCAAAGAACAAATATCTTCCGAAAGCAAACTAAGTCTCGGAAGACTTATTCACTTCTTCCGAAGCCAAATTTTCAAAATTCTTTGAAATATCTTTCGAATTCGGAGCTTTGCTTCAAAGCTTCTGAAGCCAAAATTGCCTTCGGAAGTTTTACAGCCTCCAAGAAAACTAACTTTTTGGGCACACTTTTTTAGAAGTATAACCCACTTACGGATTTTCAAAGTTTATCTTTTTCTCATACATCTTGTCTCAAATTCACAGCATATTCTTCCAATGGTTCAATTTCATCTCTCTACTCTCACTGATCCTTACCCTAAATTTACCCCCAAATTTCATCTTCTTCTTTCTTTCTTCACTATAAAGCTTCCTCAAATGGCCAACCTGATCGTCGCAACGACCTGATTTTCCATGCACCTACACAAGCAACACAATCAAGTTGCCCTGTTACAATCTGAGAAAGATCCAAGCTTCTCAGATGTGTGTAGGTACCTTTCTTGTCTCACTACTTCACCTCCCTTACAATCGATCCTCCTCTCTATGAGGATCAGTTGCTTGAGTTGGAGGACCTGTCAAGAGGTCACCATGGACGGGGAGAAGGCACTGTCTGCTACAGTGCAGGGAAGGACGTTTTCATCACTCGGCCATCATAAAACCCATTTGCAGCTGGATGATGAAGCAGGTGAGCTGTCCTTTCCAAAATCTGCTGTCAACCATTCCTTTCAGCAGATGGGCTATGAAGGTGACTTCTCAGTCAAAACCTTCAGGAAGGGGAAGGTCTCATCTCAATGGAAATACCTCCTCCATGTCGTCATTCACAGCCTTTCTAACAAGCATGGAGATGGGATCAAGTTCCAGAAGACCTCTCCTTTATAGTCCATGGGATGGTACAAAGGGTCAAGTTCAGGTACTCTCAGTTTGTATACTAATTTACTTGCAAACTTGGACTCCTTAGAGTATTACATGTTCCCTAGGTATGTTCAACACATTCTCAACTGTGAGTTGGGACCACAAGTGAGGGGAACAGGTAATATTCTTAAAATAGGACTGATGAGGCGGCATCTTCATCTTGAAGAAGCCAACTGTCGGTTTCTCTGGGGTAGAAACAGCCTTGTCCCAAAATGTTTGAGCTCATTGCTCAGGGTGAAAACCTAGCAGCACCAGCTAGTGTGAACCAACACCTCTACCTCTCACCCACCTCAAACACAGCCTACTATCACCATCACCTACAAAAGAAAATCCCAACGAACCCTGCACTTACTACTAAGTATGTGCAGGCCCCCATATCAGAACCCACAGGAGGAAGTGAATCTCGAGCTCCCACTTCCCCTGAGGAGCAGACCACTCCCATCTTTCCACAACTCAGTGCTGAGGTTCCTCATGCTCAGCCTGATGAGCTCACAACCCACAAACAGCCTTAAGCCATCACTCTGAGTCTTAATACTCTAGTGATCAACCTTCTGGGGAAAGCTACCATCCCCAACCTCTTGATCTAAACCGCCCCATTCCAGCCTTGACTTCTATTCTGATGAAGATTTGGGCTTCAGTGAGTACCATGAGTCTTCCTCTCTTCCCACACTCAAGGAGAGATGAGTACTCCTGCTTCCCCATCTCTAGCCCACATCAGCAAACCCCTACTGAGGTGGATCATCCTGAACTTATTCAGGAAATCCATATGGCAGAGGCTATCACTTTTCAAGTGATAACATCACTTGGACCTCTACCATGGCAACCCAGCCTCTTGACACTTCTCTGGAATTGTCATTAGGCAGGGGAAACCCAGCAGCCAGAAACCCATGCTGGTGGTGAGGAAGAAGACTTAGGTCCAATTCTCTCATCCCCAATGATTCTTCATCTGAAGATGAGGGGAGTCTGCAACAAAAGGTGCACAAACTGTCACATCTTTGCACTATTTTGTTTCAAAGATAGCTCACCTGGAATCTCAGGTGAATCTTACTGAAGAGGGTCAATGACCAGCAACTTGAGATCACCGATCTCAAGGGCAAGTTAGCTGAGAGACCCATGAGGACAACTCATCCAGGTCCATAAGAACCTATGGATGTCATGGATCAATCTCCCAGCTCACCTATGCAAGAGGGTGATGCTACCAAAAAGGGGGAGAAAATTCTGACAATCACAGAACCTGGGAGTTCTTCAGAGTATGGACATAGAGGAATCACCATCCTCTCTTGCAGATGTTCATACTCAGCAACCTCCTCTAGACAGTGATCTACATTTGCTCATTCAACAACTGTTTGAGGAGGGAATACCAAGAGCAATGTTGCCCCTTCTGAGAAACCCAATGGGGGTTGGGGGTATGACAAAAATAGGAAGCTCTTGTGATCTCTAGAGCTCAGGGTCAACTAGAAGTTCTCAACATTTCACACCTGAGTTACTATGAGAGCATCAACTTGGTAGATCTGCCACTTGTCAACCCAAGCAATAACAGACAAGCAGCAAGATTGGCAGAAAGAATCCAAGACAGGGTGCTAGAGGAGTTTAAATTGAGATCAAAATTATATAGACAGAGGCTAGCAGGTGAAATCTTTGGTCAACTGGATGTTGAGGTAGACCCGAAGATTAGCTTTAAAGGGAAAACCTTGACTGAAGGCCTGAACTGTGAACCTTGAGACAGGATCTCCCTCTGCACCCATTACCTCAGTGAAACACCAGCTGGTGATGGTGTTTCACAACCTCTCTCTGGCAGAGCTTGACAGCTGAACCAAGCAATGAAGGCCAAAGCTCTCTCCAGCCTGAGTCACCAAAGCCTGGTCGACAAAGGCAAAAGGAAAATGACTCCTGAGGAGATTGAGGAGGAGAAGAGAGAGAGGAAGAGGAAGCTGAGGGGAGAGAGTTCAAGTGGTTCCCAGGGTTTATGGAAGCTGCAATCAGGGCGGCCCCAGGCTAAACACTCAGGAAGATGAGTTAAGGGCAACCAGCTGAATTACCTGGGAACCAGAAACTACGAAATTGATGAACTCATCTCTCTCCCTTAGATGAGTTGAATGAACTAGCTGACACAGAGCTGTCAAAGGAGGGAGGGAAGCAGAGGATGTAGCATTGCTCCTCAAGCACAAAGAAGAAATGAGGCTGAAAAGACTTTAGAAGAACATTCTGTCCTCTCCCCAGTTCAAGAAAGTCCTGAGCCAGAGACTGTGGCCACGAACAATCTCAGGTAGCAACTGAAGAAGAAAGACTAAAGATGATTAGCTACCTGAGTGCCACAGGTCTATCAGATAGATGCACTTCTTCCCTTACCATCTGAGTATATATTGTTTGAATACAATAAGCAGATGGAAGAAAAAGCTAAAAGAGAAAAACAAGCTGAAAGGAAAGATTAAGGAAGAAGTTGAAATTCAAGGGCCATCATCCTCAAAAGCCAAAAGAAGTCTGCTGACAGACAAAGGATGATGAGTTTCTTGAAGCTGTATGGTTCTTCGAAAGGAGGCTTGGTCCTATGTCTCTATCCACAATGGATGAGCAATTAGGGTGATCAAGCAGAAGATAAAAAGGGAGAGCTGGTGGACTTGCATTCTCCACCAAGTCCAGCTCAACTGAAGTTGAGGTGAAGGTTGAACCCACTAGACAACACAACCTGAACGTGGAGCTGCATCTCAGCCAACTTCATCTTCTGATCCACAGCAGGGTCCTCCTCTCTCTTCTTCTGAACCTATGAGAGAGGAGATCCCAACTGAGGGGGACTCAACTGAACAACCTGGTACTCAAGACCAATCCCCTCAGCTAAAATAATAAGGGAGAAGAAAAAGGATGGCCAGAAGATCATCCTCAAAGAAGAATAGAAGAAAGGCATCCATCTCCCAACCTCAGGTTGAGTCAGAGCATCCTGAGGGAGTGCATGAAGAGGTCTCTCAACAAACTCCAATCATATTACAGCCTCTTGCTGTTGGAAGACAAATTATGTTATGGCCTTATGATGAAGATCAAGACAGATTGTATGTCATAAGAGATCAGGAAGGCAGGCATGTCTATTCCTCAGTAGACATACTCAATCTTTCTCTGCATGATCTCTTTGACATGAGAAGGTTCTATGTTAGTCTGAAGGATCCAGACCTAATGATGAAGAAAGGTATGCTGAGGATCCTGATATGGACTATCAAAATCTAAAGAACTTCTCTGTTTGGGTATCATCAGCCTAGGGGGAGTTTGTAAGATCATCTGAAGATTATAAGGCTGATGCAACCACAAGCCAGAACAACCAAGTCTACCATGCATGTACTAAGGAACAAAGATGAACTAGCTTTGGAAGTCTTACACTCTCAAATGTGTCTAAGTGTAAGATCTTCCGAAGCTAACAGTTCAGAAGGAGTTACTTCGGAAGTTTCACACTCAAACAGAAAAAATATTCTAAGTGTGAAATCTTCCGAAGCCAAAGACCAGCATCTTTCGAAGCCACAGATGAAATCTTCCGAAGCTTCGGAGACAAAGTCTTCCGAAGCTGTGTAGATTGATATCTTCAGAGGACAGAGAAAATATGCTTTTCTGAATCAACTTTTGATAAAGCTGACACACTTTCCCCTGCCTGCTCTGGTGGTTCACCTATTTTACACAAGTTGGTGAAACTTCCATGCTTTATCAAAAAGTAGGAATGGTATTTTTCTGTAACTTACCTTACTTGTTCCTGTAGACTTTTTGTAGTAGGAAAAGTCAGTGAGCTATGGCATGTCATAGTCACTAGTCAAAAGGCAATCTGCCTTTGACTGTAGATTGATCTTGTTGTCTAGATTAGTCAAATCCCAACTGTCTTTACATGTAAGTGATGGTTGCAGGTTGTAGTATAAAAGTGTCTCAGGTACTGGTAATTTTAAATATGCTTCATAACATTTGTAAGAGAACTTGAGATCAATATACAACATCCTTGAAAACAAATCTTGTGTTGATTCTTAGTTCTGTCTCTTTGATTTACTTGTGTTCTTTGAAGCATCTGTTTTAAGTTACCAGTTCCTTATTTGAATTGTTAAGTGATCTAAGATCTCTCCTCAGTGTGAAACTAAGTGTTAAGTACCCTACCCGGTCCTACAGAGACTGATAGTGAACTAATAGGAAAGGTTCCTTTTGTTTTACAAGAGAGACCTAGAGTGCCTATAACTCCTACTAAGTGCACTACTGAGGATTCAGATATAGATTTTGTGCCTGAGGATTCACCAAACACTCAAAGAAGAAAGAAGAGAGTGGCAAGGAAAAGAGCTGATTCGAATAGTCCATATGGGAGGGGTAGAGGATGAGGTGTTCTGAGAAAGCGTTAGACCTCAATGACCACTATGTCGACTAGCATTGATATTCTAGTTACAGAGCCATGAATCACTATTAGTGAGGCCATTCACCAAAATATTTTGGTGCTCTTTACAAAGTCTACAAACTATAACATCATCTGCTATGCGCACTACTGATGATACTATGATGACTCCTCCAAAGGATCAAGGTCCTGATGATAATATTTGGCATGGAGGACTTTTTAAAGACTACTCCAGAGCCAAGCATCATGTAGAGACAAAGGATCAAGGTCCTGATGATAATTTGGCATGGATGACTTTATAAAGACTACTCCAGAGCCAAGACATCATGTAGAGACTTCTTCTGCTTCACCCACTCAGGTACTTCTTGAGCAAAGAGTTAGTTCATTTGTGAAAGAGACATTAGAGAAGACACAAGTGATTGATGAGTTGTATAGACAGATGTTGAACAAAGATGAGAGGATAAAGAATCTTGACCATCAACAACAGTTCATATTTAGCTATGTTTCGATTCTGGAGCAAAATATTTGAGACCTCACTTCTCGAGTTCCTTTTATGTTTACACAACAACGTACCACAGTAGTTGGAGAGTCTAGCAAACAACACTCTGCTGGTCTTAATGTTGCTGTCGATGCGGGTAATAGTACAGAGCATGTGGATGATCTTGTTGCATCTAAAAAGGCAACAGAGACTGTTGATGTTGATCAAGAACCATCTAACACTGTTCCTAATGAGGTTACTGAGGATCGACCTATAGTTCATACTAGATAGGTGTTTTGTTAAGCCAGATCATGATATTCCATTTACTGAGCCTAGGCGAGATGATGATGATTTGGACATGGTGGATTTTAGTTGTGATGAAGATGATGATATTGATGATCATGAGGATGATGATGATGATGAGAGTGGTGATGATGAGAATGATAACAAAGGGAAGAAAAAGGGTGATGATGATGATGACGAAGGTGGGTATATGGGTTTGACTGCTGGTCCTTCTAGTTCTTCGATTCTGCTAATGTCTCCAAATAAAGACTTGATGATATAGACGACTATGTACCATTAGATCCTGCTACTGAGGAGATGTATGAGAAGGACTTTTACACATTCCAGCAACAAATACTTAATGAAGAATCTAACGAAGATTTTGGACCTTTCGATGGATTAGAGGAGACAGTGGATTATACTAATGTGTTTGGGAATAGTCTTAAGGACATATTCTCTTGTATCTTGATTGAGGAGGGAGAGATAGTTGATGACTTTGGTGCTAACAGACAACTGACAAGACTGAGGATCTTATAGGTCAAAGTGCTGTACGTAAGGTCGGAAACATTACAGTCGATGCGCCACCTCCACCAGCATATGTACATACACTGAGACATTCCAAGCCTTTTATGAGCTTCTGACTTGTATTCTATGGGTCGTGTTCCATTTTTCAATCCAAGTAATTATGGGAATGCAAACTAGATACGAAATATGATCTCGAGGTAAAGTAAGACCAACTCAAAGACTTTAAGACAGCTAAAAAAGTCATTGAGAATGAGGCTCGTATAAATCCAAACATAAATAATCCCATGAAGATACGAGTTTATAAGAATCCAAGATATGCGAGGAAGATCCCTATACACACTCATGTACTAGTTAACAGCTTGGCTAACCTTATATGGTGGAGTTGTGAGAAGGAGACTATAGAGATTATCGTATCATCAACCCTGTGGATCTGCTCAAATTTGGAAGGGATCATTTGATGAGATTGCAGGCTTGTCCAATTGCAACTGATTAATCAGTTCATTTTCTAGTAGCATAGTTTCGTTGGTTGATTACGAAGGCCCTAGAGAACAAGATGTATGCTTATAGGGGAAGTTACAAGGTTACAGACGTGGAATTCTAATGCATTGATTTACCGAGCCTAAGGGGAGATTGTAGGGATTGAACCTAAAGGCTCGGGATGAAATGAAGATTATCAAGATCAAGTCGCACGAGAACTTAAAGTATCCACGCTAGAACTTACTTTTCATGCGAGAACATTTTGTTTAGTATAAATACTTAGCTTTTGATGTAATTTGTAAGCTTTTCACATTTTCCCAATTTCATACTCTACTGTAATCGTTTCAAATCAGAGAGCAATACACCAAATCTGATTTACATTTGTGCTTGATTACCATTGATAATGTCTTCCACTCATTAATCTTCTCACCGTGTGCGATTACATTTCGCATCCTTCTCATGATATCGATTTGTTGTGTTATTGTTGATCCTTATAATTTGTCTCATGTCATCATGTCAAGAACTCAAAGAAACCATCCTTTTCACCTTAAGCTTCACATCAAGTTTATGCACCATCTGAGTATGTCAATAAAGAACAAAAGGATACTTACAATACCTTGGCGTCAAGTTTTAAGGCTTATCTAGGTGGAAGGCTAAAATCTACTCACCACATTCAAGAAGGCTTAGAATAGATGGATCTTCATAATGTAAAAGAAATGGATCTTTAATGGCAAATGGCCATGATTGCTATGAGAGCAAAGAAGTTTTTAGGAAAGGAATGAGATTACCCTTGAATGAAAACAACAAGCTAGGTTATGATAAGACCAAAGTGAAGTGTTATAATTGTGGTTTTAATGGCCACTTGTCAAGAGAATGCAATGCACAAAGAAACAACAATAGCAAACTCTCTAGACAAAACTATTGTCAGTATTCTGGTCAAGGAAATCAAAGCTCTCATTATCAAAGTCATCAATGTCATCATAGCCATCAACAATCATATCAACATAATCAGCCTCAACTCACAAATCAAGCTCAAGCAGTTCCTTAGACATCATCAAATGCATTAATCATCAGACAAGATGGTGTGTGTGACTAGAGTTTATATGATAAAGAAGTGAAGCCTACATTTAAAAATCATGCATTGATGGCCCACATCAATGATAGTCCTATAGCAATGCTTGCCAAGGTAAAGGCCAATCTTTGTAGTAAAAAATGAACCAATGAGGTGTGAGCCTTTGAAAAAACTTGTTTTGAACGAAATTAGAATTATTGACAACAAGTCTAATCATTTTTTTCAAACTACAAATCCACAGAGAATGGACATCCAATCAAAACTAGAAAATACTCAAGCTAGCCTGAGTTTTAACCAAAACCTAATAGTCCTATGAAAGCAGTTATTCCTTTTATGAAATTTAAAGTTGCAGGATTACTTCATGATGAAGCTATAAAGTATGAGATAGAAAAATTAGGATTTGATAACCTTGAGTTTATCTAACACTTGCAAAAGAAATAGATGAAACAACCTTCTGAAAGAAATGTATTAATAAGGTCAAAACTCATAAAAAAATTAGATAATGTTTCATCTCCTTCCAAAGGCAAAGCTCAAGCCTCCTCATCATCAAAAGGAAAAGCTCAAATGAGCACATCTCCCAAAAGCAAAGTAATTTAAAATTAAAACCACATGTCGGTTTTTATATTTTCTCAAAATGTGATTATAAGAAGTTGAAAGGGATGAAAAGAAGAAAAAGAGCAAGCAAAAGTGATCTTTGAAACCTCAATAAATAGATTTGAAAACCAACATCGACTCAATGTCAAAAGTCTTTCAATAATCAAAAGCATCAACATCCACTGCAATGAAGCAAACTAAGTACTATGAACTTTATGATATGATAAATCATAATATAATTGAATGCTACTTTAACAATTATTGCTTAATATGTAACATGCACAATCATTCAATAGCAGAATGCTATTTTAATGAATAATGAGTAGTGTGTGATATGACAAATTACAACACAATAGATTGCTTTATCAATCTTAATGGATTGAGATCCCTTTAGAGCAAACTAGTCTCACAAATTTCATCAAAGTATGCCTATCAAAAAAGTCCTTACAAAATTCATGTTAAAGATTCATAACATGATACTAACTTTTATGAGTCATGGCATCCTTGATCTATCAGGACTCAAAATAAGATTAACATGGATAATAAAAAGTGTTCAAAATTTTTAATAAACATAAAGATCAACGTTTTGATTATAATTTTGATAGTTTTAATGAAGTTGAAATTGTGAAGAAAAACAATTCTTCATCCAGATTCATCAAATCAAACAACAACAGAAACAATTCTAAAAGCAAATGTTGCAGGATTACTTCATGATGCAGCTATAAAGTATGAGATAGAAAAATCAGGATTTGATAACCTTGAGTTTATCTAACACTTGCAAAAGAAATAGATGAAACAACCTTCTAAAAGCAAATGTATTAATAAGGTCAAAACTCATAAAAACAAATCAGGTAATGTTTCATCTCCTTCCAAAGGCAAAGCTCAAGCCTCCTCATCATCAAAAGGAAAAGCTCAAATGAGCACATCTCCCAAAAGCACAGTAATTTTAAAATTAAAACCACATGTCGGTTTTTATATTTTCTCAAAATCTGATTATAAGAAGTTGAAAGGGATGAAAAGAAGCAAAAGAGAAAGCAAAAGTGATCTTTGAAACCTTAATAAATAGATTTGAAAACCAACATCGACTCAATGTCAAAAGTCTTTCAATAATCAAAAGCTTCAACATCCACTGCAATGAAGCAAACTAAGTACTATGAACTTTATGATATGATAAATCATAATATAATTGAATGCTACTTTAACAATTATTGTTTAATATGTAACATGCACAATCATTCAATAGCAGAAATGCTATTTTAATGAATAATGTGTAGTGTGTGAGATGACAAATTACAACACAATGGATCGCTTTATCAATCTTAATGGATTGAGATCCCTTTAGAGCAAACTAGTCTCACAAATTTCATCAAAGTATGCCAATCAAAAAAGTCCTTGCAAAATTCATGTTAAAGTTTCATAACATGATACTAACTTTTATGAGTCATGGCATCCTTGATCTATCAGGACTCAAAATAAGATTAACATGGATAATAAAAAGTGTTCAAAGTTTTTAATAAACATAAAGAACAACATTTTGATTATAATTTTGATAGTTTTAGTGAAGTTGAAATTGTGAAGAAAAACAATTCATCATCCAGATTCATCAAATCAAACAACAAAAGAAACAATTCATTTATTAAATTAAAAAAATTAAGGCTTTCAAAACCTAAGTTTGATGAAAATGATGAATCTAACAAATCAGTCATCACTATAGAATTTAAAGGAACCTATCAAAATGTCATAGTGATTAACAGATTTAGGAAACCCAAAACCATGATGGTTTGGGTTCCACATTGTAACAAATTTATCTGTGCTTGAAGGATCATCCAACAATGTCTAATAATATTTGGTATATGGACAGTCGGTGTTTCTGAAACATGATCAGAGATAGTTCCCTTTTACATTACTTTAAGCACATACAAAAAACTACAATGGCATTTGGAGAAGATTCACAAGAATGAAGAATTATTGGTGAAGGAAATGTGACCAATGGCCAGCTGAGCTTTAAAAAAGTCAATTATTATGAACAAAAAAGTTCAATTTGCTGAACGTGTCATAAATCCAAGATAAGAAATATTCTACCAATTTCATAAACACTCATTGTTACATCTTAAAACCAGGATTTCATATTCTTGAAGAGTGGTTGTCTTGAAAACACCATGGAAGAATAACACTTATGTCCTAAAAATTAATTCTATCCATCCAACTGGATAAACTTGTTTCCTTTCAAAAGAATCAGTTGATGAGACATAATAATAACATAGGCATTTGGGCCATAGGAATTTTAAAAACATGAAAAAATGAGTCAAAGATTACCATGTTATTGGTCTACCTTAGAAATAAACTTATTTAATTAACCATTGTTTTGCATGTCTCAAAGGGAAGCCTAAAGTTTTGAATTCAAACAATACTTCATTGAAGCTTCATTACGTGGATCTTTTTGGCCCAATTCATGTCATAAGCATAGGTAAAAAGAAATAATGTTTGGTTATCATTGATGACTATTTAAGGTTTACTTGGGTTTTCTTCTTAATTTATAAAAATTGGATCAGCTCAAATCATCAAGGATTTCATTACTACAATTGAAAATCACTAGATTTCAAAGTAAACTCAATTAGAAGTGCTAATGGCCAAAATTTATAAATGATTATTTGAATTCATTTCACACAAACATGGGTACTGCTCATCAATGTAGTGAAGCTAGAACTCCTCAACAACAAGGAGTAACTATAAAAGGAATAGAACACTAGTTAAGGTAGTGAGAACCATGATGACTCATGCTAAAATACCAATCACTTTCTGGGCAAAAGAAGTCAACATAACTTGCTTTATGCAAAATAGAACATTAATTATGAAAGAAAGCAACAAAACTGCATATGAACTTTGTAAGGTTATATTAGAAGGTTGATATAACCAAAGAAGCCTAAACCACCAAGGTGCTTCCTGCATGCATGCACAGATGTACAAGGTAGAAGTTACTTCGAAAGTTTTACATTCTCCACAAAAATTATTCTAAGTGTAAAATCTTCCGAAGTGAAAGCCCAAATCATCCGATGCCAAAGATGAAGTCTTTCGAAGCTTCAAGGACAAAGTCTTCCGAAGCCCAATGTTGTAAAGATTGATTTCTTCCGAATACAGAGAGGACATGATTTCTCTGATCTATTTTTTCATAAAGCTGACTTACTTTCCACTGCAACTCTGAAGACTCACCAACTTATTCAAGTTGGTGAAAAGGTCCATGCTTTAGTAAACTGTAGATTATGGTCTTGAGTCTGTAACTTCCTACTTTGTACCTTTTATCCTTCTTATAATCTCATAAAGATGTGAGCTATGGCATGTCATAGTTACTAGTCAAAAGGCAATATGTCTTTTGACTTTACATTGATATTGTTGTCTATATTAGTGTTTCCAGGTAGCTTTCATAGTATAGACAGTTATAGGATGTAGTATAAAGTATTTTAGGTCCTTGTAATTCTTTTTATGCTTTGTAACACTTGTAAAAGAACTTGAGAGCAATATACAACATCCTTGAAAACCATATTACTCTGTTCTTGTTCTTAGTTTTGTGTCACTATTTACTTGTGTTCTTAGTAACATATACATAAACCTGGTTCCCTATTTGATCTGTTACGTGTTCTAACACTCTCCTCATTATGAGACTGATTGTATTGACCATCCCTTAACAGGTCCTACAATTGGTATCAGAGCATTTTAGGCTCTTGATTGTAAGATCACACCCTCTTAAATCCCTTCAGTTCACAAAACACTTAACATCTCAAATGGCAGCTATCACAAAGGCTGATATGGAAACTGGTACTATGCAAAGTCTCCACTGATCACTCCTGATGACTTTGATACTTGGTGCCAAAGAATGGAAGGCTTCATCAAGTCTCAAGACTCCAAGATATGGGGATCTGTTGTCTATGGACCTCATGTACCATCCACCTCTTCAGCTGCTACTAGTGGTGGTATGATACTAAAGAAAGTGGCTGATTATTTTGATGAATACTGGAAGAAGATTGACATAGATCAGAAGGCCATGACCGCCCTCAAAACTGCTCTTCCAAATTCTATCTATAGAGGCTTCAAGAAGTGCAAGACTGCCAAGTAACTATGGGATGCACTGAAGCTGATGTATGAGGGGTCAAATAAAGCAAAAGAGAACAAGAAAGACCTCTTGAAGCAGCAGTTTGAGAACTTCACTTTCAAGACAGGTGAAACCATAACTCAACAATTCTTCAGGTATGTTGAGATTATGGATACTCTAACAGATGTTGGAGTATCTCTTGAGAACAGAGACCTTGTGAGGAAGTTCATGTCCTCTCTTCCCAGACAATGGACATACTATTGTGTGGTCATTAAGCGGACTAAGAACCTGAAGACCCTTACTCTCACTGAGTTATGTGGTATCCTCAGTGGCTACCAGATGGAGATGAACATGCAAAATCTATCTGGTAACTCCAACAATCAGCCGTGTTCGGCCTTTCATGTGGTTGAAAGGGATTGTAGAGAACCATAGCATCATCTCATCTGCTACCCTGACAACTTATAAAAGGGTCCTTTTATCACCTTCTCGGGGACAACCAAGAGAGAGCTACTTCCAAGGAAACCTATTCCATAAGACAAGCTCTTCATAAGCCTTTGTGTCTACTGATGAAAGCACAGACAACTTCTCTTTACCCTTGAAGACCTAGACTGTATCCTTCTAGATGATCTGGAATACATGGAAATAGTCCAGCAGATGGCTCTTCTCGCTCACAGAGCCAATAAGTTTTACAAGAGGAAAGGAAGGAAGTTTCCTAGCAATGTAGCTAGTGGAAAGTTTGGGCTGGACAAAAGCAAAGTGAAGTGTTACAACTGTAACCAAATAGGACACTTTGCTAGAGAGTGCAATGTACCAAAGAAAAATGGTGGCCAGGCACAAACCAGACCAAACTACACTGATGGAGCTCCCTAGAATGAGAAACCCAAGCAGCAAGCTGCAGTTGCTGTTCTAGAATGAGGCATTGACTGGAGCTTTCAGGTTGAGGATGCATCTCCAAACCAAGCATTAATGGCAGATCATGAAGTAGCCAAGGTATTGGAACATCTTTATTCACCTGAATGTATTGCTAAAGTTAATGGATATAGGTCCTATAACTTAGAGATGAGAACTGATCTTGACTCCTTAAACATTTTAAAAGATGATTTCAAAAGAGCTGAAAATGATTACAAACTTAAAATAGAAGATTTAGACAAAACCATTTCAACTCTTAAGCATGAACATACCAACTACAGGACTCAGATAAAAGATCTCATCACTAAGTTAACTGAATGCCAGGCTGAGCTTGTGAACAGCAAAGCCAGGGTAGAAAAATGTGTTCTTGAAGAAGAGACCTTCAAGAACATGATATCCTCATCCTTGCATACAAAAGTTTTTTAATAGAATAAGCAAGGACATGGATCTACTGAGATAGCTCCTCCACACACTATTTTCTGTAAGATCTCCAAGGTATGGAACTTGTGAAGATGAGCTTCCCCTCATAGACCCCATAGATGAAGAGGATGAAGAGGAGATAGTGAAGGATGATTCTAAGAAGAGTGACGAAGGTCATCCAAAGAAAGGTCACTATTCTCCTGAGGAGAGAAAAGAATCTGGGATGACCAAGTCTAAGAGGAAGAACTTGATCAGAAGAGCAAAGATAAAATCAAAGAAGGCTCAAGAGATCAAGGCGACTTTCAATTCTAAGAAAAAAAAGTGTTTATCTCTATAGGATTTGAAGTGGTGATGGTTGAAGACTCAACTATGAACTCTAATACCCAGAGTTTTAGTTCATGTCCAAATCATTCCCGTAAAGAGAAGAAGGCTGATCAGATGTATACCACTGCTAGACAGCCTGAACCATCTAGTTCCAAGAGCAAGCCTCACCCTAAGAAGCTTGCTGCATCCTCTATGAAGATGAAGATAAAGGTGGAAAGTTATCAAGTTTAGTTTTTCTCTTAAAAGAAGACTCCCTGAAGGAAGCAAATGGATTGCATCATGTATGGTAGTACTTCTCAACTTACTAAGGATTGCAGATGTGTCTAGCATGCTCTTCTTTATTCTTCAAATAAATAAGGATGTCATCAATAAACACGATCACTGATTTATCTAGCATAGGTCGACACACCCGATTCATCAAATCCATAAAAGCTGCTGGCGCGTTGGTTAAACCAAAGGACATCATGAGAAACTCGTAGTGCCCATAACGCGTACGAAAGGCTGTCTTAAGGATATGCTGCTCCTTCACTTTCAGTTAATGATACCCCGATCAAAGGTCTATCCTGGAGAACTAGCTAGCACCCTGGAACTGATCAAACAAGTCATCAATCCTTGTTAACGGATACCAGTTCTTCACAGTAAACTTGTTCAGCTCACGGTAGTTGATGAACATCTTCATACTACCGTCCTTCTTCCTCACAAATAAAACCAGAGCACCCCATGGAGATATACTCAGCCGAATAAAGCCCTTATCCAGAAGATCTTGTAGTTGCGTCATTAACACCTTGAGTTCAGATGGAGCCAACCACTATGGTGCCTTGGCGACGGGTTGTGCTCCTGGTATTAAGTCAATCTGAAACTCGATTTCTCTCTCGGATGGGATCCCTGGCAGGTCTTCAGGAAACACATCAGGGAAATCACATACTACTGGTATGTCTGATAGTTGAGGCACGGTAGCATCCATATTCTTCACTTAAGCCAGGTAGGCACCACACCCTTGCCTCATAAACTTCTCTACCTTGATCATAGATATCACTCACGGAGTGATGCGTTCCTTGTCACCGTGAACCGTAACCATACTGCCCTCGGGTGCGATCAGACGTATCATCTTCTTTCAACACACGACATTCGCTTGATAGGTCGCCAACCAATCCATTCCTAACACAATATCGAAACCTCCTAGGGCAATCATATACAATCTAGTAGGAAATTATGACTGTCCAATTCTATGAGGAAATCGTCTATCATATCAGTCACCTTGGTAGAATTTCCTATCGATGTCTCTTCATGGAAAGGCATATCTATCTTCCTACTCTTACCATGCATTACATGACAAAAGGCAGCAGATACAAAGCTCCTACTAGCACCCGAATCAAAGAGAACAGAAGCATACAATTGATTTAGCAAAAACGCACCTTAAACTACTTCAGGATCCACTCTGACTTCTTCTCGGGTCATGTTGAATGCTCTTTCCTTAGCTTTGGTGCTCTCACTCTTCCCTTTTCCCTATAATCTGGGTCCTTGAACTTCCTCCTCCACCCTTCTTGCACACCAGGCACGACTGGCCTACCTCTCCTCATTGGTAGCATCTTGGTACCCTACAATCCTTAGCATAATGGCCTTCCTCCACACTTGAAACACATATTGTCCCCACTCTACATTCACCCATGTGACTCTTCCCATATTTCTTACACCCCCTTTGGTCATTCCCCTTCCTTTGTTCTGGGCAACGGCCATCAACCCTCATCTTCTTCTCCCCAATTCAATAATTGTCAGTCCTGAACCTCTTCCCATTACCATCCTATTCCAACTCTTCTCAATCTTCCTCTGGACTAGCAGTAGGTCCTTCTCATCATACAATCTCCCCGCCAAATCTACCACAGACCTAAACGTGCTCGGTCTAGCGGCTATCATGTTCCTCCTAGTCTCCACTGGCCAACCTTGCATGTATCTCTTAATCTTCTTGGACACAGGAGTTACCAGATCTGGCACAAATCTTTCAAGTTCATTGAACTTGGAGGTGTACTCTTGATGAGTCATATTCCCTGCCTCAAAATGCAAGAACACCTTATCAATTTTGTTCAACTCTCGATATGGATAATACTCTTCCAGCACCAGCTCCTTCAAATCGGACCACCTCGTCTTTGCTATAGATCATTTTCCCTCGGCTTGGACAATGTTGTCCCACCAGCATAGTGTCGATTCAATGAAAGAATGGGAGGCAAACTTCACCTTCTGATCCTCCTGACATTCACTGATGTCCAAGACTGCTTCCATCTCTCGAACCCAACGGTGAGCAGCAGTAGCATTGCCACTACGTTCGAAGGTCGGGGGTTTTCATCTCTGAAACGCCCCATAGTCGCACCTCTTAGTAGTCTCCTTCTCCTCCTCGCTATCATCCTTAATAATTACCACCTTTGGGCTAGATGGCTCTTCTTTAGCTTCCTCAGTCCTTTTAGTAGACTCTTGACTTCCTCTCCTCCTTCTTCCTCATCTCCTCAGCTATTTCCCCATCCTTTATAGCCCTCAACACTTCAGTCACCACTGAAGGCAACACATTTGCATGACATTGTAAACCTTATCAATAATAGCTTCCTTCATTGTAGATTTGAGGGTAGCTGATCCTTCACCCTCTTAGTGGCTATGGAGATCTACGTCCTCATGAACCGTCTTGGGAGCCTTAGCTTTGCTCCTAGTGACACATGGCCCAGTAGTATGCCCGCCACGAGCACCACCTCGGGTTGCCTTCCCAGATTTTCTACCCACCATAAAGAATCTACTTCCTATAAGATTCAAACACCAACAAGGTCATTCAAGGTAATAGATCAGATTATGTCAAGTATAGTATCCCTAATTACAGTGGCCAGTTGTGATTAGCCACTTACTTTACTCTTCATTCCCAAGCATTTCCTGTCCTAACTACATCAGCATCCAAATCTACTAAGCACATAAATCAAATAGCACACACACATAATACCGGTTAACTTTATGAAAATTACATGATTGCACGTAGCTACTTGGGATGGCATCCCTCCATTTGGTCCCATTTTCAGTTTAAGTTTAGGCTTTGAAAATAATTTACGCAATTCTCTTAAACATTGGCTTTGATACCAACTTATAAGGCCCCATTCTAGGGACTCCCTAGAGTTGGTCATTCATAGCTCTTTATACATTAAAATATTTGAAGTGAGAGATCATTGTAGTGGAACAATTAAACAAACAACCATTTCTCGCATCAATGTTAACTTTTACCAAGAAATATCGTTGTTAGAAGTTTCAAAGGAACATTTAGTTATATTACTAGACAAAAATATCATCTTAGCATATTATGGATGCCAATCTTTATTTGCAAAATAGCTTCAAGCCCGTGCCATCCCCAGTAACAACATTACTTACCAACTGATATTGCATATAAAAATCAGCGTTGCTGAGTGAGTTCTAGTTTTAATGATATAGAAAATATACACTGGTAAGCTTCCTTTGGTGATCATCCATTATTATACATAATCATTCATTAGAAAATTCTTTATCTTTCTTTCTTTTATTATCTTTCTCTTTGATTGTTTAGGATTGCAGAAAGCAAGATCCTACATTGTTGGTTGGCAACAGATGCCGAACCCCTATTATTACACATTTATAAGTTGTAGCTAACCCCTGACAGTTGACCCACACTGCTAGGCATAAAGCCTGCTCATGAATACAAGTCCCATTTATTCATTGGTCAATCACAAGGATGAGACCCCAGATATTCATCCTGAAACAGCCTCTCATCAGTTGAGCTAATGATAACAAGGTCGTGCACCTCTACTCTTTGTTCTTTCAAGGCTTTTCATTTATCATAAGGTCCCGAGGGTAACATCATTAAGTTCCACTGTCTTTCTTTTATGCCTTTGTGACCACTTAATTACGAATAATACTTTTATGATATCCACTATCTTATAGTCACATATCATGAAATAAATAATTAAATTTATCATAAAGCAGCACATTTAGAATAATTCTAAGTGTCTACAGCGCATGAAATAAGTATACAGCGGATGGCTTAGATGCTAAGTGTCCACAGTGGACAGCTAAGGTCCACAGCGGATGACCAAATCCATAGCAGACAACTAAGGGTCCACAACGCATGAATAAGACACTAAGTGTGTTCACAGCGGACATGTATGCATACTTAAAGGGTCTACAGCGGACATCTATTATCCACAGCGGATGACTAAAACATTTTAAGTGTCCACAGCGGACAGACTAAAGTACTTAAGGGTACACAGCGGACGTGTTAAGCACTACAACGGACGTGCATGAATTCCTAAAGTGTCAATGGTGGATAAAGAATGTCCACAACGGACGATCTAGATCACAAGTGTCCACAGCGGACAATTCGTATGCACAGCGGACAGCATGCATAATTCTCTAAGCGCCCAAAGCGGACATACAAGCCCACAGGGGACAGCATGTTCTACTGCCATCCAACTTACATAGGTTTTAATCCCATACATCATTTTAATCGTATTCTTAGTTTAGATCTATCAGTTTCCCACTTAGAACATTCATTCATCATCACAAAATTATGGAAACACATGCAATATTCGTAATAAGTTATCATTTTCAATAAAAACAAACTTTCGTTTAAGAAACATCTTTGTAATACACATATCAACCCCAAACAAGTAGTAAACGAGTAAAAAGGGAACCTAGAACTCACCTTAACAGCTTTCGAGTCAAACACAGGAAACCCGAGAGCAACACCTGGAGTTCTAACACCTAAACACACATAAAGAAGCAACTAAACACATAGAAACACATAAAGATCGGTTCAGAAGCTAAAACCCAACTGAAATCAAGAAGAAACACCTTAAAACTTTACCTTCTTGAAGAATTCTTTCACTTTCTCTCTCTAGAACCGGATGGAACTTCTTTCCCTCTTTTCCAGCCGATAGTTGTGCATTAGAGAAAGGGTATGGG